>BGKB01000020.1:331519-466792 GCA_003116975.1 Aurantiochytrium sp. KH105 | reverse complement strand
AGCTCCATGCAGAGCACCTTGACCTGCCACTTGGGGGATTCCTGGGCCTCCTTGAGGAGGTGGTCGAAGATCATGGCGACAGGGGCCGGGGTCATGGCCTTGACGACGGCCTTGGCGTTCTTGCTGGCGGCCTTGCGCAGGTCCGAGGACTTCTTGTCACCGGCCTGGTCGATGACGGCGTCCAGGCGGGGGAGGAGGAAGGGGAGGGCGGCGCCCTTGACCTTTTTGCTGAGGGCGCCAAAGAGGAGCACGCCACCCTCACGGGCAATGGCGTTCTCTTGGTCGCCGAGGGCGGCATCGAGGGTCTTGAGGAGACCCTCACTGCCGACGAGGCTCTCGACGCCAGCATCCTTGACCTCGGCGGCGAGCTGGTCGGCGACCTCCTTGAGCGCCTCGTTGGACTCAGCCTTGAGCAGCTTCTGGCACAGTTCCTGCGACACCATCTTGCTTGACTTGCTTGCTTGTCTTCTTGCGACGGACTACTTTGCTACCGGTCGGTGTCTTTCTTCTTCGCGAGCGTCTGCAGAGGCTCCTAGCGAGCGTCGAGCAGGCGGTGCTTGTTTGCTTGTTTGCTTTCTTGCTTGCTTGCGTGCTTGCTTGCGTGCACGGGCGCGTCTGGGTTTCGGGTTTGCTGCCGCCGCCTCGGAACTGCCGCCGCTGCGCCTTTCTTTTTCTTTTCCTTTTTCTTTTCCTTTTCCTTTTTCCTTTTTCTTTTTCTTTTCTTTTCTTTTCTTTTTCACGGCAGCCTCTCTGGCAGTGAGTGACCAGTGAGAGAGCGAAGGGGCGGCGAGAAGGAGATTCGAAACCCGAAAGAAGAAGGGACTGGCCGCCCCCCCCCCTTCCCCACCGGCCACCGCCTCCGCCTCCCGAAGCCGGCAGCAGCAGGCCGCACGCACCGCCGCGCTGCACAAACGCGCCTCACCTCGCGCCACCCCGCGCGGCTGGCCTTCGGCTCCTCGCCCAGCCCAGCTCGGGCGCCAGCTTGGGCGCGCGCGGGAGGAAGACCTGGTCGCCTCGTTGGTGCAGCGCGTGTTTCAAAAAAAAAATTCAATTTTTCTTTTCTCAACAAGTTTTTCAGAAAAAAAAAAGAAAAGAAAGTCAACCGTCGCCTAGAACGGTCTAGATACCAGCTAGCGGATTCTCCGAAACCCCCGCGCAGGCGGCGCGTTCAGCGCGGGCGCGGCGGTCCTGCGGGGCGCCAGAACGGGTGGCCAGCGGAGGCGGGACGCACGTCAGGCGTCCCGCGTCGGGGCCGAGGATATCCTGGGTTCCGCGCGCCAGGCGCGGTGGGAGCGAGGATAAGACGGAGGAGCGAGGATAAGACGGCGCGCGGCGGGGGCGCGGAGACTTTTCCTGGGGAGAGCCGGAGGCGACGAGACGACGCGACGAAGTGAAGGGGAAACAAAGAAGCGCAAACGTTCATTTGAAACCTGCCGGGTTTTGCATTTTGAACGGAGCCGCCGCGTGCCGCACCGCGTCGCACCGCGTGCGATCACCGACGCCGCGCGCGCGGCCGCTGCGACGGCGGCTGAGCGTATACGGCTTGAGTCGAGTCCGCCAGTTGCAGCCAGCAGCAGTGCGGCCTGCGACGCGGAGACGCGAGGGTCTCGGGCTGGTGTCCTGTCTTCCAAGCTACTGCTGCGAAGCCGTCAGCGCCGCGAAAAGTCTTCGGCCGTGCCGTGCGTGTCGTGCGATGAGCCCGTTCGTTGCAGCTGCAGCTGCGGCTGCGGCTGCTCGCAGGTCGGTCGCCGCCGCCGCCGCAGCCGCGCGCGAGCTCGAGCTCGAGCTCGGGCTCGAGGAGGAGAAGCTTGCGAATTCAAAAAAGCCACCATCCCTCCCCCCCTCCCTCCCTCCCTCCGCGGGGCGCTGACGCGCCGCGAACTCCGTCTCTCGCGCCATCGGCCGCTGCCCCTCCCTCGGTCCTGGCCGGTGCGGCTGCCTGCTGCGGTCGGTCAGTCTGCGCGCGTCGCAGGCGTCGCAGGCGTCGGCCTCACGGTCAGCGCGGTTGGTCCTCGTGTCGCTGCTGGCCGTGCCGCTGCCGCGTGCCTGTCCAACGCGCTCGCGCCAGCCGGCAGGCCAGTCAGGCCCCCTCGCCAAACCGACCTCGCGCCGCCAGCCTCCGTACGCGCGCCGGTCGGTTCCGCGCCGCTGCCGGCCGCGCGGAGGAGCTTCGCGGCTCAGCTGCGGCGCGGCGCGAGGGTCTCGAGCTGCAGCAGCGGCTCCGCGCTCGCGTCAGCGCCGCCGAGATTTCCCGGCGGCCTCTCCGGGGTTCCCTGCGGCACGCTGCGGCCACTCGTCCCCCCCTTCCCTCGGGAACGAAGAAGTTCCTCGCGGCGACGGCGCGCAGCTCATTCCTGTCCTCGCCTCGGGCGGCGGCGGACCAGGACTCGACGCCGCGTCGCGCGTGCGTGCGAGGCGACGCCGGCGAGCGACGCGGGCGCGCCGGAGCGGCCAGCTTGCTTGCTTGCTTGCTTGCTTGCTTGCTGCATGCTGCTGCCTGGTTGCTGTTGCCACTGGCCATGGTGGTGGATGCGAAAGAGGGACGATTTGGGGCCGCGCGCAAGTACCAGGATGCGGCTGTTCGTGCACGCGAGGAAGAAGCAGCAGCAGTGGCGGCAGCCTCAGCAGCTGCGGCGTCGCACGCGCGGTCGCTGCAGCTGCCACTGCTGCTGACGCACGCACGCGCAGCCGTGGCCGCAGCAAGCTGCTGAAGCACGCGCGGTAGCGACGAAGGCGCCGCGGTGCACTTGCCAGTGCTGCCATGTACTGTTAGGTAGGTAGGTAGGTAGGGGAGGGAGTGGCGAGGTGTGTTTTGGGTGGACGATGGCGTGCACTTGCAGCACGAGCACGGCAGCGTGCACGCCTTGCCGTCGAGCACGTTCAACGGCCGGAAGTGACGAAGGTGAGCGCGCGGAGGCCTGCGGCAGCCGGCCGGCCGGCCGTAAAGCCGCCGTGAACTGGACGCGCTTTTTGTTTTCGTCCTCAGAGGGAAGAGCCAGACGCAGCAGCCAGGTGCAGGCGGTGCATGTGTGCGGCCGGTGTTCATGGCAACGATTGAGAAGAAAAGAAAAGAAAAGAAAAGAGAAGAAAAGAATGGACAAGAAAAGCCAGAAGAAATAAAAGGAAAAGAAAGGAAAGGAAAGGAAAAGAAAACAGGGAGCACATTTGGGAAAGCCAGTCAGTCAGACAGACAGACAGACAGACGTTGACGGTTTCGTACGAAAGCACCAGTATACCACGGAACTCGTCGAAAAATGAAGGCAACGCTTAATACCAACGCTCGTGAAAAAAAACAAACAAAAAAAACAAGCACTCATTCACATACAAGAGAGGGAAAGAACAAACGCCCGGTGGACGTTGCGGTTGCTGTGCTTCGGTTTACGGTTTCGCATCTTATATTGCAGAGGACGGAGTCGAACTGTCGACTTCATTGTTGGCAGCAGCGGTTCCGGCTGTCGTGGGATCCGACGCGCTGCGCTGCTCGCCAAGCTTGAGCGTCTCGTAAAGCTCCCAGCAGTGGTCAAACTTGGGCCCCTCCCAAAACACACGAAAGCACTCGGGCTGCTTGCAACGATAAAATTCCGTGACAGAGTCTAGAATGTCGTCGGGCACGCGGTCGACCGACACATGGCCCTCCTTCTTGAGCCGAGCAACCTCCTCGCGATCAATGCGGTCAAAACCAAGACCATTGCACATCATACAACGCGTTAAAAAGCTCCCGGCGTCAAGCTTGATGGCGAGGCGTTTGCAAACCTCATCAAACTGTGCATACCTGTTGGAGAAGTTGTCCAGCAGAACTACGTCATCCTCTCGATACATCTCCGCGACCTTGCGGTCAGTCGTGAGGAAAACGCGCTGCTCCGCGCGCGCCGCTGCGAGAGCAAGCTTCAGCTCCTTGGTGCGCAAAAGTGACTGCGCGCGCTTTCGCGCCGTCTGTTCCTTCATTGGTACCTTTGCGGCCTGCGAGTTAGCCACGGAAGCAGCCAAGAGCTCTTCAACGCCTGGCACCTCCTGTACCTTGGTACAATCAAGACCCACCATGCGCATTATCTTGCCAAGACGTCCCAGCATGTTGTCCACCAGAAATTTGGTCTCCAGCGCAGAGATAGGACGCAATGTTGGCTGCTGGGTCACAGCTTTGCTCGACACACCTGCCACACTCGTCCTCGCATCGCCGCAAATTGTAAGCAGAGTGTTCACGCTATCGTAGCGAGCAATGCGTTCCAGCGACCCGAGACCCGCATACACCGGGCCAGACACCTCTTTGACGGCACTGTCACAGAGAACTTGGAATCGGGGCGTTACCGCAGAGACAGGACCCAAACCGCCACCTGGGAGCCCGAAAAAACGCTGACATTCATCTCCTGAAGCGCGGCGCACCATTGTTTGCGCCCACGCAGCAAGCTGGCCCTCTTTCACGCTCGAGTCGCCGCGGACGAGCACCATCACAGGCTTCCAGCTCTTAGCGCCCTCATGTACCATGTACGCCATTGACTTGAGCACCTGCGCCTCACCGACACCCAACGCTTCGGCAACTTTCTTGACAGCCACCATCGGTGACGCTAGCTTGATGACTCTTACTTCGGCCCCTTCAAGCTCGTTGCTGCTCTCCAAGGAATCGACAAAGCGAATGCCATACTGCTCGCACCGGCGTCGCATTTCTGCCTCAGCACTCTTAAACAGGTCCATCTCTTCAAGACCCTTGACCACCGCCTCCTTTTGCGACGCACCGTGCTGTCCCATTCCATCCCGTGATCGAACAGCTTGATGATCGAGCCGCGTGAGCAGTTTACTTGGAATTCCTTGCAAAGGCGGGAAAACTGCATCCGCGATCTGTGTCAGTACATAGGCATCTAGAGCCGCGTAGTGCATCTGACCCGCACGCAACGGTCTCGCCTCCCAATTGCTGAGCTGCTCCAACTTGGACAACTTCTTCCCGAGGACTTGTAAAACCACGTCCTTGAGCCCGCGCGACACCTTGCGACAATACGAGGCAGCCCACTGACCCGATCCCTCCTCTCGGACGGAAACGTGCGCGAAATCCAACAGTGAATAAATGGCCTGCCAACATGAATGCCCCGGATATGATTTGGTAAGCACATCAATGTCGGATGAGAATCCATACGCCACCTTGACTACATCTTCACGACGAAACAGCCGTTGCAAAGCATTGCAAAGGAGCTGGCGAGACGAGCTGGAACCAGGCGTGCCAATCGTTGTCTTCTTTTTGTTTGCTGCGTCCATAAGCCATAGCAAATCAAGGAGAAAAATGCGTTCGCGGCTTGAAAGTTGCAAGACACTTGCCAGGTTGCGTCCACTCTTAAGACTTGCTTTCCACTCCCCGTCCATGCCGACAATATCTGAAGCACCGAGACCATCGAGCCATGCGCAAGCCTCATTAGCGCTCGCATCCGTGCAGACAAAGACGATCGATGCTTCAATCTCACGCGGCAGACGTAAATAAGTTTGCTGCCGCTCTTGTTCGATTTGTTTCACGGTCTCTTGGTCAATGCGTAGATATTCTGGTGTATTGCGCGCCAATTGGAGCCGATCCGCGAGGTGCTGCGCCAGCCAATGCTCGCCTTGATCGACGAGCAGGCCTGTGACGAACGCCGTCAGCTTGGGGTCTCGGTAATTTTCCAGGCGAAACAAGAGCTCGGCATGCTTGCCCTTTTCTGCGCATGTCTCGAGCGATCCGCGACGAAAGGCCTGCACCAGCTCAGGAAATTCTCTCTCCAGCCGATACTCCTTCATGCATCCATGGGCCTTCCACATATTCGGCGGTTTCATTGATAATGCCGTGCGAATAAAAACACGCGCAAGATCCTTTGTCGAATCTGCAGCAACGAGTTTTGACATGAGCTGGAACCAGTGCAACTCTACGCAGCAGCGAACAAGATCAGCCACGTCGACGGGCCACGAGGCGTCACGCACCAAGTCAAATTGCACGATTAGCTCCGTGAGCTCTTTGACTGCGAATGAAGTCTCCCGCTCCCAGACATTCTTTTTCATTTCCGTGCGTCGCTCCATGAGCCGATAAAATCGTGCCACCGCACATGTTGCGGTCTCAGCCCCGGAAGCATGGCTCACCCGCACGCGATAGACTTGCATAATGCGTAATACCGAAATGGCGCTCAGCGAGTCTCGAATACCTTCTGCGTTCTCTGCGATATAAACTTGACGGCGCCTCTCGAGGAGTCTGTCGCACAACGCCAACGCTCGTACGCTCGCATTCTCGTCGAGTGTCTCTGCCCGTCCACTTGTCGCACGCTGCAAAGCGCGCGACATGGCATCCAAGCATACAAAGAGAAGTTCCTGAAACGCTGGCGCATCAGCAATTTCCTCAAAGAGGACTACCGTTTTCACGAGCTCTTCCTGTACGAGTTGCTCGAGTCCCACGCGCAACGCTTCGCGGCGGTTCATCCATTGGGTCGCGCTAGCTTTTTTGGTTGCCTTTGACTTGCTCGTTTTGTCACCTTTGCAGCCAACATCACGTAACGCGGCGAGCGCGGCGCGGGCCTCTTTCCTCACCGCCTCCTCGTCGCTCCAGTCGGCCTTGCGCAGCTGCACGAGCGCCATCTGCAGTGCCTCTGAATGTCCAGAGGTTGACGCTGCCGACGCTGTCAACGCTGCCGACGCTGATGTCTGAGCCATCCTGGTCAACGTGTGCTCCGCGCGTCCGGTTGGGTTGCGGATGTGTTTCGCCCCTGCGCCGGTCGCCTCGCTAGGCCCGACGCTCGCTGTCTTTGCAGTGCAGTGCGCTCTGCAAGGCGGAGTTCTGGGCTCGTTCGCGTTCAGGTTTTGGTCAGCTAGCTTGCAGGCAAAAGACCACATAGCGCCAAATAGCAAGAAAATGTCCGAAATCTTTGAAGCTCGACGGAGGCATGCCAAACACGACGCTTGACGAGCACAAGACGCAACGACGAGACCAGCTGAATAGGTCTGATCGCTTCATGCATCTTGCTGTAGATATGTCTCAAAATGCGTCAAATCACTATTTATTATATGCTGTTGTTCCCCTGTTTCGCAAGAAATCATCAAGTAGCCCGCTGTCGCTCGCGTAGTGGTTGACATCTCGATTTCAAGATATGAAGATCAGCTCGCATTATGCCCACCGTGACAAGCTCGGTCGCGCTCGACATGTGACGATCCCCTTTCTTCATTCTTCTTTGCAGTTGCAGAGAAACCAGTCTTGCGACTCTTGGCCGTTGACCAACCATTGTACTACAGGCCGCTGAGCGACCGAGTCAAGTTCGAGTCATCCTGGGACAGTCGCGAAAAGCAGGATCATCGGACGCGCAGAAGCTTGTCGGTCCGCGGTGATGGGCCATGCGCGGCTCAAAAGGCCTCGCCAAAGGCCGGTGGTTCGACTACAACGACCAACGCGAGCGCTTCGAGGCGCGCGAACTTGCGCAACTTCGAGCGCGCAAACAGAACTTGACAAAATATGCCGCAGGCGAGCTCGCCGAAGTGGCGCGAGCCCGCGACGAGGAACTCCGGGCTCGCCTCGAAAAGCTCGCCGCGAGGAGATGGACGCTATTGCTTGAAACACCCAGTCTCGCGACAGAAATTCGCACGCTCGAGGCCGGCATCACCACGAGCTACCGCTCGCGACTAAATTCACATGCGCCGGCGCGCCAGCCCTTTGCGTCCGCTTCTGCCGCAAGCGATGCCGCCGAAGCCCGCGCCTCCATTGTCGCCGCAGCTGCGGGCGTCGCAAATGCCCAGGACGAGCCCGGGCATATTGCAAGAAGTGCCTTTGTCGATCTGGTCACCCAAAGCGGAAAAGTTAATCGCGCAGCAGCGCAAGAAGTCTTTGAGGGTTTTGCTGCGATGCAGCACCTTCGTTGCGGCGTCATTGTCTTTGAGCTCGACGACCTCGATGCGCGCGAGATTGTCGCCGCCGCGCAACTCTGCCACGCGAAACGTGGCTCCGCCAGACGTCGCCTACGTTCAGATCTCTTTGACATTTATGCTCCCAACTTTCTTGAAAAGCGCGATTATGAGGCTCTTTTAACGATCGGCGTCGGGAATGCTGATCAGCTCCGCGAGCTGCTCAGTGTGATCGACCCCGCATGGCGTCAAGGCGCCTCCCTTGCAGATCGTGTCAAGGGACGTATATCGCGAGACGACTTTACAAAGGTTTTGCGTGAAAACCTTGCGGAGCTTTTCGGTCAGTCGCAAATGACGCAACAAGAAGCGCCCAAAGCTAAACTTCTCTGTGCGTGGGAACGATACTTTTTGCCCAAGGCCCTTGCCGAGAAGATCTTTCTCGACAGAAGAGCTCGTCTGGTCGAGGACAGACATGCGCGATTTCGCCAGCACCGCTTCGCTGCGCGTTTGCATCGCAGCTGGAATGTCTGGCGCCGCTTTGTAGCGCAGCGCAGAAAATTGCGGGCTGTCTTGGTGCCCTTTGTGGCATGTTGGGCTACACGAGCTTTGCGTTCGACGCTCCATACATGGTCATCCGTGATTGTTGCCGAAATTATGGTCGTTCGCGCACAACGCTTTGCACGTCGGGCACTGCTTCGCATTGGATCCGAACGTCGTGCCGCAGATGCGCGGGCTGCAACTCGCATTCAGCTCGCTTGGCGAGGATGTGTTGCGCGGGAAGTCTTCGCTGTCGCCAAAGCGAGGCGGCAGCATGCAGCGCGCGTACTGCAGAGGTTCTGGCGAGCACGTGTCGAAGCGTACGCAATAAAAATTGCTCTCTTCCGTTCGCTACAGAGCGAGTGGCAGCGCACGCGACTCGAAGCTTGCATACGGATCCAAGCCATGTATCGCATGCGATTGGCCAAGCTTCGCGCGATTTCTAAGCGGCAAGCTCGAGCATTGGAAAGGCGAACCCAGCGGCGTGTTCGAGGATCGTACATGTAATAAAAATGTGTTTGCGTTTCATCCAGAACTAAAAGGTGTGTAAAGATGGTTATACTGTAAAATTAGCATGCGAACGAAACTGCAAAGAAAACATTCCCAAAACCAAGAGCCAAGCTGACTGTGAGATCAGAGCAATGGAGAAAGAAGGAGAGAAGAAAAGAATAGAATAGAAAAGAAGTAGTAGGCTACCTGCAGATTTCGGTTGCTGATTTGCACGGGACATTTACCAAAATACCTTTTACATCGGAGCAGGCACGTACAGTCAAAGTATTGTGAACAACATCAGTTTATGATACGAAGTCGGCGTCGCTCCGAAGCAAGCTAGATGAGGCCCCCGGAGTTATCGTGCGGCTGCGTGTGAGCCTGCATGGCTGGATCGAACTCTGTGTACTTTTTGCTCGAGCCCATACTCTTGTCCTTGGGGTACTTCATGTCGTTTTTCTGGATCTTTTCAAGCGTGGCGTTTGCCAAATCAATGCCGCAGCGATCTGCCAAACGGGTCGTGTAGATAAGGATATCGGCAAGCTCGTCGGCGACACGAACGCGATCCTTGAGTGTGAAGTCGCCCAGACCTGGGGGAATGTTGTTTTTCCACTGGAAAATAGATGCCAGCTCGCCGACCTCGCCCGTCAGTGCAAGCACCAAATTTCGTGGCGTGTGAAACTGTTCCCAGTTTCGCTGGTCGCTGAATACCTGCACGCGCTCTCGGATCGCCTCGAGCGTGACACCACCAGCAAATTGCGTCGGCGTGAAATGCTGCGCCTGCACGTGACCCATGCCCGAGGGCTCAGAGCTCGAGTCTTTGTGCGCGCGAATGCGCTTGTTCATTGTCATGCTTCTTTTCTTACCCTTGGGAGGACCGCGCTTTTTCGACAGCGAGTAGACACACTCGAGACCCTTTTTCGCGCACCGCTTGCATGGCGTCTCGCCCGAGCACTTGACCTTGATTTGCGTGCACATGTCGCACGAAGTCTTGCGCACCGTGGTGACCGGATTTCCCACGTGGTGATGATGCTGCTGCTGCTGCTGTTGCTGGGGATCCTGCTGCCCGTCGTGATACGGCGGTGGTGGCGGCGCGTTCGGCCCCTGGCCCATGTCTGGCTGCTGGTGCATCACACCCGAACCCATCATCATATCATTCTCCATCGTCACTTTCTGCTGCTGCTTCTGCTGCCGCCGGTCCCGCTCGCCGACCCTCCCGCCACGTCAGGTATCCAAAGTAAGGTAAAGCAAAGCAAGCGCTGGGCCAGCAGCAGCTCGCGCCGCGTCGCGCCGCGCCGCGTCGCCGCGTCCGATTTCCGGCCCTCCGTCAGCGGCGCGTTCTCCGGCCCACGCGGGGCGCTCCGCGTCGGCGCCGCGGCCTCGGCCCCGTCTCCCGCCCGCCCGCCCGCCCGCGCCGCTCGCTCGCTCGCTCGCCCGCACGCCGCTCGCCTCCGCGCCGCGGTTGCCGCTCTTCGAGCTGTTCGGGGTCTACCCTGCTCGCGCCTTCCCTCTCCCCGCCCTCTTTTTCTTCTTTTCTCCGCCCTCCTGCTTCCTCCCCTTGGCCCCATCCGCGCCGGTTTAGCCGACGCCGCCTCCGGGGAATTCCCGATTCCCGCGGCGCCCCGCCCGGGGGGCCCTCTGCGAGTCCCCAGCCCCGCCCGCCGCCGACGCCCCTGTTCGCGCGCCGGCCCCGCCGCGCCCAGGGCCC
Source organism: Aurantiochytrium sp. KH105 (assembly GCA_003116975.1). NCBI lineage: Eukaryota > Bigyra > Thraustochytrida > Thraustochytriidae > Aurantiochytrium > Aurantiochytrium sp. KH105. Next base: position 456,225 of record BGKB01000020.1, on the reverse strand, counting down.
GCGAAACTCCAGGCGTACTCCCTGTCGGGGTGTGGAAAATTCTAAAAAGTGGACCCAGCAGTGGTTGTGAAGAGAACGGAACGCTGTTCCGTTTCGAGGGCGGTTCTAGGGTTTAGAGTAGGAGAGGGCTAGACTCGAGCTTGCTCTTAGAGGATGGAATGTGGAAATGGGTTGTCCACTTAACGACCTTGGAGAAGCGTCGATCAAAACTTGGTGACCAAGCCAGCCAGATATCGCTCGAAGCGAGCGGGCGAGGAAGGGCGCGCGGGCGGCGGTGGCGCGGAGACGGAGGCGACGATGGCGGCGGTGGTGCAGTGCCCCGGGTGCAGCAAGATTGTGGGCCACAGTGTTGCGGAAGAGCCCGCGAGCTCGAGCACGCTCCTCCAAGTGCAGGTCTGCCGCGGCCTCGAGCTCTCGGCGCAGCTGTACGACGACCCACGACGACGAGAGGAAGGACCTTGTAGAAAAGCGCAGTGCGCAGCGTGCAAAACGCCGCTGGGAAAGGTTCTCGTCGACTCGGACGTCCTCGTTGTCAGTCGCGGAGATGTCCACGTCTACGAGATCCCACGAATCGCTTCGTCCCTCGAAGACGAGCACGGGCGCCCGTCGCGCACGGCGCGCAGCCTCAAGCGCAAACGAACAACTGCTTCTGTCCCCACCTCGCCTACTTTGCCCACAGGCGGTCTTAAACATGCGCACGCACCAGACATGCCAGGGCGCGCGGACATTCGCGATCTCGTTCGTCGCGAAGTAGCAAATGCGCGGGCCCGCTGGGCAGCAGATCTCGCAACTGAAAAGAGCATGGAGTCGCTTGTCAAGGAACTCGTCAATGACGAGATGGCAAAGGTCAAGTTTGCTCTTCTTGCTTTAAACAATCGAATGAACACCCTTGTCGATGAGCTCGCATTTGAAGAAAAAGAAGGAGAAGAAGAAGACGAAGATGATGATGATGATGATGGAGACAACGAAGAAAGAGGGCTACCCGCACAGCTCGCATCGGCAGAACCAGAAAGCGGCGAGGATAGTCCGCGTTCAGCCCTTCGAAATCAGACGTCCAAGGACGCGCACCATCCTCATCGTTCAGGCGTGAGAGGGAATCGTCGTGGACGCCACATCGACGGCGAAGAGGATGAGGAAGAACAGGAATCAGCGTCACATCGTAAATCATCACTAAAACGATCGAATCGAACCCCAAATAAGGCGTCGAGGCGAGGCCAACGAATAAGCGATCCTGGAGAAGACGAAAGTGTGGATGACGAGCGTTTTCTTGGTAAAGACGAGGATGATGTGGATAGCGATGTGCGAGCGATGGAGGAAGATAGTGACTATAATTGATTTGCATTCTAGGAAAAACAGAATAGCCCAATGTCAAATAAAGACGAGACAGTCGGAAAGAATGAGACGGCTAAGACACTCCCTTTTCATCTTCTTTTTTGGTAGATTGGAACTCAACAGTATATAATTGCATACATCGAGCAAAGGCTTCATTTCTAGGTAGTCTTGTTCTACTCTTCTCCTACCAGATTCTCTTCTTGTGATGCATCAACATCCACGTCGTCGCCCTCCTCTCCCTCTTGAGCAAGACGGAGTGCCTCGGCCTCTGCAGCTGCAGCCGCAGCCTCGGCGTCAGCAATCGCCTTTGCCTCCGCCTCCGCCGCAGCTTCGGCCGCAGCCCGAGCTGCGGCGATGGCGTCTTTCCTTTGTTGTGTAATTTCCCTTCGCCTCCCAAGCGCACGTCGCACGAGACTATCTGCCAGCTTGCAAGCCACCAGACGCGCGTCTGTACGGCCCTGGACACTTGTGACCAGCCACGGCAAAAAGTCATCCTCGACTTCCTTGATGATCGGATCGTAAAATTCGCCGCTCTCCATGAGCTTGTCAAAGACGTTATTGTGCAAGTCTGACAAATAGTCTGAGGCGAAAGCGCGTGCCGCCACCTTGTCGACGACCTCTGCCTCTCGGGCCTTGCGCGCCTTTTCTTGCTCGAAGCGCCGGGCCTTTTCCTCGTTGCGACGAATCGCCTCCGCTTCCATGCGCTGTACCTGGGCCCGCTCCACGTTTCGTTGCTGTTCAAAGTCTTCCTGGTGAGCACGAAGAGCAGCAAGTTCCTCCTCTTCGAGTACCTCCATCATGGCATGCTCCAAGGTCTTACCCACGAGGACTTCTAGGATGGGCTCCACCTCGGCGTCAAAGTCAAATAGCTCATCCACTTCCACCTGGGTCTCAGCGTCGATGCCCGTCTTGAACGGGACAAACAGAGGCAACGAGGGACGGTCCATGAACGGGTCAGTCTGCGTCTCCGTTTCTGTCTCGGGGACCTTGTCGGTGAGCTCTTCGAGGTAGGTTTCAGTCTGCACATCCATGTCGCGGCGTCCAAATCCGGGCTCAGGGGCTTCGCCCGAGATGGGAAAGGACGTGCTCTCTTTCGAAGCTTGCTCGAGAGCTTGGCTCGCTCCCTTGCCACGCGCTCGACCACCCGCGGGGCCACGTCGCAGCAAGTCTGCCTTGCCTTTGCTATGGCTTGAGTACGTGCTTCCGCGGTACACGCGGCGATCATACATGATATTCACGCTGTCGACCGCATCATCATCATCTTGACGATAGCCGCCACGCGCCTTGCGTCCCGCCTGCACAGGCGTCGGCTTCGCTGAGAAGGTGTACGTCTGCTGCGACATTTTTGGTTGGTTGTAATCACGTGTGCAACTGCGTTTGCACGCTACTTCACTGTCGGATCAAGTGCTCGACCTTCTCGTGCATGGACCGGGGCGATACTTTGCGCCCTCTTGACCGTGATGCCTTTGCGTCGCTCGCGGCGCGTAAGTAGCTCGCGAGTGCTCTCGTTGCTCCTTGCTCGTCCCCCGCGCAGAGGCCTCCACTTTGTCCGCGCCGCTAGCAAGGCTGCGCTGCTCGTTGACCTTTGTTGACCGCGCGGTCTCCTGCGTCTCGTCTCGGTTTCCCTCGGCGCCACCTCCCTCTCAGACGCGCGCGCGCAAGAGAGAGACTTGCCCTGGCCCGCCGGGCGGCCTTCGATTCCTTCGAGAGATGGCCTCCGCGACGTCTTCTGTTGCTCGCGCTCAACCTCGTCCTCCTCCTCGTTCTCGTCCGCATCGCCCTCCTTATCCCGCGCCCCGCGCGCAAGCAAGTGAGACACACAAACAATAGACAGAACGAGATATCCGTTGAGTTTCTTATAATTGTGTATCGTAGTTACAATCTTATTATGTTCTGAAAGTTAAATCTGATATAATAAAGTTCACAAGGTTTCCGCCGCGGCAAGGAGACCTTGTCTGGGTGTCTCGTTCCTAATCAGCGCGTTCTGTTCCTTGGGCAGCCCATGGTCAGCGAGCGGCGCGGACTTGGGCGCGGACCCACCACCCTGGGGTCGGGCTCCCAGGACCCAGGAGCACCAGCGCACGGGCGGAGCAAGGGAACTTTGTTGACAGGGGAGGGGAGACCGTCCACATGCTCACAAGAGTTAGTAGAAGCAAGTTGAAAGCGTAGGCACTGTCAAGTTAGGAAAGCAAGTGATAAGCATGCAAGGATAGAACACGCGCTCTTGCTACGCGGTCTACTGGTGTACCTGCATAGGACACAACTCGTGAAGACCGCCAGCGCGGTGGACGAGAGGCAAAGCAGATAATAGGCGAGATCATTCGAAGTAGCATCTCATCTTGCTGCGCTGGCTGGTTGGCTGGCTGGCTGACTGGCTGGTTCGCTAGCTAGCTGCAGCTGGCTGGCTGACTGGCTGGCCGCCTTGCTTGCTTGCTTGCTTGATTGCTTGCAGGCAAGCAGGCAGACAGGCAGGCAAACAGACAAAGCGATTTACAAATTACTAGATTGAAACCCGAACGAGAAAAACAGCCACCATGGATGTCATGATGAGGCTACCATCCTCGTCGCTCGACGTGCTGCGGAACAAATTCATGTCGAGCGCGGGCGGCGATGGCCTCATTCTCGAAGAGTTCGTTGATGCAATGTTGCACTATCTCCCCAAACCAGCCAACGAGGAAGAATGTATCAAGCTTGTCATGGAACTCGTTGATCTGTACCATCAGGTCGACGTCAACGGAGATTGCTTCATGTCGTGGGACGAGTTTACTTCGCATTGCATCGAAGCGGGCATGCTCGCCACACGTACAGTCGAGAAGCCGCTCAGCGTCAATTTTCAATACATATCCGACTTCAAGGATCCTCTCAACCATCGCATCGTGCAAGAGGTCCAACTTATTGAATCGCTTAATGCGATTCTCGTTATTGAGAGCGGTTCCTCCGCCGTCAAAATCATTGATGCCACAACGCTAAAGCTTGAGCGCATACTCCAGGTAAGACGCGAGTCCACCAATGGCGAAATGGAGAATCACCGCTTTCCAATCGTCAGCCTTGTCTATGCGCACGACCTCCAGCTTTTGGCAATATGTAGTGCAGACATGTCGATCTCCTTTTGGACCTGGGATGATTTCCGCTCTCTCGGTCACATCCAATCAAAAGCAATACGTAGAATGTCCTACGCGAGCAACGGGACTCTTTACACGACAGATGACTCCGGCACGGTCTGCATGTGGAAGCTTCGCATCAAACACTTTCACGGAGGGCCTGCTCAGTGTGTTTGCATCCCGCACGGCAGCCTGAAAGGTCACACAAGTATCGTCATCGCCTTTGCAGAAGTTCATCGGTATGGTTATTTCGTCACAGGTGGCATGGACTCGCAAATCCTCTTATGGGACCTCGAGACCAGTCGCCGCAAAGGAGCTCTCATCAAACACAAGCGCGCAGTGTCGCATCTCCAGTACTCGAAATCGATGGATCTTCTGCTCAGCGGGGGCTACGAGCACGAGATTTATTGCTGGGATGTCTACAACAAGCAGATTGTCCTCGTCCTCACGGGCCATCACCATCCATGTATCGGCTTGCAACTTACGTACCTTTCGGCGGATGACGAACAAGAACATGCAGTGAGCTGCGACGCAAGCGGAACCATGAAACTCTGGAAACTGACGCGAACTGCAAGCGGGGAGGCCGCGGCACGACAGACCTTTGTCGCCGATCCCGATAATGGACTGTACAAGCCCCGCATGATGCTCGCCTGCGGGCCTCGACGAGTCATCACGGCAAGTCGCGAGCTTCGTCTATTTGAAGCGATGTCCACCTACGTTCAAGACTTTCTTCCCTTCAAAGCTCTGTTCAACTCGGTCCTTGACAGGTTTTACGTTGCCATCGGAAAGTACATTCAGGTCTGGTGCGCTGTGGCCGGGGATATGATTGACGAATGGTACCACGTTTCCGACAGCGAAATATCCTGCATGTGCTTTGATGATCGAGAGCGCAAGGTGGTCTTCGGCAATGTGAACGGTCGCGTCATTGTGCTCAACGCCATCAACGGCGCTATTATGAAGAATGTCCATCTTGCGGAGATCGCGCCATCAGCCGCTCTGACGGGGCACCTCAGTGCGCCCATGGACGCTACCCACCCTCGTGCTGCCTCCGACATCGCAGTGAATCAGATTCACTACAACAAAGAAGACAAGTGCCTTATTGTTCTCACGAGCCGTTCTGTCTTCATCTTTGACGAGGACGCAACAGAAGAAAAGGCAGATGGGGTTCTTTTACCTCTCTTCCGCGTCGCCTTTGACATGCACGAGTATGAGATTACAGCGAGCGCATTCAGCTATGAGCTTTCTCTCATCGCCACAGGGTCTGCAGACAAATCGATTCGGATCTGGGAATTTCAGCAGCTTCGTCTCGAGGGCGAGTGCATCGGGCACACGGGCCAGGTCACGGCAATGTCTTTTGTGGAGTCTTATCCGCTTCTCGTAAGCGCCGACGAGGATGCAAACCTCTCCATATGGACGGTTCGCCCATCTCCGCGTCCATATATGCGCGTCGTTTCGGTACTGTGCAGATCACCACGCGTACGTGCCGCAGAAGGTGCCCAAGTTCATCTTCCTGATGCCGGTGTTCCAGAAGCGAGCCGGAACAACAACGCTGAAGCAAACATAGAGCAGGACGCGACGCGGAGACGCACGAGCACCACCGCCACAGGAAAGAATGTCTCGGTTGCCGAAGGTGTAGAAACACTCAACATTTCTCCAAAGCACGGCGGCTTTCGGCGTAGATTGAACCGCCGAGCTACCGTCGGTAGTAGCAAAAACCTCCGCATTTACTTTCCAAGCGAGGACTTTGACCCAGTGCCTGTCTGTTGTCTCGAGATCCAGCGCTCAGAAAACGGAATCACTCTTTACACTGGTGACCAGCGCGGCGACATGAAGGAATGGAACCTCGGGTTGTGTCTGAAAGACCTCGGATCCGAACCTTTGGATCCCGAGAAGTTGCCTCCAAGCTTTGAAGGCTACAATGCGTCCCGTCACGTCGAGCTGAGCTACCGCTATCTCTTCGAGGACTTTGACGGTTTTCGAGCAGACGAGCACGACAACGACACTTCGGGGCCCGAGGTGGAGGAGAAGCGCCGGCAGAAGATGCTCGAGCGCAAGGAGCGCAAGCGGCGCCAAGAGCGCATGCGCCAAAAGCTTTTGCGCATCAGGAAAAACATCAAGTCCTCGGAGACCAAAATCAAGGCACGTCTTCCCGTTCTCAAGCTTTTTGCGGCACATGCGGAGAATATCAGCTCAATGCAAGTCATCGCAATGCCCGAGTCCATTCTTACGACCTCAATGGACGGAAATGTGAGAATATGGAACCACGCAGGCAAGCGTATCGGAAACCTTTCGATGAGTGCAAACGAAGTTGCCAATGTCCAAAAGGGTTTGGCCAAGAATGTGGCGTACAGGTTCAATCTTGACATCAACGCAAAATTGTGGGACCGCTACGATGAGGCAATCCGCATCTTGCAAAGTGTGCGAGCAAAGTACTCGCTTCCTCGGCTTTTGACACGCCAGACGCTCGCCATTCGCTCGCCCCCTGAGATCGATATTGACGTGCACATGCGAGCGGAGAAATTTTCCGGCGATATTGTACGTCTTGGCAACACGCGAGTGGCCAAAGCACTGGCGCTTTTGCTCCTCGCGGACGGCCAGCATCGTGAAGGCAGAGATGCGTTTGATATCGATTTTACTCAAACTCTTGACCACCATGAAATGACCGCAGGCATACTCGACAGTCCTACATCATGCAATGGGCAGCAGCAAAGGCAGCAAAGGCAGAGTCAAGAGCAGAAATGCCAGCACATTGAAGTAAAAGAAGATGAAGAGCATAATGGAAAAGAGGTAGCACCGAAGAATGAAGAAAAGGATGAAGACGAAGAACAGAAAGCCTCCGACGCAACACTCGATGCGATTGCAGCAGAGCAAGATAACAAGGCACCCGAGCCGACAAAACTTCCTCAAATCGAGGTACCCACGGACCCGTGGTCTGACACTGAGCATGGAAGGACCGAAGATCGATTTTCACCGTTGCGCAATTCATACAGAAGCTACGAGCTTGAAGTGCAGCGAAAGCGCGACTTGCAAGATTTGCAAAAACATCTGCGTGAGACCAAGGTTGACACGACACCGTCGCCCCTCTTACGCGCGTTGCTACGTGAGGAAGAAGAAAAGGCTACGGCGCAAAAGCAAAAGTCCAAACAGAAGCGTCGAGCTCGACACCTCTCGTTGCAAATATCGTCAAGCAACGCAAGTGAGGCTTTGAGCGTCGTTGCAGGTTCTGACGCCTCGTGTGAATCTGCCGGAAAGCGTGTGCAGCGCTCCGTTTCGCTGCCAGCTCTCCCAGCAGCGCACATCCAGGAGCGCGCGGCTGCACATGAGGCTAAGAAGCAGTCGTCTCCCTATGCCGGACGAAGGGTCAGTGTTTTGGACAGAGCTTCGCGTCGAAGTGTGGATACGAGTCGGCAAAGCGAAAGATCCCGTCGCGGCGCAGCTTTTCTGGAAGACATCCAGGAAGCCCTCGAGTTCGTCTCGGCGTCGACGGAAATTTCGAGAGATAGCAGTCGCAGCAGTAGAAGTGGCGAGTCCGACAACGACAGGAGCAGCCACAAGGACCAGATGTTCTTTTCTGAAACGTTTCGAGCGATGGGAGGGCATCCTTCACGAGCAACCCTGAACCTGGAAGATGGCGAGTCTCTGTTTCAGGATATTCCAGAGACGGCGGAAGACAGCCCTACGAAGGGGGGCGTGGCTTCGATCCCCGACTATCGTCGGCGCTCCATGGCTCGTGTCAGCTTCTTGATGCAAGATCAACAAAATGAGTTGAGCCAGGACGCATCAGATTCGAGTTTGAAGACGACAAAGTCGGGTAGGCATCAGCGCAACCTCGATGGCTCGATTGAGAATGTTCGACGCCCCTCGCGACAGTCGATTCTACGCAGAGCAACGCTCGTCTCCGAGTCTCGCACAAGCGTTATATCGGCGGCCACTCAACGCAGCATGCAGCGACGCCGCGAGTCGACATTTGCGAACCCGAACGGGCCGTTGCTATCAGGGGCAAACAGCTCCGACATTGGCATCTATTCGAAGCGCGAGATTTTAAGTCACAAGATCCTCTTTGACCAAATGAGCGACCCTAGCGGAAAGCTGGTTGAGCTCGAGGTACTCATGGATAATGTGGACAAGCTCAGTGTGGATGTGGAGCAGCTTGCGAGTATGTTTGATACGCTCGATACGGACGGCAACGGTTCAATTTCCTTTTCAGAGATGTTGCGCATGTTTTTTGTCGGCGCGAGCGCCGAAGACCTGCGCGCCATGGAAGATTTCATTGAGGCAACCTACAACAACACGGAGGATAATTGCAATCCTGTAATGACGCCTGCTGACCGCAAAGAGCTCCGCGAACTCTTCCGGCTCTACGACAAAGATAAAGGTGGTACGCTTTCGCTCATCGAACTCTTTGAGGTCCTCAACAAGCGCGAGTACAAGCCGCGAGACCAGTTTGGCAGCGACGAAGACCTTCTTTTCTCCTTTGCGGACTTGGAGCGTCTCACCAAAAAGTTCAACTTCACCCTGGACCATGAGCTTTCCGAGGACGAGTTCATCGAGCTCATGTTCGACTTTCAGCACACAGACGTCGATTACAAATCATAGTATACTTTTAACCCTCGTTATGACTTTCCAGGGGCGTTCCTTTTCATCGTCGGCTGCTTTATCTGCTTCTTGCTGCTTGTGCTGCTGCTCTCAAACAAACGTTGATTTGATCAGGCATTCTGCAGAAGAGCTTTCTTCTCCTTTCTTCCTTCTTTCCTTATTCTGATGAAAGAAGTGCAGTCTAGTGCCGTCTAGTACCAAAACTACAGGATGAGACTCGAGTGGCGCTGCGCGGCACTGGAGGCCAGACCACGGACGCCAAGAGCGCTGCGAGGAGGGCTTGCGAAGGCGCGCGAAGAGCCGCGGCTGCTGCGAGCGCAGGCGCGCGCAAAGACGCAAGGATGGCGCTCCGTCTGCTGCGCGCCGCCCCGGGGCCGCGCAAGTTCGTGGGCCGGGTGGTGTCGACCAAGATGAACAAGAGCATCGTCGTGGACGTCGAGCGCTTCGTGCCGCACCCGCGGTACGAAAAGTACGTCAAGCGCAACAAGAAGTTCATGGCGCACGACGAGCTGGAGCTTGCCAAGGAGGGAGATATTGTGCAGATTGTCACCTGCAGGCCAATTAGCAAGAACAAGGCCTTCAACCTGATCGATTTTATCAGGACCTTTGACGGTCGCGAGCTCGCGACGCCGCCTCCACCCCTCAAACCGCTGGTCCGCGACCCAGAGAAGCGAAAGGTTCGCTTCGAAAAGGCAGCAAAGCGCAAGGAGGACAAGAAGAAGCGTCGCGACTACGAGGCCCGCATGCTCGAGGAGGACAAGCTCTACGACCTTTAGTTTTTCCGCAGATAAAAATAACAAAACAAAACAAAACAATGAAACAACCAGTTTTCCCACATAAATCGGAAGAGTAAATAGTGCAACCTATGCTTTGGTGCTGCGTTGTCTTGGCTGACTGCTCAATGGCACGCGGGTATCGCTTGTTGTTCACCATTTCGCCTCAATTCTTTCATTGCCAAAACTCAAGCCTCATCTCTAGCGCCTTGGCGCGAGCTGCGCGCCTCCTTTTGGCGAAAGTTTGCGAAAGCGCATAGCCGCCATCACTGCTGTAGTGGCATTCTGCAGGTCGAAGCGTCGAAGCAGCTCGCGAATGGTGTCCATGCGCTCGAGGCACCGCGTCGACGCCTCGTCGATTTGTCGAAAACCTGCCCAAGAAAGGTGGAGCTTACTGAAATCAAAGCCTTGCCGCCGAAGCGCACGCGCGTGGTCGCGAAGTTTTTCAAACGCTGCGTGAATCCGTCCTCCCCACGCGAACCAGCGCTGGAGCATCTTTATCGTGATGCGATAGTCGTTTTCTTCCTTGATTCTTTCGTAGTCAAAGGTGTCAAACTCGTGAACATTGAGCTGACCAGACTCTTGCTGCCGATCCGCATCTGCATCTCGCTCGAAAAGAATCAGTGACGCAATCAGCAAGACGTACAGTCGGTGGGTGTCGCGGACCAGACGCGTCCAGAGTTCGCGGCAACCCTCAGAACTAGCCTTTCGAGGTTTCTCCATTGCAAGCATTTCGAGCTCTTGCAGTCTTTCGTTGAGTACGATGAGAATACGGTCATATGTATTGACGATCCCTTGTAAGCTGTTCGCGGCAAGATTCACAGACGGAAGCGAACTTTTGAAAGAAATAGCTGATGAGCTTGCATGGCCACGTCGAGAAACATTGGCAGGAATATGCAGGCCGCGTGGCCGATGCGTTGACATTCGCTCGTTTTGGCTCTCAAATCGTGTTGCAGGTTGCAATGTGGCCAATGTTGGATCAGCATCTCGCTGTCCGTGCTCGCTCTCGCGGCCAGAGATGCTCAACCCATAAATCTGAGCTCGTTTTGCGTCTGGAGAGCGCGGCGATTGTGTTTCGAGAATACGCCAGCTGTCCTGCTTGGCAAATGAGGTTGGTCGAAGTGTGTGGAGCCCACTGTTATACGGATTATTACGGCCCCGCAAAAGGCCAGGTTTTTCGTCAGCTTTCTTCTCTCTCTTTCTAAGATATGCCTTCCAAGCTCTTCAACGTACTCTTCTTCATCCCCGTCTAATTGTAAGTGCGCGTAGGTTTCGCTCTCCACTCTTGAGTCCACAGGAGGTCGAAAACGATCAAAATCGGCGATTTTGGCGCTTCGGGAGTCCCCATGTCTCCTCCAGCCCAGCAACGAGAGATCCTCAGCGGTCTCCATCGAGCCGTCAAATCTCAAGCCAAGCAATGCGACGCAAGGGAGGTTGTGCTTATTGTGTGCGTGCGTGCCCGCTTGCTCGCAATAATCGTCAAGCCAAAGGGTGGGGTTAAAGGAGTCTTCGTCGTTCACTCGGTCGTTCGTTCGTTTCGCTCGCTCGCTCTCCTCGTCAGGCCACGCTCGCCCAACAAGGGCAAGCTTGTGTCCTTGTTGCGTCAGTCTGCAGCTCCAGCTGCGCTGCTCTTTCCTCCCCAGCGCTAGAAGTGCTTCTTGCCCACTCCACTCCAATCGTCTTTGCGAGGAGACCAAGCTCGCGACTCGGGCCCGGACGCGGACTCCGTCATTCATAACGCACATTTCGGCATGGGCATACAGTGCAACTTGAAGATAAGAAGGAGGTCCGTTCGTTCTTGTCGTTCCATCGCTGGCGTTGCTCGTTCTTGCGCGTCGCCAATCACGAACCGCGGCCAGCCCGCGCGGCAGATCTCTCTCCCGCGCGCCGGCTGGACGCTCGCGCCCTCCCGCGGGTCGAGAGCGGAGGCCTTCCCGCGGCCCGCCGGCACGGAGACCCCGGGCGCGGGCGCGGCCGCGCGAGGAGCCCGAGCTGCCGCCGCAGGGCGGATATCTTCTCGCCTGCCGCGCACATTCATCCATCCATCCATCCATCCATCCATCCATCCATGGAGCCCGACGACGACGCTCAGCAGAGCCTCCCTGCGCGCGAGCGGGACGAAGCTGCCGCGAGCGCGCAGGGCGAGGACAGCAAGAGCCCAGACGCAGCGGCCGAGGTGCTCGAGGATGGGGCGACGAACGTGGAGACCATGGCGACGGCCGGGTCTCCTCCGTCGGCACGAGGAGTCGAAGCTGTCTCGCCAGAAACGCTGACCACCCCAGACCTGGACCTGGACCTGGACCTGGACCTAGACGAGAATGTAGACCTGAAAGTAGAGCAAGATCCGGATGTAGGCGGAGATCCGGATGTCAATGGGAATCTGAACCTGGACCTGGACCTTGGAAATATGGGTCTCGACGACGGCGCAGAAAAACCTGAATTGCACACGGTGATGACGGCGTTGCCAGTGCAGGAAGTAAAGTCACCGCCGACTGCAAATTCATCAACGGTAGCATCACCGCGTGCGAGATCCCACACTCCTCCGCCCAGTGCAGGAAAGCCTCTCGTTACCTTCGCGGCCCAGCAGGCTCCAAGCCCAGACCAACGCAACGCTACGGTGAGCGTCAGCGTTGTCGAGTTCCACGTAAGGGAAGGACCCTCGATCCAAGAGGTCTTTCCAGAGGGTCTCGAGGCTTTCGATGCCGAGCCAGGCGTCGGTGATCTGCAGCAAAAGTCATCCGGAATGTCACGCTCGCGAAGCAAGTCAGACCTGGCCGGTCTCTCTTCTTCGTCATTGTCATCAACGGGGAATTCTCTGCCCGCTGAGAGTCAATCAAACTTGTCTGCAAATTCATCGAGCGGGTTCGTGTCTTCGACTTCTCTTCTCCCCGTGCATGATCCGGTGGCAGGAGGAGATGGCCGACCCGTATCTCCGGCAAGCCGCAGACGTGCCGTTACAATCAAGCTAGAGCAAAACTTTCGATCCAAGCTTGCCTTTTTGGCGCTGCCAGATCGCGCCGATGCACAGGACCAAGGCTTTAGCTACTTTTTGTTGCGGCAAGCGCCGGCTCTTGTCGCTGGCGTTTCTTGTTTTCGGCAGGTCGAGTCCGATGAAGCCGTGCGCAACAAGCACCAACGCGCTCTGGTGGTTCTTTGCAACCTTCCTTTGTTCGATTATGTACGATCGCTCATGGATACTCATGCAGACGATATCCTCTGGGCAGACTCGTCACAAATGCGTCTTGCACGTATGCGTGGCCTGCATGCAAAACTTCTGAGTCTGCTTCGACCCTCGTTGTGTCGGGAACCGCGAGCAATCCAGGGCCCGGCGACGTTGTTGACCTCTTTGCGCGCGCTTGGCGGGAGCCGACCGGCGCTCGCGCTTCTCAAGTGTCTGCTATTGGGAAATACCGGCGTGATGGTGACTGGTCCGGCTGGGGCCCTCGTCAGCCAGATTGTACTCAGCATCTCTGGCACTCTTCCTCGTCGTGGAGGCATGCTTGGAAGTTTTGTTGGCGAAGACATGCGACACTCGAGTCGATGCCGCGAACTCGCCGAGTTGGCCGTCGCAGTTTTACCTCCGCGTCTGCAAGGGTACGCAGCGAGCAAGCAAAAACGCTTCAAAAGTAAACTTTTGCTCATGCCCTACTGCAGTCTCATGGAGATGGATGACTTGCGCGAGGTTTACACACCGCGCGTCACCTCAAAGGCCGGTAAAGCGTCAGACTTGCAAGGACGTTGTGGCTACTTTGCCGGGACCACGAACCCTGCCATGGCTTCGACTGTGCGGAATGGACTTGGAGACCTCATTGTCGAACTCGATGATGCGGTCCTCGAAACAATGAAACCCCGATGGCAGGCGCAACAATCGCCTCCAAACGCAGACGATCCGACCATGACGAATGACGCCTTGCCGTCATCGTCGTCATCTTCGTCGAGTTTGCCATCTCCAGAGAAGTCGTCTGGTGCGCTGCCGGCGCTGCAGTCATTCGAACGATTCTCCTCGCGAGCAGCGCGATTCATGCGCGAGAAAACAGACGAGGTCGTGACAAAGCTGCAGCAACTCAATAAGCCAACAGTGCGCACGATATCATTGACACCAGCGGGCCGCGTAGCCGCTGATCTCGGAGGCAAAGATCGAGCTTTTGTACGTAAAATTGACCGACTCCTCTTTGCCCGCGAAGGAAGGAAACGTGTGCATAGTGGCAAGCTTCACTCGCATTCACGCACCGCGAACAGTCCTGTTACACAGCAATCGAGCAAGGCAGCCTCGTCACCTGGCCAAGGCAACGGGCCCACATCTACGGTCGCAAGCGCCAAATCGACCTTGCAAGGTGCTTCGATGACCCCAATGCCTACGGCAACGTCTCCCCCCAGTCCTTCAAGTAAGCAAGGGAGCGTGACGGCTTCCTTTTCAAGCTTTTTGAGTTCCTTTACGCAAATGGTTGAACCCGATGCGCAGCGAGCGTCGACAGCACCTGCGCCATCGTCTCAAGTCGATGATCACCTTGCGTACAGGGCTCTGGATGATGGCGGGGAATCACAGAGCACAGGCGGTGATGGCGAAGTCTCGGTGGCGACGAATGAAGAAGACACCGAAGAGCCAGAGCCCATCGACGGCGGCCATTTTTCGGATGAAGAGATCGAGGTCAAGGTTCAGGAGCTCTTTGTGTCGTGGATGAATAGCTTGTTTGCGGAGATTTCGCACTACATCGACTATGGGTCGCTGCCAAACGCGCCTCCAGGAGCCATACAGGGTCTGCACCCATCGCACAACCAGGACTATCTTCGCGAATGGGCACGTCGCACGCAGACAACTCGCGAAAAGAACACGTGCAGCGAGGTTGTTCAGTTTGAAAATGGCGATGAGTACCGTGGCGAGATTCTCATCAGTGATGTGGATGGCTTCATCGACCTGAATCTCGAACGCCGGAGTGGACGGAGCCGCTCTTTGCCCCAGACCGAAGATGACAATGCGTCAACACATTCCTCTGAGCTTCGCGTCGAAAGACAAGGTCGTGGTGTATATACCTCGCCGCGCTCGGGATGGAGATATGAGGGAGCCTGGGAGAGCGACATGCGTCATGGCAGTGGCGTTGCTATGCTTGGCGATGAATACTTGTTTGACGGTGCCTGGGAGCACAACAAGCGCAATGGGCGAGGCACGTGCATCGTCAAGGGCCATGGCCAAGTTTCCGGCATTTGGGATGCAGACGTGCTGCGGCAAGGCATCTACTTTGATCCCGAGGGAAACAAAATTGATGGCGTCTTCGATGACGAAGGCTTCGTCGAGGAAGGTTTCTACACGGACGCTTCGGGAAAGACAACGTACAAGGGCAGATTTAGCAAAGAGGGCAAGCCCCAGGGCGTAGGCAACGCTACCTATGGGGATGAGACCAAGTACTCGGGCACCTTTAGCGAAGGAGAGCGTCATGGCCAGGGCGCTTGGTCAGTTTCGCCTTCGGAATGGTACTTTGGGAGCTGGAAGCAGGACGTCTTTCATGGCGCGGGGATCCTCGCCTTTACGTTTGATGGTCGCGACGTTGAGCTCGAGACTGAGTGGACGCTCGGAGATCTCGAGGCTGACCAATTGTGCTGTGTGCGCGACGTGAAGACGCGTGAACCCATCTTCGAGGGTGCCCTCGGCAAGTGGCCGGGCAGGGACAAAGTTCCTTCGCGGATGCCGCCAGGACTTGGGCTCGTGCCCCGGTACTCGCCAGCGGCCTTTGCCTGCAAATTGTATCCTCTTCCAAGCAGCGAAGGAAAGGTGCTCACGAGTCTTCCGAGCGACACCGAGTACGAAACCGAGTCCGAGTAGTATATCATACATTTTCTGTACAAAGACTTTCAATTTTTTCCCCCAAAAAGTAGTTGAAATGCGTGTTTGCTGTCGTGACTGTTCTTCTATCGCGCTTGTTTGTTCTGCATCCTCCGCGCCGTATACGCCGAGTTCCAGCCCTCGTGATCCTCGGTACTCACGTTTTTGCGTCTCGAACGGACCTGCGGAGGGATAAAGATAGCCTCTTCGCGTGCTCCTGCTCCCTTTTGCTCTTTTCGATGCAAGGAGGAAGACGCAGCTGTCGTCGCCTTTGTCGTTTGGGGCGCGGCAGCGGGTCTCGGAAGCGAGCTCGTTGCGCTCAGGTTGGACGTCTCGCCGAAGCGAGGCAGTTTCAGCTTTGGTTTCTTTGCCTTGGGCTCCGCACCACTATGATCACCAGCACCAGTACCAGCACCTGCAAGAGGTCCCGCAAGCTCCCCTTCGGGCTGCCTCCGCTTGGCCTCGTGCAAAGCGAGCTTCTCGCCGTTTTGGCCCTGCCCTTCTGGCCTTCGCTCCTCCCCCTTCCCGCTTCCATCCCCGGCATCGCCGTCCCTCATCGGCACATCCCGCTCGCCCCCATTCTCCTCCTCCTCCTCCTCCTCCTCCTCCTCCGAAGACGACTTGTACGCCGCGAGCATCTCGCGCGCGCCCTTGCGGTCCTGCTCGCGAGGCGCGCCGCAGCGAGGCCGCGGGCGCGGCTGCGATAGGTCTCTTTCCCAGAACGGGCCGCCGCTTGGGCCGCTTCGGGCGCGCCCTCCTCGCGCGCTGCCGCCGAGCCGCGCGAGCTGCGCCCCGCCGCAGAATCCATCCACGCGCCGCGAGGCTGCGCGGGGCGAGGCTGCGCGGGGCGAGGCTGCGCGGGGCGAGGCTGCGCGGGGCGAGGCTGCGCGAGGCGAGGCTGCGCGAGGCGGCGAGGCCCCGACGAGGCCGCGCGCGATCTGCGGCTCGCGGTGCGGTGCACAAGGCGGGCAGAGGGACTCGGAGGAGGACAGTACGGCGCCCGAGCGCGTGCGTGTTGCTGTGAAGTAGGAGGCAGAGGAGGAGGAGGAGCTTAGCAGCAGCAGCAGCAGCAGCAGCAGCAGCAACATAGCAGCAGCAGCAGCGGAGCGGGGCGGGGCTGCAGATGGGCATGATGAGCGTCCTGGCAGGCATGGTGATCACGGTGCTGCCGCTGGTGTCGGTGGTGGCGCTGTGGATCGCGTCTTTGTACGACCAGCGGTTCGCGAACATTGTGTACAAGCTTCACCTTCTGCGAATTGGACTGAGCCACATGATCTTCTCGCAGGATAAGCGCTGGCCGCGACAGGCTGACGCGGCCGGCATTCTGGATACTGTGGACTCGACGAAGCAGATCATCTTTGTGCGTCACGGCGAAAGCCGCTGGAACGAGGTCTTCAACAAAGGTTTCGGACCCTCGTTCCCTGGCCGTCTCTTTCGCGCGCTGCGCGACGAGTTTCTGCAGGCGACGACGCTGGACTCGACCTTTCTCGACTCTCCTCTCAGCGAAGAAGGCACAATGCAAGCAGCTGGCCTCGCCAAGTTCGTCGAGTCGAGTGATGAGGGTATTGGCGCTGTCCTGAAGGGTCTTGAGGGCGAGTCCGTCCTGGTCTCGAGCAACCTGCGACGCGCGCTCTCTACAGCGACCATTGGATTCTGGTCCCGTCTGCAGCGAACGCAGGAGAAGATTCACATTCTCTCGTGCCTTCAAGAAGTCTCGGTCAACGTTGACTGCGTCGCGCTTGCCAAGCCTCAGGGCTATCCCGAGCTCTCGGATGAGGAATTGCACGGAATTAACATGAAAAAGATGACATGGACGCCTGAGCGTTTCTTCAACGGCCTGGAGAACGACGGTGACAAACCGGTGAGCTCTCGAGGCATCCACCGTGTCAAGGACTTTGCGGCTTGGTGCTTTGAGCACGACGAGCCCACTGTGATTGCGGCGGGCCACAGTCTCTACGCGCGTCACTTTTTCAACACCTTTTTGCCTCTTAGCTCAACGAATATTGCGCGGACAAAGAAGATGAAGAATTGCGCAGTGGTGGCCTTTACGCTGGAGCGCGGCAAGCTCAAGAACGGTAAGACCTGGTACCGCATTCAGGAGGACTCAGTCGATCCTCTCTACCTTGGTTTCGAGGACAAGGGCAAGAAGGTCAAGAAGCGCAAGTCCTCCAAGCGGGATTCTGCAAAGAACGAGTGAGAGGTTGGCGCGAACGTACTCTGCGCCTTTTTATCAATTTGCACTCTTGTCCCTTTTTCTTTACTTTAACAAAATTACCTTTAAGCTTGTCGGCCGCCTCGACTGCGCGCCAGACAGAGTAGTAGTGAAACGTTATGCACAAAATAAAGTTTGAACTCCAGAGGCTCAGGATGGGTCGCTTCTTGAGATCGTTGCTTGTCTATTGCGCCGTCCATGAGGAAGGACTTCCTTTGGTCAGGGGCGCGCGTCCGTGAATTTTAATTTTAAAAAATTTTAATTTTAAAAAAAAATCGAATTTGGCTCCTGCTCGCTCCTGCTGCACTTTTGTACTTTGCACAATTGAGATCCGAATCGCGACAAAATGTTCAAGCTACAGCCAAACATGCTAATTTTTTAGCTATAGTCGAGAAGAATAGCGTCCCTTTCTTCCGGCCCGAGAAGATCAAACTCTTCCTGGGTCATACATGGCAGCTTTTTCATGTTAAGCTTGAGATTGAGCCGGTGCAGATCCGTCTTATAATGTTCCCGCTGCTGCGAACGGTCCGAGCCAAACCCCACGTTGCACGTACGACATCGCAAGCCGCCCGGGTCTGCTGCTGCTGCAGTAGTCGATGCCGTTACAGGGTTTGCCGCTGCAGGCGGAGCCTCTGGAGCAGGGTTTGGTTCGGCACAGCCCGCTCTTGTCTCTGCTGCACTCTCAGTCGGCTTTTTCGCAGAAGCAGTTTCGTCGTCGTTGTTTTCGTCGTCATTGTCGTCCGCCTCGTTTGCCAGACGGCGCATTTCCTTCTTCTTCTTCTTCTTGCTCTTTTTTTGCTGCTTTTTCAGGGTTTGCAGGTTGGAGGCGGCTTCCTCGTACATGTCCACCGGTTCAGGGTCTTCTTCTCCTGCATCCTGGCCCGAGGTCGCGTCCGTGGCGCTCTCCTTGGCGTCGCTGGCTTGGGCCACTTCTCCTTCTTGAGCGGATCCTGACGTGGCAGCAGCGGTAGCAGCGGCCTTGTCGCTTGCCTTGGACTGTGCGTTGCGTTTGGCATCGGCGTTCTCCACGTCGGCTTCTGTGTCGTCCTGAACGTTGAAATCCTTGACTTCGAGCGTGCCCGGTGGAGCGAGCGAGGCGACGAACTCGGAAAGGGCGCGAAAATGACCCGGATCCAAATAGACGTGCTGCTCAAAGTTACCCGGCACAGAGTCATCCGAGCGCGCGAGGCTACTTTGAGAAGACGTCAGCTGCTCCGTCAGAGCCTCGCGGTGCTCAGCAGCGACGACAACACGGACAAACATCTGCGCGCGCTTAATGGGCATTACCTTTTCGAGCTCGCGGATAACCTCGAGGGCCTGCTGCTTGGCACTTTTGCTCGTGACGGCTGCAAAGTGCAAGGTGTCGCGCATCGCCGTCTCGATGGTGCTCACGGGGTACGGCCGGAGGTTGTCTGGGTTGATGCACTTTTCGCTAACAATGGTGGCAACGTTGCGGAATCGATTCTGAATCTGCATCGCGCGCTCACCTTCGGAAACCTGTGAAGACCCCTTGCTGAGGATGATGCGGCACACTGCTTCGGTATCGCTCGTTCCGAAGGCCTTCTCCAGATCCTTGGTCTTGGCCATGACGCCTTTGCTCACATTCTCAAAGACGCGGTCAATCTGCAGCACCTCGTCGATGTCGGTCTCCAGGCCGCTGCGCCAGTTCTCGATCTTGTTACGGTAGCATGCCACTTCGAAGCGCTTCCCGTGCCTCTTGAGCCGCACCACGGCGACGTTCGTGAGTCGCACCTGGTTCACCGCCTGCTGGATCTTCTGGCTCATGGTGTCTTCTGTCTCGCTACCTGCCTGCCTGGGCTTCGCGCCGCCTTCTGCAGACGCAAAGAACGCCTCGCTGCGCCCGGGCGCCGGTTTGACGCGCTTCCGAGGTTTCCTCCTCTCGCGCTCGCAGACCCTGGCCGCGCGCTGCACACCGACCACGAAATTCAGGATTGGGCGGAGTTTGGCCCTTGCCTGGCCATAAATGAATGACTGTGACAACTCGCCGGAACCCAACGCCGGAACCCGAACGGAATCCACCAGGATTGATGATCCTCACCACGAGGCCGAGGCTGCGGGATTGGTCCATCGTCTGCGAGACCGATCCATCGTGGCTTCAAGCTTTGAGTGCATTAGAAAATGATGGGGTGGGAAACTACTCTTCCTGGAGGTAGGCCTGGGTCTAGTTTTTGGAATGCATGGCATGCCATGACTCGGGCCTCACTGTCAGTTCGAGCTCGCAGGTTATTGGCAAACTTGCGGCTGTGCGGGTGGCAAACTCACCGTGCTGCAAAGTATTTGTCTCGTAATATGTGACAGAGCCAGCTGTTCTTACTACTTATCGATTCCAATTGCTGATCTTGCTCAGATTGTCATTGATAGAGCAAAGAAAACTCTTGGGGTGGCTCAAAACGCAACGCCTTGAGTCTCCCTCCTTATTTTAAATTAATTTTACTATCAACTTGAGAAATCATAACGATCATAATGCTCGACAGTTGAAAAGTTTATTGACTTTTTCACCGACCCATTCGGAGTCCTTGCACGCTTTCTTTAAAATTCAGAGCTCAAGGCCATTTGTTCGGAACTCATGGATGTTGGGACTACCGCATTTTGCGCGCCCTTCTTTCCGAGACGGGCAAGTTTTCGTAATTTGCGTTCTCTTAGAATTGGGGCGCGCGTGTGAACGGCCTCGATAATATTTGTGCGCACATACGAAAGCCCTGTCAGACCTGCAGCGAGACTAAAAAGCGGAATACCCTCGTTGAACACCACCACGGCGTGAACAGGAGCATTGGGGAAAAGTACGGAGCGCTGGCCTACCAATGTGAGAGCTGTGTATAGAATGCCGGAGAGAAGTGCCAGCGATAGAAACAGGACGATTCGTCTTGCTGTTGATTTGACAAACGAGACGATGCGTTTATACCTCATGGCAATGCTGTGGAGGTGCTCACTACCTTTACTGTCACCTTCGAGGGTGTTTGGACCGCTTTGAAAAATCGCGGCGAGCTCACTCATTTTGTTTGCACCGAATGTAAAGGTCACAATCATAAAGAGAATGAAGGGCGCGGAGAAAATAGTAATGGCTGCAGTCATTCCAGCAACGTTGAGTCCAACAAGCCCTGCAACAAAAATAGTCTCAAATACGTAGACCGTGCGGCGGTAGCTCGTGAGCCCCGAGGTTACCCTTTGTGTTACATGGTGCGAGCGAAGAGCGACCTGAACCCAAACGAGGGAGACATTAAGCAGCCCAAGCGTTCCAAAACACATGAACGATGCGATAAAGAGTCGCTCGTAGGGTACAAGGGCGTGCGTACGACCCGATGAGTTAGAAGTAGCTTCAAGGTTGTGATATTGTGGTGTCAGCACAATGGCCATAACGATGGCTCTCCACGTGATAAGCAACACCTGCGCAGTCATGCTAAAGAGCAACGTGACTGCTTGCACATTGGCCTGCACGCCGAAATGCCGCACGCTTTTGGCACATGCATCGATAGCAGCAAGAAGACCAACAAATGCGGCAATGCCTTGGACCCCGGCAGAGGCGAGCAGGTAATAGCTAGGCCCACCCAGCTCGAGACACTCCTCGCCGTGCCAGCCAAACCATAGGCTGCATGTGCAAAGACTGACCCCATCATTCCACGAGGCATTTACGTAACACACGTATGGCGCCGCGCACCCGTTCGTGCCCACGTCTTGCTCGCACCACTCGCCGTAGCCTGCCATGGCGCAAGCCGGACGGTAGCGGTTTGCCTGCCACGGTGAAGAAAGAAGGACAAGACCGAAAGAATGCGGAGCTGAGGGGACGCCGGACTCCACAACCAAACATACCGGATAGGCGGCACAGGGAAGTCACGGTCAATCTACGGATGCGGGATCACAAGGAAAAACAATTCGCTTGCGTTGGCAGCGCATTATGGTAACGCTGGCAGGGCATCGTCCTCTTGCGCACAGTGGCACTGTGGGGCCTCGTCGCCATTCTCCATCCTTCGACATAGCCGTTGCGGATCTTGATAGCTGAGCTGAGCGGCTTGACAGCCTAGCCTAGCCGCCTAGCCACCTAGCGAGAAGGCACATGAGCTTTGTGGACAATGTAGTCCAAAGAATTCATAGTAACTGAGCACCGTTACGAAAGGCGGCCTGGCGGATGTAACAGTACGTATGTAATTTTTGTGTTTTCTGCTCTTTTGCTGAGGAGAATTTGAGCCTGGTTAGCGAATATAAACCTAGGCCAGCTTTCAACTTCTTTTTCACTTGCGAATTTGTGCTTTTGGGGCGTTCTCCTGTTGTGGAACCCTTCCCCTCGCCCCCTTCTCCTCCAGGCTCCTTGCCTCCGATTGCTGTCGTCCGGTCAACATATCACCGTCAGCTGCAGCGCGCCAAAGTCGGTTCGGAATCGGAGAACGGTTGACCCGACCGAGGTTCCGTGCCGCTTCGAAATTTCGTACCTGACAATCCGCCCCCCTCCGGCGGCTGACAATCCGCCCGTCTCGGCTTTTTTTTCGCTCGTCACCTCATCCTTCCTCTCAGCCATGAATGCCATCCGATGGAGATGCATGGGTCAGGTGTTGGAAATTCTCTCATCTTGCAGGAAAATGTTGTAGCATCCAAACGTCCGTTACTGTGCGAAACAGACGAAGAAAGAATAGCCCCGGGAGCATAGCAGGCTGAACACTGCTATCACTTGAACATGAAATGTAGTTCCTTCCATGCGATCATTGTTCTTTGTTGCCAAAAATGAGACAAACGTCGCCTGCTAGGCATGCCACACAATAGAACCGTTGCCGGCACAATTTTCGAAGAAGTCATTCATTGCAGAGCAGCATGTTTGCGCCACTTGGATGGATGTGAGGTACAGCTTGATGCAAACTTCTTGCGTACCGGCCATAGTTGACGGCAAAACGAACGGTTTTTCGACATTGACCCTTGCTGTGTACGAGGAAAGCCGTGCAAGCGAATTTTGCGCGTACCGATACTGGAGCAGCGTCAAGCCCGCGTTTTTGTCGTTCTCGGTGTGGGCGGTGGGACGTGCGTCGACTTTATTCCCACTTCAAGCGCGTTTGTACTTGCTCGACATCACGCGTGTCTTCAACGAGAGAGCGTGGAGCTCGCCATATTGGGCGTTGGCGAGGGGTCATACATCGGCTCGATTCTTGAGTCTCGTATGGACCGCAACTTTGTCATGTTGCAGTTGTTTGTACATGATTTTTGTACCGCGCTCCTCTTTTTTTCTGTCAAGATATGACCTTTCTCACGAGGTGGCTTCGAGATCCTCTTCTGTGATGGTTGACGTTGGATGATGCGATGTTCGGATCTGCTTATCGAGGATTGCTTGTTGGCTTTGCTGCTCAGAAGGATGTATCGGGCCTGCTTTTGCGTGCACGCGTCCTCCGAATGCTGTCATCTTGGATCGCAAAGACTTGTTGATGCTCTTGTGTACATAGTGAAGAATTGGCAGCAAGGCGAGAAGGGAAAACAGTGGAACGCCTTCGTTGGCTACGACGACAATATGGACCTTTGCTTCGGGAAAAAGAAACGTGCGTTGGCCCAGCATGGTAAGGATGGTGTAAATAACCCCAGAAAGGAGACCGCAGGCCACACAGACAACGACACGCAAAGCTGTTCGCTGGATCGACTTAACAATGCGAGTATACTTCTTGGACAACGAGAGCATATGCTTGCTCGGAGCAGCGCGTGTTTCATCGCCGCTGGCAGAAAGACTCTCTGTCTTGAAGGCCTCTGTGAGTGCATTTATATGTTTTGCGCCATATGCAAAGACGACTGTAATGAAGATGAGAAATGGCGCTGCAAAGAGAGAGACGAGCGCCGTCAAGCCTTTGGCGTTGAGGGCGAAAAGTCCAGTCGTAAGGACGAATTCAAAGACATAGACGGTGCGGCGGTAACTAGTGAGTCCTGAAAAAGTTTTTTGCGTCACGCGACGTGACTGAAGCGCGACTTCGACCCAGACGAGTGAGATATTAAGAAGCGCTAGCGTGCCAAAACAAAGTGTCGCGGAAAGGAGCGAGCGCTCTCCGAAAATGTATATGTGCGATCGGCCCTGATTGTTCGAAACTGTTTCTAAGATGTATAATTGCGGTGTGCTTGCAATGGCAATCGAGACTGCTCTCCAGCCGACAAGCATGGTCAATGCTGCGCCAATGAAAACCATGGTGAGAACTTGCGTATTAATTTGAAGACCAATGAATCGTATATACTTTACAATTCCATCAAGCGCAACCACGAGAGCAAGGACGCCAAGCAGGCCTTGCAGTCCTGCAGATATGATTATGAAGAAGGTAGGTCCGCTAAATTCGAGACATTCCTCACCTCGCCATCCATACCATAGGCTGCAGGTGCAGAGGCTGACGTTGTCGTTCCAGGTGGCATTGACAAAGCACACATATGGCCCGGCGCAGCCGTTAACGCCCACGTCTTGCTCGCACCATTCGCCATAACCGGCCATGGTTTAGGCCCAGAGCAAGCGCTTCGCGTTGCGCTGACTGATCCTCATTTTGGTTTTGCCTGAACCGCAAACACAAATTCCCGGCGGCAAAAATTGTCTCTGCAGGTTGAAACCGCTACTCCGGATGGATGAATAGACAGGACAGGACGAGCAAGGCCGGAACCTTTCTTCCTACTGCTTGGTGTTGGGCGTCAGAGAATCGAACGCGAGACGGCAAACTGATGACGAGTTCGCCTCCCCAAAACTGCGGGCGCAGCCTAGCCGTTACGCGCACCCAGACCGTGACCGGCCCGGCGCTGTCAGCGACCCGATTTCGCTTAGGTTTTTGAGGGCGAACCGGCCCTAGTTGAAGACTCGCCATGGGAAAGTTCGGAGCGCAGCGCCGACTTGAGATGCAATTCTCCCTCCGCATTTTCTCCATTTACAGGATTGATGACAATTCTCCGAGCAGAGCGAGCCCGTCGCATTGAACAAAGCTGCCTAAAACGCTGCGAACGAAGCCTTGGTCAGCATCGCGCCATGGCAGCTTGAAGAGCGAAGACTAGCGAGTGGACAATACAGGTTGCAAGGGCGCCAAGAAGGAAGCCAACGGACTACCTTGCAAAAACACAAACATTTTCTTTATAGTACATAAAAGGCCTCTCCCACGTCCCTCTATACCTTACCATTCGTTCAGTCTGAGGCTAGACAGATGGCCGTTTCTCGTGGCTGAGCATGGATGAGCCATCATAGTAAGAAGATGCGCTGAAGTTGAATTCGTCCGCCGCATCTTTTGACCCAGCGGCACTGGGTTGGATACCGAATCCAACATCATTCGAGGCCGCCTTTGTGGAGCGATTCCGCAAGGGTCGTAGAATGTTGATGCGGAGGTAAAAGAGGACGGAAATCAGCGCACATAAAATGAAAAACGGAATGCCCTCATTGAAAAGAACAACTGTGTGCACAACGACGTCTGGATCGATGGTCGAGCGCTGACCCAGCTCGGGTAGTATGGTCATGCCAGCGTAGGCGCCCGCACTGAGAAAGGCAAGGATCAGACACACGACGACGCGAATGGCCGTGCGTCTAATCAGCCAGATGAGGCTGTTGTACTGCTTGGCGCGATACGTAGAAGTGCTTGGCTTCCCTTTGCCAGCCTCAGCAAAGCCCTCATTTGGTGGGGCAGTTTCCCCATTTTGTTGGCTTGAGGACTTGTAAATGTCGGCGAGCAGAGAGGTCATTTTGAAGGACCCGTAGGCAAAGGAAATGATCATAAAGAAGATGAATGGTGCTGCAAAAATTGTAATGATGCCAGTGTAGCCAAGCGCATTGAGCACTATGAGACCAAGAACCCACACCGTCTCAAAAACGTAGACGGTGCGGCGGTAGCTTGTCAGCCCACGCGAGAGGGAATGCGTCATGCGCCTGGACAAAAGCGCGACCTGGACCCAAATGAGAGAGACATTAAGGAGACCAAGGGTTCCAAAGCAAAGTGTCATGGAAATCATGGCGCGTTCCACAGGTACAAGCTCGTGGATTCGGCCTTCATCATTGGCCTTGGCCTCAAGCTTGTTTCTTGATGGCGTAAGGGTGATTGCAATGATAGTGGCGCGCCAGCAAATGAGAGAGATCAAGGACAGCCAAATCATGAGCATGGTTGCGGCCTGGACATTAGGCTTGAGGCCGTTCGTTCGAACGTAGGCAATCAGCACCACTGTCGCAACGAGAAGCGCAAGTGTGCCAGCCAAGGCTTGAAGTCCTGCCGACGATACGAGAAAGTAAGACGCGCCCGAAAGTTGCGTGCAGTCCTCGCCACTCCAGCCGTACCAGTGACTGCACGTACAAATGCTCGTATCATCGTTCCATGATGCATTCACAAAGCACACAAAAGGAGCAGCGCATCCAGCGTCGCCCGTGTCCTCCGTGCAAAATTCGCCATAGCCCGCCATTTCTCTCCCTTGTCGTTGCAGGAGAAAGCTCCAGCCTTCCCCCACGTGCCGACCTCGTCACAGGGGATGCTTGATTTCCGCTTTGCACGAGCGCCGCCTTGCCATTCCATGCGCCGCCGAATCCCTTGTCTGTCCCGCATCTCACTCTTGCAGATGCAGTAATACTGACTGCGATTGTCGTGGGTGAGAGTGTGTTTTATAAAATCCAAAATGATTATAGAAATCGCATCTTCGTGCAGGCTGCACCGCTTCCGACCCATTCCAGCCTTGCTTTGCAAGACAAGGTGCGGCCTCTAGTCGATTGTCTACGAGTCTGGTAGGAGTGCCAGCCAGAGTCTGATAGAGGTTGTGGCGGGTTGTGTGCACCGCACGCGCACAAGGACGAATCATGGTCGAGATTCACCGCAACCTTGCTCGCCGCGAACGACCCGTGAGGAGAGAAAGCAAGACAAAGCAGAAAATCGATGAAGATAAAAGTTGATGATTGTTGTGAGGGTTGGGGCTGCCTATTAGTGCGCGCGCCAAGATGCGCCAAGCAAAACCTCGGCCTAGTTGGTCTCCTGGGCGTTGACGATCGTGATGCGATTGCGGTCCGCAGAAACATGGAAGACGTTACAGGCTTCGTACTCGCGAAGGCAGGCGTCGAGATGCTCCGATGTGAATCCCTTGGCAAGCACATAAGGTTCGATGTCGCCGTAGCGGACCGTGGTGGCGCGGTGCGCGCGCGCATAGTCGGCGATGCCACGCATAATAGCACCCAGGAGGTCCCCGTTGGCCTGACCGTTGCCTGCACCCGCGGCAGCGGCGCCGTCATCCTCTTCGAGAGAGATCTTGGAAGCACGCACGAGGCGAATAGCCTCCTGCACGTCATTCTGGCTGACAACCTGTGAGAAACGCAGACGAGCGAGAGCTTGCGCCATGCGCAGAATACTGAGCAGCTGGCGTGCCGTGAGCATGGTCTGCGAGTCGGCTTCGCGCGCATCCTGGGCGTCCTGCTGACGCATGCTCACGTACTCCTCGACAATGACGTTGGCAAGCTCCTCGGGGACGTGCGGGACGACCTTGCGCGCTTGGGAAATGTAAGCACGGAGCAAGGCCGGGCGCACCGGCTCAAAGTCGAGCTCCGGGTGCCGCTTGTGACGGTGAACATGCGTAATGTGTGCGGCAAGCGCGCTGTCCTGCG
This sequence comes from Aurantiochytrium sp. KH105, assembly GCA_003116975.1. Lineage (NCBI taxonomy): Eukaryota > Bigyra > Thraustochytrida > Thraustochytriidae > Aurantiochytrium > Aurantiochytrium sp. KH105. Next base: position 428,822 of record BGKB01000020.1, on the reverse strand, counting down.
CCATGTCTGGAATGTCGAGAAGCAAAAAGAGCAGATCGAAGCGGGAGAGCAACGCTGCAGGCAGATTGATATTCTCCGCAGGCGCGTAGCGTTTGTTGTAGCGACCATAGAGTGGATTGGCGGCCGCGAGAATGGAAGTCCGGGCATTGAGAGTGGTGGTGATGCCGGCCTTGGCAATCGAGACAGTCTGCTGTTCCATGACCTCGTGAATAGCAGTGCGATCAGAGTCATCCATCTTATCGAACTCATCAATACAGCAAATGCCCATGTCAGCGAGAACCAGAGCGCCGCCTTCGAGGGCAACATCGCCGGTAGTCTTGTCCCGGGTCACGGCAGCCGTGAGACCGACGCCACTTGAGCCCTTGCCCGTGGTGTAAACGCCGCGGGGCGCGATGGACGCAATGTGCTTGAGCAGCTGCGATTTGGCCACACCAGGATCACCAACGAGGCAGACGTTGATGTCGCCACGAATGCTCATGCCGTCATTCATGCGCCGCGTCACGCCGCTCACGAGCTGTAGGAGGAGAGCCTTTTTCACGTCTTCGTGGCCAAAGATTTCCGGTGCAATGGAGCGCGCCAGCTTGTCGTATACATTTTCATCGTCGGCGAGCTCGTCCACCTCGTCCTCCATTTCGGGGCTCAGTTCGTCGCCAAGCTGCGCGTAGGTCTTCTTGTGCCGAACAATTTGCATGCAGTCTAGATAGGTGTTCATGATGAGACCGGCCCTCATTTGGCGAAAGGCGCTGAGCTTTTCGGGCAAAAACACACCGACCACTTCGACACAGTCTCCAGGGCTGCACTGCCGCGTGCAGCTTCCCTTGGCATGCACGGTCATGGACCTGGGAATGTGGCCAATGGGAACCTGGTCAGGAGCCTCTTGAATTTTAATTTCCTGGAACTTGACAAACTTGCTTCCACGCGTTTGGAGATGAAGTTGGCCCTTTTTCGACCCACGTGTCTCTTTGCAGACGGGAACCTCGCACTCGAGCTTGGGCATAAATTCCGTACCAAGGACCTCCTGGTAGGTCTCAAAGCCGCACTCGTCGCATTGATATGTGGCCACTTGAACGACCGGCTTGACGTCAGAGACGCGCACCACGATGCCGCGGATGCGAACGAGGCCGCCAATCTCCGAAGCCAGCACCTTACGCAGCGAGCCGGCTTCCATCTTGCGTGGGGGCACAATCACTACTTCGTACCTGCGCAAGAGGGATGCAGGAAGTCTAGCTCGGGGATCAACATCAGCGCCGTCGCCGCCGTCCATATTGTCATCGTCCTCGTCTTGCGCCGCGTTTCCAAGAGGAATCATTTGTTGCTGCGCGTTATTGCCGCCGCCGTTGTTATTTCGCTGGTTTCGCTGTTCCTGCTCGACGCGGTGCATGCGTAAGACTTCGTTAATGTAGTTTTCTTGAACGTCTTCGGCTGCAGCGCGAAGAGCATCGGGGTCGGTGGGTTCGGGCATGAGCTTGTCGGCCTGCTTGGAGAAGATGTCAACGTATCGCAAGGTGTTACGCATAATGCGGTCGACAAGGGCATCTTGGGCCGGGTTGGCTCCGACCATGTCGTCAAGGCGCACCTCGAGCACGTTGCGTTTCCGGTTGGCGATTTCGCTCAGCATGTCTTGGTACTTGTAGACAAATTGGTGGGGCGATGGCTCAAGTTTGAACTCTTGCAAAAACTTGGCAACGAGGTTTTCATCTGAGCGATAGTTGATGCGCCCCGCGTCCACTGCACCATCTTGCTCGCCTGCGCGCTCGCCGTCGCCGGGCCCCTGTGACCCGGCAGTCGCGCTGCCCATCATCATCATCTTGCCTGCGCGCAACCACGGACGCAACGCGACACGACCACGGGACGTGTGACGCAAGAAGGAATAGGGATCGGGGCAAGCGGACGGCCGGCTGACCAGGCGCAGGCCGACGCGGGCGACGGGCCTGGCCGCGCGCGCGAGAAGGGCCGAGAGATGCGAGCCTCGCGTCCAAAGGTGCTCTGCGAGCGACTTAACTGCCGCAATTTTTTTTCCATCGTCTGCTTTTTTCCATGACCTGAGCTATTTAGGTATCTCAAGGTACCCCGAAAATTTTCATTCTTTTGGGGTGGGCGAAACGTAGAAGAAAAGTGCCACCCGGGAGAATAATTATCCGAAAACATGGCTTTTGCATTTGCTTGCACGTATTTATGCGAGCACGCCCCAAAACCCCGTCCCCCGTCCAAACGATAAACCAAACCACCTTTTCAACTTGAAAGGCAGCAGCTTTACAAAAGGAAGCAGTTTTGCAAAAGGCAGCAGCTTTACAAAAGGAAGCAGTTTTGCAAAAGGCAGCAGCTTTACGAAAGGCAGCAGCTTTGCAAAAGGCAGCAGCTCGAAAGATATAGTATTTTGGGGCTCAGGGCGTTTTAGAATCTGAAAAATGATTATTCGCTACCAAAGGCTTCGTTTTTTCAAATGACAAACTTCATTTACACTAGCTCGTTACTCTCGTTTCAATGCCAGGTACTTTCAGCCGGAGAGGCTGCGTCGCAAACGCCCATGTAGTAGATTCACTCCGCGCCAATTAATGACTACGGTGACGAGCCCAAACATGAATCGTTCACGTGCTACTTTTGAGCGAGTCGCGCGCGATCTGATTGTGCAGAAAGAAACATTCCTCGCTAGGAAAAGGCAGGGGGGAAATTACTCATTTGGACTCTCGCCAACTTTATGTCCTTTGTGAGATTGCGTGCCGCGTTGATGCTTCATTCTGTTGCAGACGGCATGCGTTGGTTGGTGGGTCGGTCATGATTTTGACATTTACTCCAAGGTTTACAACATTTTGGGGTCTTCAAAGACGAGTGGTGTGGCGAGCATTGGTCCAATCTTCGCGCGACGCACCGGCAGCGTCACGAACGACTTGCAGGTGCGCGAGAAGAAGAGGGCCTGGCTTGGGTTGCCTTGCCTTGTCGCAGCGCACTGACGCGTTCGTGCGTGGCCGTTCGCTACTGACACAGACGCACCGACGTCAGGCAACTATTTCCTGGTTCTGATCATGGCGCAAAACATGGACGAGTCCGTGCGGACTGTCGCGCTGGCGGCGCTGACGAAGAAGGAGCTCCGGAGCGTGTTGACGGAGCTCGGGATGTCGGCAGCAGGCTCAAAGACAAACCTGGCTTCACGAATGACGGAAGCTCTTCCGTCTGGCGCAAACGTGCGTCTCCGTGGCTTGGAGCTTGTGGCAATTGAAAATGCAGATGGGGAAGAGATTCCGCTCGAGGATCTGCGTCAGCCGGTCCGTGTGGAGCTGGAGCCGCCTCCCCCTGTACGCGACCCGGCTGAGTGTTTTCCTGGAGCGAAAATCGTCCGCGGCGAGCACCATGGACGCGCAGAAGGCTTTCAACAAGTGCAAGCTGTACCCCGCGGCAGCGCCTTGACGGCATCAAGAAAGCGGCCACGCAAGCCCGACGCAAGTACAGATCTCAGCACTGCGCTGGCCGGAAGAAAAGGTGGATGCGTCGTGGCGATCGTGGGCGGCACAGGGGCCGGAAAGACGCGACTTCTGCTCGAAACGCCTGAAACGAGCCCTCATCTCGAGGATGAGCAGGATGTAACGTGGAATCCGGAGCAGGCGATCGTGTCTCAATTCGGCTCCGTGGAGGAGGCCTCGACGTGGCTTCTAGCCGTGGGCCTCACCTCGATTCCATCGTGGTGCAAGCCGCATCATATTCTGTCGACAGGAGAGCGATATCGCGCTGTCATGGCGCGTATGCTTCAAAAGGCGTCAAGTCCCAGCGGGAAGGGCATCCTGGTCCTCGATAATTTCACGAATCAGCTTGATCGCAATACTGCGCGTGCCTGCAGCGCAGCATTGAGCAAACTGGTACGAAAGCTTGGAATTGTATGCGTGGTGTCGACGGCTCTCGTGGACACGGTCGAGTGGCTCATGCCCGAAGAAATATTTAGCTGCGTGGGCTGCAATGCGGCCCTAAAACGATGCATCACGTCGAGATCGGGCGACTTTGTTAGCCCCAAGGTTCGCATATGCATTAGTGATCGTTCCGTGATCAAATCATTGCGAGCAGGAGAAACCGTGCCAGAGGACAGCCTCGCGGATGCCGACCTACCCTCCCGCCAAGCGGAGCGTCTTAAGTCCGAGTTTCAGTATGACGCTGACGATAATTTTGCAGGTACGCGCATTGGCGAGGGCGGCGCAGTGCTCGTGACCAAGGTTTCCACGGACGAAGCTACGCTGTCGTGTGATCGCCTCTTTGACAGTGCCTTTGACGGTCAGTGCATGATGCACGTTCCTGCGCGCGAGACTGTGGCCCCACTGCAAGCGTTTTCCTTGGGGGTGATTACAGGCATGTCCGGTTCAGCCAAGAGCGTGTTGCTGAGGCACCATTTTGGACCTCCAACGCGTGTATCGTGGGCAGAAACGCACAGCGTTGCTGCGCATTTTGCTTCGGCGCACGAGGCAACAAGATGTCTTGGGCTTGTTTTTTTGGACGCTGACAAGCACGGCTCACAGAAATATTCCGAGCTTTCTACTGGCGAGCAAGAGCTCGCAAACTTGGCGCGCGTGCTGGACCTCCGCAACGTTTATTTGGATGAGTTCACGAGCGCCCTGGATCGAAAGCTAGCAGTTCGTGTGGCGCGCGCTGTGGCCGACCATCTAAAGAGTCGAGGCGATGAGTCGCCAGGCTGGGTTGTGGTGAGCTGCCATGCCGACGTACTCGGCCCGCTGTCCTCCGCAGCGCAGTGGATGTATGACACATGGCGTGGTCGCATCGAACCTTCTGATGCAGCGACCAACGATGGGTCGTTTTGTGATGAAAAACAAGATCAGCTCGCGAAACTCGATGCACGTGGAGTCGTCGAGGTATCCAAAGGCGGATCCTGTGGCATCTTGCGACGCCCTAGCCTGGACTTGCGTCTCAGCCGCTGTGAGGCGTGGCTGTGGGCCCTTTTTCGCGATCATCACTACAAGACCAAGAGCCTGTCGCGTAAATCGAGGTGCTTTGTGCTCTACGAGGCAGAAACGGGGAGCCTTGTCGGTTTCGTGGCGGCCATTCAGCAGGTAGGGACTCCTCATCAAGATCTTGAAGCAGGCAGCGAAAGTTACACGGCCACATGGCGTGCCCATCGCACAGTGGTACTGCCTGCATGGCAGGGTCTTGGGATCGGATCTCGTCTGAGTGATGCGTGTGCCGAGGTGCATCGACGACTCGCTTGCATGTACATGGCACAGACTGTGCATCCGCGCTTTGGCGAGTACCGTGATCGGAGCGTGCTTTGGGAAGCGGCCAAGTGGAATCATTCCACCCGTGCTTTCAAGATTGAGACCTGGAAACAGCGTCTTGAGAACAAGCGCATCAAGTTACGTATACCTCGCTACGTTTACGCCCATGTGTACAAGGGCCCGGGCGACGATGAAAAGGAAGCCGTGACTCTCGCAGCGGAGCGCGTTGCTTTCGTGCCTTGATTGAGATTGGCAAGAGCTCAATTACAGTTCGTTTGGTGTTGTTTTCTTTCTTTTTTTGACGAGCTCATGTCGCAAGTGGGAGTGGAAAGTGAAGGACGGCCTCTCATCACACCTCCAAGGAGGGAGAGAAAGAGAGGTAAGAGGACGTGGGCGGGAAGACCTTTTTTCTCTCCCATCCATGATGTACGACTGACCGATACACGAGTAGATAAGCAGAAAGCAGTTGAAAGTTGGAAAAAAGAACTAGGCTATACTATGTATGTTGTGAGTAAGTATCTATGTATAAAATGATTACGCCTTGAGCGAAGGAGCGGCCTTGGGTGTCTCGACGTGGGCAATTGGGTCAGAATCTTCCTTCCACTCGCCATCACGAGACGCGACGTCATCCTTGGACTCCTCACTATCGTCAACTTCAGCCAAGACGCCGTCGTCATCACGCTCCTTGCAAGACTTTTTGGACTCTTCGTACTGGCGAAACCATGCGACAGTCTTTGTAAGACCTTCCTCCAGCTGGACCTTGGGCTTATAGCCAAGAAGCTCAGCCGCCTTTGTGGTGTCGGCGCACGTGTAAGGGACATCACCAGGTTGATCGGGCAGGATCTCAATCTTGGCCTTGCGGCCGCAAAGGCGCTCAATGGTGGAAATAAACTCCTTGAGCTTGCAGGTGTTACCCTTGCCAAGATTGATGACCTCACAGCCGAGAGGCTTGTCAATAGCGAGAACGACACCATTGACAATGTCAGAGATGTAGGTGTAGTCGCGAGCCGAGGAGCCATCGCCGTACTGCTGCAGGGTGATGCCATTGAAGATGCGGTTCATGAACTTGTAGGGCGCCATGTCGGGGCGGCCTCGGGGACCGTAGACGGTAAAGAAGCGGAGACCGGTGGACTGGAGACCATAGAGGGAATGGTACGTGGCGGCAAAGAGCTCGCAGCTCTTCTTTGTCGCAGCGTACTGGGAGACCTGGTTATCCACGCGATCGGACTCGGCAAAGACCTGCTTCTTGGAGCCACCGTAGACGCTCGAGGACGAGGCGTAGACAAAATTTTGGACGCCGTGCTCGGCGGCAATGGACATGAGCGAGACCGTGCCGACGATGTTGCTGTGGATGTAGATGAAGGGATCCTCGATGCTCGGACGCACGCCAGCGCGCGCGGCGAGATGGCAGACATGTGTGACATTGTGCTCGTCAAAGAGAGTCTTGACAAGTTCACGTTCGCAAATGTCGGCCTCCGCGAAGACAAAGAGGTCCTCCGGGGACGTTTCGCCGCTGGTGTCACGGGCGGCAACTTCGGCAGCCTTGTGGCGGAGAAGCTCGATGTTGGCGCGCTTGATGGCGACGTCATAGTAATCGTTCATCTCGTCGATGCCGACGACCTTGTCACCGCGTTCGAGCAGAACTTCGGCCGTGTGGCTTCCGATGAAGCCGCCCACGCCGGTCAGGAAGACGACCTTGCCACTGGTGCCAGAGTTGGCTGAGTCCGACGAAGACGACCATTGGGAGGCCAGATCATCGGAGTGGCTGCGCACGCTTTCCTCGTCGCTCATTTTTTTTTCTCTGCTTTGGCCTGACACTCACCTCGCTTTTCGGGGCTGTCCGTCCAGCTGGCTCCGTGGACCAGAAAGAAGCCTTGCAGTACTCGTCCGCTTGCTCTTCTTCTTGTTGTGCCGGGTCTTTTGCTCTCGTGCCGAGTCAGACCGTGGTGCCCCCCTTGACGTAGGAGTGCCTGAAGCTAGTGCGCCGCGCTCCCATCGATCGACGCCTGGCCTCGGTCCAAGCTGCCCGCGACCGGCCTGTCGGCTCGGCCCGGGGCTCTCTCTCGCTGCTCTCGCCTTGCTCTTTCTCGCTCGCCGCGCCTTGCAGCTGCTGCTGCTGCTTCGCCTCGGACCTGGACTCGCCCTCGTTCGCGAACTGCTTCTGCTCCGGCGCCTCGAGCATCATCGCCATCAGCATCATCATCATCATCATCATCCTTTCGTTCGTTCGTTCGTTCATTCCTTCTTCTTTGCTTCTTTTTTCTCCCTTTTCATTTTTTTTCTTTTTTTTCTTTTTTTTTTGTTCATTTCGCTTTGCCGTGTCTCGTCTGCCCGGCTTCTTCTTCTTCTCACGCTGCGCCCTCCTCCCTCTCCACTTCAAACTTCGTTTCGCCGTCCGTGCACCGTCGCCCCGCCTGCTTGGCCTTCTCCGATCCGCGCGACTCGAGACCCGCCGCGGCGACCGCCTCGCGGACAACCTCGCCTGCTCCCGCGCCGCGGGGCGAGTTTCCCTCCCCCTCCCGCGCAGACCGAGTCTCTCCGCCACACAGCCGGGCAGCCGGCGAGCCAGTGGAGGATAAACTGACTGTAAAAACGGAGAGACCGAGACCGAGGGAAGCGGCGTTGGTTTCTCCGACTTCTGGCCCCGGGTTTTCTTTTCCCCCCTTTCCCCCCGTTGTTTTTTTACGAATCCCGTCGTCGTCGTATACCGCGGACGAGAAGCTGAGCGAGGAGGGGAGAGAAAGGGAAAGCCGGGCGGAGAGCGGGCTCGGGGCCGAGGGGAGACGGCTTTTCGCAGCCAGCTGCAGAGGCTGTGCAGTGACGCTGCAGGCTGCCGGCCTAGTTTGGCGAGCGGGAAGGGAGAGGAAGGGGAAACGAAGGCGGGTCTGGCTGCGCGACAACGACACGCCGGCGCGGAGCGAGTTCAAGATGTTTTCTGTTTTCTTGAACAAACCAACCAGCCAGCCAAAGTGGAAAAAAAAGAAAAGAAAAAAGAAGTATCAGCGGCGGCTGCTTGGGCGAAGAAACAAACTAACGTCGGCGCCTCGAGCCGTGCGCCCGAGGCGTGCCGCAGGCCGCAGGCCCGCCGCTATCATCGGCGCAGGCTGCTCCTGCCGCTGATGGCTCGGCGCGGCAACTCCGCGAGCGAGCGTCACGAGCTGCCGCGGCTTGCGTCGGCCGCGGGGGTTTGGGCTTGATCTGAGTTATTAGACCTCAACGTTGCCAACTCCGACAAGAAAGCAGTCTCGCATAACTTATTCTCCCTGTTCAGCATCCATAATACTATTCGAAAAAATGCAGTGACGACACCAACCAAGTCCGCCGCCGAGATTCGCTGTTCCACGTGGGTGGGCGGCGGCCGGCCGGCAAGTCCGGAATGCGCCGCGCGCAAGTGCGGAAAGCGCCGCGGGAAGTGGGCTTTTCTTGGCCGGCCGGGGCCACTGCAGTCGCCAGCGCCGCGAAAGAAGATTGCCCGATCGATCATGACGCGGCAGTTCAGACCGGCCGCGGCGGCGGCTGCGGGGCCCTTATCCCCCGACTGTGGGCCTCCGCGCCCGTGGGCCCGCGTGGCGTGCGGGGCCGTATCCCATACCGCAGTGACTACCGCAGCGGCTACACAGTGGAAGACGCCCGTGCACTCTCCACCCTCCCTCGTTCCGCCGCCTATAATAATAAGCCGCCGCGGCGAGCTGCCTGCTGGCTGCTGTTGCTGCTCGAGACCGCCGTCGCGCACGAGCTCGACGCGGCCATTTGCGACGACAGCGAGGGCGAGGGAGGGAGCGACAGACGCGGTTTCGAGAGAGAGAGACGTGGAAGGGAACGAGGAAGGCGCAGCGGCGAAGGCGCGAACGGCTCTGCGAGGAGTTGGAGATAAAGTCGCCGGAGGCGGTGCGAGAATCGCGAGCGCAAGGCCTCCTGCGGATTGAGCCCTCTTGAGTCCCAGCGCCACGCTCCATTTGGCGGTCGAGGCATCAATCGATCGATCGATCGATCGATCGATCGACCGATGCACAACGGTACGATTGGTGGACGCAAAATCTTGGCCAACGTCAGCATGTTTGCTCGAACATGCTGCGCTGCAGTTGCTGCTGCTGCTGTCATTGTCGCAAACAAGTAATGAATGACCATGAATGAATGAATGAATGAAAGGATGGATGATGAAAGATGTGATCGTGTCGCCAGCGAGACGACCGCGACGCTCGTCTTCTATGAAAAGGCGAGACCACGGAGACTAGATTCGCAAGGAGCAAGAGCGAAGACGAACGAGCAAGGCGATGCGCGGCAACGGCCAGAACTCGAGCCAGTCGCCGCCGGCGCGCCAAGATTCGTCCGAGCCGTCTCGGGCGGCCAGCGAGGGACGGCAGTTCGGCGTCGGGCGCCGGCAGCGGGCGCCCGAGGAAACTCGAGGAGGAAGGCTGCTCCTTCCCTGCGGCTCGAGTTGCCGAGATCGCTCGCTCGCTTGCCTTCAAGTGACTTTCTGATTGACGATTAAAAAAAATGACAAAGGCGAAGACCAAGGAGCTCGCTCCGCGTTGTCACTCGCCCGAAGCGAGGAGCATGCTTTTTACTCATCGAAGAGGATGCAGAACCGGCTGGCTGGCTGGTCGTCCGTCGCCAATGTCAAGAGGCAGCAAGAGGCTGACAACATGACATCAGTCTGGCTGGTCTCACTCACACTATGATCGCAAATCATAATGTGAGCAAGCGTACACAAGCTTGGCTGCAAATCAAACGCACAATCTGAGCTGCTGCGACTCACGACGTAAACAAGCGCGCACAAGCTTGGCTGCATGCAAATCATGATGCAAACCCCGCTCTAGGCCCAGCAGCAGAAGCGAATTTCTGCTTCACGTTGTCTTGCAAAAGTACATGCCGTCGTACGCATGACAACGATGCTACGAGTCATCTCGCGCGCAGACGAAAAGTCTTCCCTCTCGCGCTCCGGGCCCTCCGCCAGTTTCTGCGCCCATTATTAATCTGCACCGATGACTTACTTGGTCGCTGTTAGCACAGGGCTTGCTTGCTTGCTTGCTTGCTTGCTTGCTTGCTGTGCACAATCAATAGATGGCAGTCGCGCAAGACGAAAAAGGTCGACCATGGGCGCCGCGCCGTCGCGTCCGGGCGCGGATGGGGCGCAGGGTTCTGCGCAAGGACTGCCGGGCGCAGACCCTTCCGCGAAGGCTGCGGAAAATGAGCCAGAGCAGCCAGCGGCGCCGTCGTCCCATGTCGGGGAGAACAGTGACGAGGTGACGGCGGCGGCAGCGGCAGCAGCACCACCCGCGCCAGAGCGCCGCAGGCCGCTATCCAAGGAGGAAGCGCACAAGCTATGCCATCTGGAGGACACGATCGCGCAGCTTTGCATGGTTGAACGCTTCAAAGAAAACTGGTGCAAGGTGCGTCTTCTTGTTGCATGAAAAAGAGAGAACGGAGTCCGCAGACAGAAAGACAGACAGACTGACGTGTTGGCCATATTTTTTGTATTGATTGTAGGAGGAGCTTCGACAATTCTGGTCGTGCTACATGCACGCTCGCGGGTATCGGGAGAGCAACTTTCGTATCGAAGACAAGCTTCCGGCCCCGGTGCGCGATGTCGTGCTTGATGTAGGCGAACGCATGCAAACCTTTTTCAATGTCAAGCCCAAAGACAGTGATGATGAGCCGTGAATTTTTGTCAATCAGTCAATCGATCGGTCACTATTATGAAATGTGAGAAAAGGAGAAACGAACATCTCTTGCTACGTATCCTAACCTTCTCCAAAGACTCCCACGAGGGTTCATCCGACATATTCGGTGACCTGATTCCAATGATCATCGCCATCGAGGTCGACATCGCGAAGCATTCTCGCTCGTCAGTAGGACGAAGATGGTGCGAGCAGCTACACAAACGAACGCGGCTCTACAAAGAATCAACGAGGAGTATAATTCCTTTTTTCGTTTCATTTCTTTTTGCCTTTGTAGATTTTATTTACTGTTTGTCAAATTTAGGTCAACTTCTCGTAATATTCGAGGAATTCGGGACCATTCTTGGACCAAAAGTTGATCATGATGGTGCCGTCAACATTACGAATGTTGTGAAACCAGCCGGCAGGCAGGTAGAGGATCTCGCCGGCCGTCAGGTCAATCTTGATAAACTGCGTACCCTCCTTGATCTTGGACTGCGTCGCTGTCAAGGACGCATCCGGCAACGCCAAACGCTTGACCCAGCAGAGACCACCCTGGCACGTAGGCTTCAATATCCTGGCGTCGCTAGGGGGAGCAATGACCCAGCGCTTGGTGCCAGCGACCATCATGGCCCAGTTGTCGCAGCAGTCGCTGTGCAGCGGCGTGTCCGCCGAGGTCGGGCCGAACCAAAAGGAAGGCAACATCATAGGGATGTCCGGAATGATGGGCGGACGCTGCATGTTGATGCGACTGAGCGCGCTCAAGTTGATCTTGGTGTTACGCGGATAACTCTTACCCGTCTTGGTCTTGCGCAGCTTGTTGTCGTTCATGAGCTCGGTGAGAGCAGGTCCGAGATCAAGATCATCCGCGATGATCGAGCCGTACTTGTACAACTTGGGCTTCGAGTTCGGGTAAATCTTGCGGAGCTCCTCGAGAGTGTAGCCCTTGCTGGTAAAGTTCAGGTGTCGGAGTGCGTCAAAGGGAATAATGACGGGCTGCGAACGCTCCATAAAGAGCTTGCGGAACTTCTCAGCCGTAATGTCCGTGTCCTTGCGCAGCCGCGGAATGTACAGGCGCGCAGGGTGGTCACGGTGGTAGCGCTCGTGTGCCAAAACGATCTTCGAGTACTTGCGCGTCTTAGACTCGGGAAGAACCTGAATAATGGGCGCATTGTCAAAGGCTTCCTGGTCCTCAAAGAGATGACCCTCCTCCTTTTCGTCGTACGGGTCGCCCGTCGTTTCCTCGCTCGTCCTGCTCGAAATGCCATTCTCGGCGTCGTCGGACTCGTCGTCGTCTTCCTCGCGCGGACTCGGTTCGTCGCTCGCAGAGACCATTTCGTCGCTCGAGGAGAATCCGCCTTCGTACCGAGGGTACTCTTCCATTTCCTGCGACGCCTTGGCGGCCTGCTCTCGCTGCTCCTCCTCGGGCGTGATCGACGTGGTCACCGAGGTGCTGGTTTTGGGCTCATGGTCTTGCTCGGCCGTGACCGTTGACATGGGCGCGCCGTTCAGCCGCGCATCTGCGCCAGCGCTCTCTAACTGCGACCCAGGGGCCATCATGTACATGAAGACCATCAGGGCGAATCCTGCTGCTACAAGGTAAAACGCGCGCACATTCTGCGCGCCGCCACGTTTCTTGTGGTATTTGTTGTCATCGAACTGGGGCTCCTGCGCCACCATCTTGTCTGCTCACGATCTCGTCGACCGCACGACGAAACCAGCTCGACCTCCTGCACGCCAAAAAGACGCAGACGCAACCGCAGCCGCGACCGCTCGCCCAGCACCGCGCCCCGCTCGCCCAGCACCGCGCTCTGCTCGCCCACCCTCTCGCGCGTCTTTCTCTGCGCGCCTTGCGTCCGCACGATGATCGGCTCCCGCCAGCGCTTCGCCTCTCCCTCGCGCTCGCCCGCTCGGCGCAGCCCTCGCGCGCGGGCTTCCGGCGCTCCGGCGGCTCCTGCGCGCTCTCGCGCAGCCCGCGCCGGCGCTGTCCTCCGCGCTCGCGCCCGCGCTCGCGCTGCAGCTAGCTAGCCGCGCTCGCCCGCTCGCTCGCTCTGTTCGGTGTTTGCGGTTGTCGCCTTTTTCCGGTCGAGCTTTCTTTCTTGCTTCGTCTTCTCCTTTTCCCAGGCTGATTGACCTCCGGCCCTCGCTTTCCCGTCGTCTCCGCGTCTGCCCATGCGAAGCTCGCCGCAGACCGCGGCCGCTCCGGGACTTGCTCGGCCTTCAACAAGCCAAGGTGCACGCGACGGCGGGCGTTACTAACGCCTGCCGCCCCTGGCCGCTCGCGCTTTGCTTTTCGGGGACGCTTGCGCGCCGCTTCCGGGGTCGCGGACTCCGAAAAGAGTGGACGGCGGCCCGGCCAGCGACCGCGAGGCGAGCCTTGGCCGCGGCGTGCGAGGACGGCGAGGAGCTCGCGCGAATCATGCAGGAGGGAGGGAGGGAGGGAGGAGGGCGAGAGCGCAGCGCTGCCGCGGCCGAGATGACTTTCGCCGACCGTGACGTGACGTGAGTGACGAGGCTATGACCATTGTGGTGATGAGCGCGTGAGTGAGTGACCATGGTGAGTGACACGCAAGCCAAGATGGCGGGCGACGCGCCCTCGGGGTCGTGCCGAGGGCGGATGCTGGACGGGCGACGCAATGAGGGGATGGATGATGGAAGCGGGGCAAGCAGCCAGATGAGGGCTAGGCTAGTTGAGGTGAGACATGGAAGGGAAGGAGGAGATTGGTGTTCAGATCAGATCATAATAGGGTCATTCAGTGTCAAGAGTGGTCCGGGTCGTTCATAGGTCTTGCAAGGTAAAGTCCACGAGGTCGCTGAGATGCGCATCGCGCTGGCGAAGAGCGGCAAAGACAGCACGTGCTTCCTGCTTGACAAAGTCAGACGCTGCGGAAATGCGCGAGGAGCGACGTTCTGCGCGGCGCGCACGCTTTTCTGCCGCGGTCGCACGATCCTCGGCGCGAAGCTTGCTCTCCTCAGCATGCGCTAATGCCTCGCGCAATACACGGACCTCGCGCTTGGTGCAGACAAATTCCTCGAGTAGATTGCCCGCGTGGACTCTGCCTCCAAGGCAGACTCGGATATCATTATCATGGCTGTTCTCTTGTTCCGGGTTTCGACGCGCCACGAGAAGAAGCGGCGCCTTCCCGTCATGATGTACGACTTGCTTGCCTTGCGAGTGTTGCTTTTCAACACGACACGAATCTCCACTCGTGCTCTCAAGCATGAGAATACGCCCGCGTGCATGACAGAGGTCTTGGTGAATTGCGATGAGCTCTCTTTCCGCATGCCGTGCGCGCGAGCGAAGAGCATCAATCTCGTCGTGATACCTCGTCTCTCTTTCGTGCCATTGCTGATGCTCCATTTTCCCCGTGCATTCCTTGGCAGCACGATTCCTGCGCAAACTTGGTTTTTCCACGCTCGACGGAGACGATGTCACCAGCTCAAGGCTTCTGCCCTGCTTATTTTCTTGTTTCTCGTGCTTGTCATCGTCATTTTCATGGCAAACGTGAGAATATTTCGAGGCCACGCGATACTCGCCAGTCTTTGTCATTGTCCTCGCTGCTCTTTCTCGAAGACTGGCAAGCTCGCATCGGGCGAGCACCATTGCAGTTGTAGCCAAGTGGCAACGTCTCAGCGTTTCTCGCTCTCGAATCTCGGCAAGAACGCGGGCGTGGCGAGCCCGCGTCTCGGCCTGCTGAGCAGCAAGACGCAAACTCTCAACCTCGAGTGCATGAGCCTCTTCAGACTCTCGCTGGGCGGAACGGGCTTCCTGCCGACGCAGAATCTCAAGCTCGAACTCATGCTGCAAACAGCGAAGCTGCACGCGAAGTTTGGCGAGCTCACGACCTGTCGCGCTATCGCAATGCTGCTCCTCGCGAGCCTGCGCGTCCTTTCTGGGCCGCGGCGGGATCTCGCGCACCGTTTCAGGACGTGCGTGGTTCTTTGGCCAGCGCAAACGACCAGGCGTCGGGTTGTTTGACCTTGCACGGCTGTTCGCTTGCATGTTGCCCGCGCAAACCACGCGCACGCGAACCCTACGACGCCGGCGCGATGGCTCTTGCCAAGTGTTTTGCAAACCATGAAAAAATTGAGAGCGCAAATGCCACACACATCTACATAGCCGTTGCGCTTGCGTTGCGCACAAGAAAGAGACTCGGTCCTCTCCTGGCGAGGTTTCTGGGAGCTGCACTGCTCGCAGGCAGGCCACGTGAGTCTGGCTAATGAGATCTGACAGACCAAGAGAGAGCAATCAAGAGCGAGAGTAGGCCCGTTCTAAAACCCCTGGAGAGCGAGCTTTTCGAGCCTCAAATCCAAGCGGCAGACGAGTACCCGTATCGCGCGGCCAAGCTCATTCACAGAGAGACATCTCTCCAAGTTGTGCAGGTGCCGCTGCTACTTCGCATGCCTCTCAAGCCTTGTCCTCCGAGTCCTTCCCTCCCCACAACGGCTTCTTGACATGACTTTTCATATCCGGCACGATCCACAATCGTTCGTTCGATCCATCGATCACTCTGCCGACGCTCGCCCAGCCGGCACGCTGGCCGGCCACCTGCCTGCCTGCATGCCTGCCTGACTGGCTGATCGACCGACCAGCGGTGGCCTTGGCGTTAGCTACTCTTTCTCCTCCTCGCCCTCGCCCTTGTCCTTGTCCTTGTCCTTGTCCGTATCCCTTTGGATTCCTCGGTCCACCTCCATCTCGTCACTGTGAGCACTGCAGAGTGAGACGAGACTGCGTGCGTTAGTAAGTGATGGTACACAACGGCGAGGTCCCGAGTCCACGAGACTGGATTCTCTCGCGACCGCAAAAGAGCGCGAGGTGCTGGCGGTGCAAAGCCCGATCATCGACCAGGCGAGCGAGCGAGCGAGCGGGCTCGCGTCGAGTCGCGTCGCGTCGCGTCGAGTCGAGTCGCGTCGCGTCGAGTCGAGTCGAGTCGAGTCGCGACGGGGCGAGCGAAAGAGAATGTTGGGGGACGACAAGTCCGGTAGGTCGCCGGGCCCCAGCGCGGGCGCGGGCCTCGACCACGCCCTGGGCGAAGACGATGGCCTGCGCGGGGTGGAGCGCACCAAGCTCACGAGGCTGAGTCTCGAGGTCGACGACCGCTCCGGCGAATTCGTAGATGAAGACGCCGTGCCGGGCGTCGGCGGCAGCGCCTGGGGCGTGAGCCCTTGGTACACCTTTGTCATCGTGACGGCAGCGTTTACGACGGACAACATTGCCGGCCCGTACGCCTTCCAGCAAAGCGGGTGGATTGCTGGAACCCTCTTTTTCATTTTTGGCGTCGCCACCTCGTACTACACGGGCAGGCTGCTGGGCAACCAAAGCATTCCGGAACAAGACGAGGCAAGCTACCCCAAAATCACCGAACGCGCCTTTGGCGTGTGCGGGCACTACTTTGCTCTCACGATGCAGGTGCTCAGCTACTTTACGCTTGTGGTCGTTCTCCTGGTAAAGCTCGGGCTCTGGATGTCGCTCGCAGCACGCCACGTCAACGAAGAGAACCGTCTTTGCATCTCTACGCTCATTGTGGTGTCTGCGGCAATCCTTGCCGTCCTTGTACAAACGCCCACCTTTTCGCATGTAATGCCCCTGGCGGCTCTTTCCATTGCCATTTCCTTGCTGCGTCTGATTCTCATCTACGTGCAAATGTCCTCGTACGAGATGGGGACCAACTGCTCACCTACGTACGAAATTCCCGAGGAAGAGGCTGGCTCGCAGGTGCTGACCTTTTTCCGCGGTCTCTCCACCTTTATGTGGATGCTCGGGGGTCATGGCATGTTCCCAGAGGAAATTCGCGAGATGCGCGAACCACAAAGACATTTCTACAAGGCGCTCAACTGGTCCTTTGTCATTATCGTCGCGCAGTATGTCCTCACCATTGTGCCCACCTACTTTATATGGGGCGCATGGACGAGCCCACTTCTCGTCGACAATCTCCCGGACGACAACACGACAAGCGCCATCGTCATTCTCTCGGTCGTGTGGATGTTCATTGAGGCGGCCATTAGCAATCTTTTGCTTTGCCTCACTGTAGAGGTTCATGTCTACAATCTCTCACCGCTAAAGCAATGCTTGCGTGAACCTGGCACGCTTGTGCCACCCGTTGTCAAACGCGTGGTACATCGTCTCGGGGTCGTGCTTGCGCAGCTCTTTTTTGGTCTCATGCTGCAGGATGCCGGCGTGGGCAACATTCAAGCCTTTGTCGGCGCCTTTGGCTTTGGCGCGCTCACCTTTTGGCTTCCCTACATTCTCGAAATGTTTCGCGTTCCCAATTACCGCGGTCTTCACACTGTCCTCCTCATCATTGGCGTTGTTGTCTCTGTCTTTGGCATGTACACTTCCATGGCCTCCATTACCGCCGCCACCTCGGGTGGGCTTTTTTCAAGCGAGTGTCGCCATCTCGACTTGCTGGATCCCTTGGACGGGCCTTGCATCTACGATTCCCTGATCGTTTCGAATGACACCTTTTATGGGAACGATACTGTTGTCTTGACGGAAACACAGCCCTGATAGAAACGAAAGCTAGTTCTGAAATCTGATCTTTGAAAAGAAACATTGTTTTCCAGTCTCCAGGTTCGACACACAACGAGCGATTCAGGGCAAAGATATATTTGCAAAGATGTTGCTCTCTCTTCTTGTTATTTTTATAAAAAACAGGATGGATGTCAAATCAATTTGCTCAGCTCGATTTTCCCCGCAAAAGCAAACAACGCGAAGCATTTCTTCTTGCGAAAATGATGTACGTCATATTTCAACCAGCTTCCTAGCTCGATTTTTCTCGCAAAAGTAAAGACTGCGAATCATGGGGAAGCTCACATCGTTATGAAAGAGATCGTTTTGGAAATTAGATTGAGCGAGCCAAGATATGGAAAATCTTTGATCGAAGCGTCTATGTCATGCGATCTCAAGCAGCTCTGGAAGGTAAATGTTTGGAATCATTCTGAAAGATGCATATCGCTCTCGCGCAGAAAATGAAGACATGCAATGTGTGCTGAGATAACCTTTCACTTTTGTTTGCGATGTCACGCAAACCAAGAAAGCGACGAATTCCTTTCGAATCCAGATATTGTGTAGGTCCATTCTTACTTAAGAACTACCGGGGGCGTCAGCAAGTGCTGCTTCATACCTCTGAACGAGCTGCTGTACAGACACAGTGAAGATATAGCGCTCAAACATTTGGCCATCGAACTCACGATAGTTAATGTTAAGATCCGAGGTGAAGCCACATGTCTCGAGAATGCGCCTTGACGGAATATGATCAGCGCGAACAGTTGCCTCAATGGTTTCCGGCACATCCGGAGTACTCGGATCGAGAGCAAGAATGGGGACAATAACATTAACCAGAGCAACAACGGCCTCGCGACCATACCCTTGACCATGAAATGCAGGATCAAAAAGATAAGCGAGCTCGCCGTCACCAACCACAACAGCGCCAATAGGTTCGTTGGTTTCACGAAGCTCAACCACCATCCCGCTCCACGGGCTGCCTTGCTTCCAGCGGTCCGTCCAGCTGTTCTCGTTCGAGACAAGACGCCGATAAGCATACTCGGGATCGGTCTGCGGCTTGCCCGAAGCATACTTCTTCATAACTTCAGGATTGGTCCACAGGTTCTGATAAAAGGGAACGTCATCTTCGCGGCATGGGCGCAAACGTAACCGAGGTGTCTTGGCGAGAACCTCAAGAGGCGGCCCTTTCTTGCGTTCAACCCGCACAGACCTGATTAAGCCTTCCAGGCAGTCGTCGCGGTTTTTTCCATCCGACCCGTGCGTGGTGCTGCTGGTCCACTCTGCGAGTGCGTTCTGCGCTGCCCCGAGCCATGTCTTGGCCGTCTTCTTGAGCTGCTCCATCGTAGCGCAGGCAAACTCTATTCCCGCGACCTGATCTCGCACGTCTCAACCCTTTGCGCGTGCACCAGGACAAGACGAAGCGAGACGAAACAGTTCGGGTCGGAGGGGAAAGAATTTAATTGCCACCGTGCGGGCCGGAGCAGGCCGGATCCCTCGCTCGACAAGCTCTTTTCTCACGCGCGCGCGCTCGCCCACGTGCAGCATTTGCTCGCCTTTGTCCAGGAAATTCACGTTTTACGTAACCGCTAAAACTGTAGTGCGTAACGCTCATAAGATCTCTTAGAACTTACTTACTTGGCTGACGTTTTCCAAGAAGAGGGTGTGTACTCGTGTGCACAGCGCGTGCACATGGCACGGCACAGCGTGGATGAGGATGGCCGCGAGGGCCGCCGCACCCGACTCGACGTGGCTCGACGCGAGTAGACTCGAGATTTGCTTCACGATCAGTACTGGTAGCGCGAGGGCGAGCCGCAGACCCGGTTCGGCCCGTCGCTTTTGCTCGGGCAACACCGCGAAGGCTACGCACGGCACGGAGACTCGCACCAAGCAAGCCACGCAAAGCACCGACCATGGGGCAAAAGCCGTCGTCGTCGTCGTCGGCGAAGGCAAAGGCGACGAGAAAGACGAGGGCAGCGAAACAGGCGGTCGAACCCACGCAGGAAGGGAATAATGAACCCAAGGCAAAACCCGCGGCTGCTACAAAGAGCAGACAGGCGTGGCGACAACAAGATGAACTTGACAAGTTGAGCAAGGCCCTCTTCGGGCGCCAAGGTGCCAAAGCGCTCGCAGATGTGCTTGCCGAAGTCGCAAAGAACCACGAAACACCATCTAGCGCAGATATGGGTGATGAAGCTGCGGATGATCACGATCTGGTCCAACGCGTCTTTACCGGCCATGCCACGACCGAAGATCTCAAGCTTGCTCCAGAAATTGTGCGTTCCTTCATGTCGTCCACTTTTACTGATACACGGTCAGAGAGAGACTGCTTTGTTGCGTTCTGTGTCCCATTGCTCCGTGCGCATTGCCGCGACGCGGGCTACGAATTCGAGCTAAGCGAAATGCGCTGGGGCATCAACTCTGACATCAGCGCGCAACACAAGACTGCCGAGATTTGCATTCGCGAACTCAAACGCTGTCTCGACACGAGCGCAGCCATGCACTTTATCGGCATTGTCGGCGATAAGTACGGTTTCCGACCCTTTCCCGCCGACATTGAACAGGAAGAGTTCGAAGCCTTGCTCGCGCACTGCGACCGCCAAGAGGACCGCGACCTCCTTGAGACGTGGTTTGTTCTCGACACCAACAGTGTCCCAGCAGTCTATCGTCTTCGGCCCGTCTACGAGGTTCTACCCGAATACTCGGCCGAAGTGCAGAACGAAGCCAGTCGGGTATGGTGGTCAGAGTGCTTTGAGCCCATGCAGCGAGCCTTACGTGCCGCAGCGCAGCGTCTCTATAGGGACGACGAAGAGGCACGAAGGCCCTATGAGGCCTCCGTTACGGAACTCGAAATGCGTCTTGGCTTTACCCATCCGGGCACCTTTTCGCTGCTTCTTTCACGTCATCTGGACGGCGATGTCAAGCATTCGGAATACTGCGATACAGTTGATGGTGCTCAGGAACATCTCGCCGCGCTCCGCGAGTGGACGGGCGGACATGCCTCTGCTGCAAGCTCATCCACTCTGGAATGGAAAGAAGGTGGAATCGACGCTGTCGCTCACGCTTCTCACGCATCCTATATTCGAAGCACACTGGAGTTGCTCTGCCGCATGTATGCGGAGCAAATCGCTGGCTTGCCGCCCCGCGTCAGTGATCTGACCATACTTGAAGAGGCCAAGGCCCACGCGCGATTTGCACAGCGCAAGCAAAAAGATTTTGTTGGGCGAACACAACTCATCGAACGCATCGCCGACGCAGCGCAGACCCAACCGGCGACCCTTGTCAGTGGAATCTCCGGCTCTGGCAAGACCGCTTTGGCCGCACAAGTACTGACACAACTGCCTTCTGACTTTGTCCTCGTTGTGCGCTTCATTGGTACGACCGCCGACAGCAGCTCGGTTGATGATCTTGTGCGCTCCGTATGCGATCAAATCTGTGCCGTCTATGGTGGAGAAAGCGTCAGCCCCGATGCAACCTTTGACGAACTCGCCGAAGCCTTTCGCGACGATTTCCTGGCCCGAGCTAGTGCTGAGCGTCCTCTCTGCGTTGTGCTTGACTCGCTCGATCAGCTCCCGGCAGGTTCGTCCTTGGCTTGGCTTCCGCATGAAAGCGAGGTCCCGGATCACTGTCACCTCCTACTTACAGCCATGAACAGTGGCAACCGACGTCCTCTCAAGCGCGCCCGTGTCATTCTCCAGTGTCCAGAGATCGAGGTTCCCATCATGCGACTTGATGACATCGACCTCGTCCTCGATACCTGGCTTGCACAGCTCGACAGACGCGATACGGAAGAGCAACGAGCATTTTGCAAGCGAGTCCTCGACCAGGCTGAAGAGCCCACCTACCTCATGTTGCGCACTGTCTTCAACCAAATGACGCAGTGGTCTTCATTTACGCCTCTGCCGGAGAATTGGAACCAAGTCACCGACGTGGTGTCGCTCTTGGCGGCCTTTTTCGAGGACCTTGAGCAAAAACACGGAGTGCTCTTCACCCAGGTGGCCCTCGGATTTCTCACAAGCGCACGCGACGGCCTTTCCCAGCCAGAACTCGAAGATCTTCTTTCCTTGCACAACGAGGTTCTCGATTCCGTCTTTCGGTGGTGGGTGCCGCCTGTTCCGCGAATTCCGCCACTTGTTGTCACGCGCCTCCTTTCGGACCTCGAGCCTTTTCTTGTGCGCAAAACCGGCAACACAAAGGCGTGGTTTCATCGACAGTTTCGTGAGCAGGCGGAGCGCCGCTATGCAAGTCGCCATGCTGAGCTGGCGGCCTACTTTGGCAACCGGGCCTCGCAGCAAGAATTCGCTCTTGACCACGAGGTCAATGGGGATGACATTATTCTCTCGGCCGATCGCATGATCCTGGCACAGCCCCCACTCATTGGCCTCGAGGAGAAACCAAACGTTCGTGTGTTGCGCGAGCTCGTGTACCAGACGCGTCTCGGACCGCCAGAGACCAAACTCGATCTTTTGAGGGTGGCCTTTGACTTTAGCTTTTTGCAAGCTGCCGCACGCGGCTCTGCGCTCGCCGACGTCATTGAACAAATTGTGCTCGCCAGCGAAGATCCGGTCTTTGACGAGTCGGCTCGGCGCCAACTTCACGTGCTGACGCGCTGCATCCTGCTCTCGCTGCCATCCGTCTCGCGTCAGCCTGGCTGCCTCGCCGAACAGCTCTGGAACCGCCTCGCAGTCTCCACAACTTCTGAAGACGTTCATCTCTTTGGCCTTTTCAAGGCTGTGCAAAGCATTCACCAACGTGCCATGGGAGAGTTTACGAGCCTCGAGCCTGTTCTGACGCCAGGCGACGGGGATCTGAAGATGAGCTTCGTGGTCCATCGCAAGAATCCTTTGTTTGTGCGGACAATCGACGCTGATCGCTTTGCCACGGACGCGGCAGATGGAGAGCTCAAGATTTGGGAGTTTCGCACGGGTCAGCTCATGCAGACGCTCAATCGTAAGGCTGACGTCGGCGGCGCGACACGCTTTGCTGTGCACAGACCCCTAGGCAGCTCCGCGTCCTTTCTCGTCTCGGGGTTTTATGGTGGCTGTATTCGTGTATGGAACGCCGACTCAGGTACCATGGTACAGGATATTCAGGATGCCCATGACCACTGGATCTACATGGTCTCCCCAGTCCGGTCCGGCATCGACGATGACGAACACACGCGTCACCCTCTTCCACTCCTTGTCAGTGGGTCCAAGGCCACCGACGTCAAGGTCTGGCACATTCCCGCGCTTCAAGGTACGGATGCCAGTGGCGAGCCACGCCTGCTCCACACGCTGACAGATTCTACCTATGGCATAAATTGCGTCGATGCTTCGTATGCGACTGAAATCGCCACGCCAACTTTGAAGCGCGCGCCTGTGTTCGTCGTTGCCGGGTCGAACACAGATGTCCGCGTTTGGAGCACTGAGGACGTCTGGAATGAGCCTTGTACGCAAATCTACGTGCTTGGCGCTGGGCCCAAGCCTTTCAATGGCGTGCACTGTTTCTGGCGGCCGGAAACGCAGCGTCGCTACGTCGCTGGCGCTTCTGAAGACAGGTGCGTCCACATTTGGGACCTCACAGACGGCACTCTGCTTCATCGTCTTCGAGGACACACGGGGAATCTTCGAGGCATTACTGTGCACACGGGAGGCGCATTGACTGGCGACGACTCGCAGCTTATCGTTTTCTCCTCTGCCGACGACAACACTTGCCGTGCATGGGATTTGGATACGGGATCCCTCTTGCGGGTATTTGACGCGCACTCGCGCTCCTGCCGGACGATGGCGCTCTCTTGCACACGTCAGTCGCTCGTGACGGTCTCGCTCGACAAGACGGCTTGCATCTGGGATGTCGAACCTTCTACATGGGCGCGTGACCAAAGTATGCTTGCAAAGTCTTCCAAAGAAAAGGAGGTCCGGGCTTCCACCAAGCGCGATGTAGTGCGCACGTGGGCACGCAAGCTTGCGTCTGATGCTAAAGGTGTCGCGGAATACCGAGCCATTTGTCTCGCCCAGATCGGCGAGGTCCTCGTCAGTGGATGGACTGATGGCACGGTGACCCTGACGCAAGCCTCGGGCGTGACGGAGACCATCCGCGTCTCAGACTCCGCCACCCGTTCCTGGGTTTCTGGTATTGCATCTTGCTCTGCTGGCAAAGGGCTTGCCATCGTATCGTATGATGGCAGCTTGCGAACGCTTGACTTACAGGTCTCCGCGTCTATGGGCCGTGAGTTCTCTTTGGTGATGAAGATTTGTGAGGATGAGCTCAACGACATTGTCGTTGTCCCGTCTTCAGATACCGCGGCCATTGCATGCGAGGATTGGAAAATCTACCTCGTCGATCTGAAGGGAGAAAAGATTATCGGCATACTTAAAGGCCACTTAGGCGCTGTGCTAAAACTTTCACTGAGCACGGTATCTGAAAAGTTTTTGGTAAGCACGGGTCGGGACCGCGGCGTACGTGTCTGGAATATCGAGACGCAGGACCTCGTCGTCGCGCATGTCAAGGCTCACAAGGACTGGGTTCCTGCCTGTTCATTTTTATCGTCCACTGCGGCTGTCACAGGGAGCGAGGACGGAAGTCTCCTTTGGTGGGCTGACGTCGCTGCCGAGGACTGTGAGCCTGTCATTCTTCGTGCCTCTCAGAGTCATGTTGGCTACACGAACGTGGCGACGGCGCCAGGTGGCGAGCATTTTGTCGCCACGCTCATGGACGGATCTTTTGAGATTTGGCATTACGTCGCTGATGAGGTGCCTACATGCTTCACTACCTCTTTGGATTCCATTGGGCGTATTGATGCGTCGCCATACGTTGGGCAAGCCAACTGCGTTCTCTTTTTGCAGCAGTCAAAGTCTCGATCTTCATCGAGACGTCTCTCGCTCCGCCGTTCGCGCACGCTTGCGACGCGCTTGAACATCGCCGTGGCCTTTCACAACTCTGGCATCGCCTGTTTCTCGCTTCAGCCTTAGGTCGCCTTTCATTCTCGTAAAGCAAAACAAAACAGAACCCCCCAAAAATATACGGGAGTCGTTGAGCAAAAAAAAAAAATTCCGCTTCTTGTTTGCACTGTGCGGTCTGGGTCCCAGCATCCATGTGATCAGTCAGCATTGTGTTTCTTCGGGGTGGCACAATTATTCGCTGGACGTTGTCCCTGCGAGGTGGTTTGTCAGCTCGACAGCGTTTTGGGGCGTCCGCGCTCCCAAACCCGAACCTTGGAGTTGGCTCACTGCCTCAATCCTTCTCTTTTCTTCTCTTCTTTCACTACGACAAACGCCCATCCACCAATGATTCCTCCGCCAGCCATTCCAACCAAGACCAAGATTGTCCGCCTTGCTTTGGGCCGTAATGTCGCAACTTTTTCTTCGTCGTCGCATTTTCGTTTCTTTCCCCCACCCCCAGAAAAAGAATGCTTCTCTTTTCCCCCCATTTCAGGCAGATCTATGCCTCTCCTCCCCGCCCCCTTCCTCGCTCCGCGCGCGCTCGCGCTCTCTTGACGCGGAGAAGAAGCGTGACGTGACAGCGCCGACTCTCACCATGGTCGCCGTCAAGTAAGTTGCGGGCACTCACTCCAAAACTTGAGGGGAGCGAAGACAGCGCCCGTTACGTCGGTTACCGTTACTTCCGTCGGCTTTCCCCTTCCTTCCTTCCTTCTTTCCTCTTTCCCTCCCTGCCTATCTTCCTTCTCCATCCTTGTGCGCAAGTTGCCTGCCTCCCAAGCCCCCCCGCCGCGCGAGCTCGCCGCGCGGGCCAAGACAAGACCGTCTCGCCGCCCCTGCCGCCGGCCGCCCCGCCTCTTCGCCTCGCGAGCCAGCCGCAGCCGGCAGCGGGCGGCTGGCTGGCTGCAGCTGGCAGTGTGGCTGGCTGGCTTACTTGCCGCGGTGAGCCAGCGCACAAGTGAGCCGGCCCCCCCGGCCCCACTGCGCCGGCCAGAGACAGAGGGGGCTCGCAGTCGGGACTTTCGGCCTGGGACGAGAGGGAAGAGACCGCGTCCCGGCGTCGGAGGAGACGCGGCTGCAGCAGCTGGTGTGGCTGGCTGCAGCAGTCGGCGCGTGCTGGCCAGCGGCCATGGCGTGTGTTGGTCGCCAGGGAGAGGGAGGGAGACGCGTTGTTGGCGTGTTGATCGCGGCCTGATGACAGCCGCATCGCATCGGCCAATCGCATCACATCGCGTCGGATCGCGCCGCATCGCGTCGCAGCATCGCGTGCAGACCTGTAATAACGCGCGCCAGGAGCTGGACGAGGGCGAGGAGCTGGACGGGCTGGACGGGGAGCAACGACTCGAGCTTGGAGGGAGCAGCGGCCAGGGGAGCGACGGCAGGAGGATGCTCGCGAGCAACGAGAACAACGAGGCGGCAGGCGTAGACGCCAAGTCGATCCCGGTCAAGGAGGAGGAGCAGGCGGCCGCTACGGAGGAGGTCAAGGTCGAGGAAGGCGCGGCGGCGGCGACGGCGACGGCAACGGCCCCGCCCGCGGTGGAGGCGGAGGCAGTCTCGGCCACGGAGAGCGAAGAGGCCGTGCCTACCGCGACGGAGGCGCCCGCGGAAGAGGCGACGAAGCCTCTCCCCGGCTGGGAAAAGTACCCGGTAAAGTACGACGGCTGGGTGGTCTCACACAATGCGATCAGGCTCGACCTCGACGACCTGGTGCGGATCGTGGAGGAGACCATCCCGGCTCACATTGCCGCAGGGAAGATGCAGCCGTGGATGGGAGACAACCTCATGGAATGGTATGAGCACATCTGCACCATCATCCACGAGCACCACGACCACGAGGAGGAAATCTTCTTCCCAGCCATGAACGAGCGCGTTACAGTCCCCGAAAAGTTGACCGCCGACCACAAGACGCTCATGTCCCTGATGGAGCGCACGAACGAAGAGATCAAAGCGCTGTCGGCGGCCATCAAGGAGAACCGCCCCGGCGAGGAACTCGAGCCGCTCCGCGCGACCCTTTCCGCGACCGCGAGAGCCTTCAACGCAGAGATGCGCGCCCATCTCCAGGAGGAGGAAGAAATTGGCCTGCCTCTTTTTCGCGCGAACTTTACCAAGAAAGAAGCCTCTGCTCTCGAAGCAAAAATCACCAAGACCATCAAGCCTATCTTCCTCGGTAACCTTCTTCGTCCTCTCGATGAGGCCGACCGCCGTATGTGGATGAAAAAGTATGCCAAGATTCCAACGCCTGTCATCACGTTTATTCTTTGGCCTAAAGTCAAGGACAACGGTGCATACTACCAAACGTATACACGCGTTTACGATGAAATCGTCAAGGCTGAGCGCATTCCTGCCAAAAGCGCTGGCAAGTGCGTTGTCATGTAAGCTGAGCAAGCCGCTCCCTGGAGGGAGCTTTGATGAGTTTGTGAATAAGAATCAAGAATTGTCCCGTTTGTTACTTTCTTCAGCGTATGTGTGCGTTTTGTTTAGAAGAAGCTGGCAAAGTTGGGCAAATGTCCATTCGTATGTTGAATGTCTCTTCCTGTTGGACTCTACCCACCATTCCCCTTAACCGGAAAAAGAATAGCAACAAATAGCAAAGTCCCACGAAGATTGGACGCGGCGGAGCGCTGAGCCCTTTGACAGTTTATTTCGACCAAAGAAAACCTGCAATCATTTCATGGCTTCTTTTTATTTTCCAAAGGTAAGTGGGTATTCAAAGGTCATGGCTCCTCGCTAAGAACGTCCAGAAATTGATCTTCCACGATGGCACGTCCACGCTCAATTAGATCGAGCATGACCTTTTCGGTTGTATTCGAAAAGACCTTGAACAGTGGTGGACGTTGCTCTGCCTCAGAGTCTTCGCCTTTTTTCGCAAGCATCGAGTCGAGCTCTGTCGGTGAGACCGCTTGCACGGCCGTGCGTACATCTTCGACCGTCACAAAGCGTGCCTCCGCAGCAACATTATTACGAGAACGGCAGAATTTTTTCCATTGTTCCTTGAACTGAGCGCGTAGTTGCTCGAGGTGCTCCTTGATGATACGTCTACGAATCTCCTTGGGGACCTTGCGCGGCACGTGCATGCCGAGGTCCATAGCCGCAGCAAGCGCCCCTGCCGAAGTGTTGCAAAGCGTCGAGCGCGTCGAAGCCTGCTCCGAGAGTTGCGCAGCGACGCCCGACAAAAGCGACGTCTCGCTTCCTTGTACGCGGGACGCTCTCGTTTTCGCGGTCTGATGTCGCGAAAGCTTTCCCGGCACACCAGCATTCCCAATCGCGAGCGAAGCAGAGCTCGTTCCCATTCCCCCCGAAAAGGTTGGTCCTCGAGCAATGCTTCGATCGGTCCCACGGCGAAATGTCGATAAAGGAGATGCAGAGGTGCCTTCCTTGGATCGCGATTTGCGCACCGCCGCAATGGCCAGTGAGCGCTCTGCTTTGATCATTTCCCGTTCGACTTTGTCCCACAGCATTGTCAGTGCTCGAATGCGAGAGCGCGTGCTCTGCACGTACGAACGAAAATACCGCTGGCAATTTACGACGCGATAGCGATAGTTGCGCATGACCATCTGAAAGTTTGCATTCTCGTACGCGGTCAAGAACCAGTAAATCATATTGGCGGCATCCTCTGTCTTGCGGCGACGACGGATCGCAGCGCTCCTGACTGCGAATCTTCGCACAACCCGGACTGCATTGCGGTACTGCGCCCCCACCGCAGAAGCCTTGGTGTCCTTCCAGCGTCGCTGGATCGCTGCTGCAGCAAGGACCATGCGTCGCCGCTCAATATTTTCCATTTGCGTCGCACTTAGTCGATTGCTTAGTGCACTCCCAGCTTTTGCCATGACGACTAGCTTGCACAGCGCCTCGCGAAGTCGCATGGCGCGCTCGACACGCTTCTTGAGGTCTGCAGTTACTTCGCGGCGATTCGTCAGGTACATGAGTTCTTGCTCACGCTCTATCTCGAGCTCGTCTCTTCGCCGGCGTGCGTCTTCGATTCGGTCCGCCGTTTCGGCAGCTCGATCCGATATTCGCGCTAGTCTCCTTTCCGCACTTTGGTTTTCTTCTGGTGGGGAAGGCCAAAGAGCAAGCAGCTGAATCTTGTCTCGTTTGCTTTCGGCGTTCGCTATGCGAGCGCGGAGGTCGGCAAGTTCGCGCCAATGTGCAATACAGGTCTCGCGATCGTCGCAGAGCCACTTGTTCTCGACGACATGGCTTCTTCCATAGGCAAGAGTCGGTCGCTGTTCCCTGCGGACTCTGGCAATCTTTTGTAGGAGTGCGTGGTGTCGTCCTGGGTCCTGCCGCAATTCCTCAAACCTTTTCTCGACGCGCTTTACCGCGCCTGCCGCGTAGCGTTCTCTCACCTCGTCCTCGTCAAGCACATTTGCGCTTTGACCCGTGGCGTTGGCAACTGATGCGGGCAAGGATTTGGGGCCCGGGGGGGCGGATCTTTTACCATCTGTCACGACTCTCTTGCTCCCGTTTTGTCGCCGTGTGCCAGAGTGATTGATCTCTTGGTTGTTGTGTGCATCGTCGGTACGCAGTCCCGTACGGATTGCGAGCTTTTGAGCTTTATCGCTGCCATGTATTTTTTCTGTGATTCCCCTACTCGACCAACACTTTGGTTGATCCAAAATGTCCTTGGCATTGCCACCCCATGTTGGCAAGAGTTCGGCATGGAATCCAGCCTCGGCCCGCACAAAGCCGCTCTTTTTGCGCTGCGCCTCCTCGAGCGCTCGCTCGAGCGCCATGCCTTGCGTGGCTACTTTGGAGCAGATCGAAGGCTACTCGATGAACGGACCTTTGGTTCGCAAAAGCTTGTGTCGCTTCCGACTGCTTCTTAGGTGAAGGCAATGGACCGCGCGCGCGCGCGCCGCGCGCGCGCGCAAAGGCACCTCGCCTCTTGCGCTGCTGACTGAGCGGCGCAAGAGGCCTTGCCTTTTGTTCTTGGTCTATTTTGCTGAAGCGCTGAGATCCGTGGTACACACCGTTTTGCTTTATTTCAACGGACTCGCTCTTGAGTGCAAAGAGCTCTGGACGGCCTGCCTCGAGAACAAAGATGATACGATACATTCATTGTGTGGTAAGTTGGATCTGCGTGGGACGTAGCCCGAGATTGTCAGGCCCGCATCGACTCCTCGTGAACCATGACAAAGTGATCGACAACGTCCGTCACGTAGCGCGCAGCACGTTCTGGAGAAAGTCGGAGGCTGAGCTGAATGAGCTGACCCTTGTAGAACGTCTTGGCGTCCGAAGCGGCAATGTTGAGGACGATGTCTCCCATGAGCGCGGTCTCAAGAGTGCGCAGGGTTTTCAGGTCGAGCAGCCGCAAGGTATCCATGGCGAACTCGAGGCCGTCGTCCAGGTCGACAGTTTCTGAGCATCGCACCCTATCGCGGTCGATCAGCCTGGATATTGCTTGAGAAGACGAGGTACTAAAGCCGTCTTTGTAAATGGGTTCGCGCCAAAACATGCCCATAGCAATCGCCTCTTTTTCGGTTTCCTCGGCGAGTTTCTGTCGATTGAATTTCGATTGTTCCGAAGCGTCCAGCCATTCCTTTTGAAACTGCGTCCACCCTTGCGCTACGCTTTCTCTCTTGGCCTCTTGTCGTTTCTCGTGCTCTGCTTTCATCCGTGCTTGCTCTACTCGGGCCCGAACGTGCTCTGGCAAGAGCTCGGGGACCACGATGTCTCGGAGCAAGGCGGAGAGCCCAACATCGAGTTGTTTTCGCCACGCTTGGTCTGAGAGTGAGCCTCGAAACGTGGCCGAAGCGATGCTCGCCACGCTTTCACGGTCTTCGCTCACGACGTGAAAGCGCAGATTGATCGCTTCAGAAGGCTTTTGCGCCAAGAGGCTTTCTAGCTCCTGCATGGACGACTGATTCTCTGCCCGGACATTGTCTGGCAGTCGACCCAGGAGGTCTGGATGCACGCTGTACAGAGTGTCCCCATCGCATTCGTTTCTGCGTCAGTCCTCCTCCTTTCTGCGCGGCCGCCGCGTCGTTTCGTGGCACTTGGGGTCTTGTGCGCCAGACCACGAAAAACCTGTGGCCATGAGCAGAATCGACGACGCCCGCGCCGCGACCCGGCTTCGGGGGCAAGCAAACCAACCCAGGCATCGCCGTCGGGGCAAAGCATAAACGTACCGCTTGTAGAACGAGCGCAGGGCCGGCCGCCATCGCGCCACCGCCGCGTTCATCGTTCTCAACCTTAGGACTGAATACAAACATTGCTCGCCGCGGTTCTGCTTCATCAATCGATGCACAAAGAAGGAAAAGAAGGAAGGAAAAGGTGGGGGGAAAGGCAGAAAGCAAAATGCGAGTGAAAAGCGATTTTCGGACGCAGAGGCAAGAGAGACAAGAACTCGCAAGAACATCGAAAAAGAGGAAAATGGCAAACGAGGGCCAGCTGCTAGAGTGAGCCTACGGACCATGCGGATGTATACTAAGCTAACCCGCAAATACGCGCGAACCTCGCCTCGGTATTGCGATGCGTCGAACAAGAACAAGAACTTCGACTTTCAATTGAATTGCGCCCGGTGACCATGAGACTTGAGGTGATGGTCGCGGCAAGACCTTTTTTATTTATGCAATTGACTGTCCGGGCCTCACCCGATGGAACGTCTTTCCGAACGCTGGTCAGACTATACAGCGGATCGCTCCGCGTCGGCGATCGCGTGCGCGTCCTGGGCGAGGCTTTTGTCACATCAGATCAGGAGGACATGAGTTTGGCCACAATTGACGCGCTGAGCTTGTGTCAGGCGCGACACCGCATTCTCGTGAACCAGGCTTTTGCGGGTAAATGGGTATTTATTATATGCACCTCGTGCACAAAGCACACCCCTAGGTGGTGGTGGTGGTGGTGCTACTACTACTACTTCTACAACAAACACCGCGCCAGCACTGAATCGACACAACATGATCGTCCAAGATCCGACACTCGGGTGGTGTCACGACATCTCACGATTACTTCACAACGGAGACGATGACTTGTGGCCTATTCTAACAAACAACTCGCAAGCTCTTCTTAGCGCAACACGGATTCTTTTTGAGGCTGTTGTCCTCCGATACTGCAAGGGCAACTATGACAAAATTCATGAAAAGGCATTCCTCAAGGTCGGCATAGGAAACACTTTTTGCTCCAGCGACACAGACAACTCACCAGCTTTTGAGGTTGCACGCATGTTGAGGTTAGAAGGCGCCAAAATTGACGTGTTTGATCTCGTCGTCGAACCTTTCAGGAACGAAACCCCACCCGATGTCTTTTTTCTATCCGGACGACCCAAGAATGGCGGTGTGCTGGTCATGCACCCCTATCTTATTTCGAGGTGACAAAACCTTCCCTTCACATCCTTCTTCTGCAGGTCAGAGGCAACGAGGTAGATTGAAAGATCATATCAGATTGGTTACAAAACAAATGTGTATTTACTCTTGTTAGTCAGTAATTTTTAGGTCGCTCCCTTTTTCATCACCGAAACCATGAAAATTTCTTGGAAGGTTTAAACCTTATCTGTGCACATTCCATACAATCAGTGAATCAAAAGGCGCGGTCAGAGCTCATGACGGCATCTGCAAGCGCTGAGGTTGGGCCCCTGCCCAAAATGTCCTCTCGCCAAACAAAGTCAACATGAACAGAAAGCAACAGGCATTCTTTGCGCGAAAAAAGAAAGAATAAAGAAATGTTTCGCCAGGCTATGCCGCATGCATCGTCCAAACGATAAATACCTGGACAAAGGCATAGCTGGATGGGCCCCGACGAACGCAGATCACGAGTTTAGCTCGATATCGAAAGCGATGCGAGCTGTTGCTGCAAGAGTCGCAAGCGGTCAACGAGTAGTTTGAGGCGAGCATTCTTGGCTTGCGCCTCTTTCCGAAGTCGGGCGAGTTCTTCAAGATCCTCGGCCGAAGCGGGCTCCGAGTGCGCAGGAGCTGACTGCCCGGAAGCGACGGCAGTCTTGTGTGCGTCAAGCTGCTCTGCGAGCGGGCGGAGCACCGAGACAGCCTCCTCATATTTGCGGAAAGCCGCGACGAAGGTGTCCGCGTCGCGAGCCTCGTCCGAGGCATCCTTTGGCGGCGCAAAGGCGTCGTCGTCGCCGCTGTCCTCATCCTCTTCGTCCTCATCCTCTTCGTCCTCGTCCTCGTCCTCGTCGTCCTCGTCGTTGTCCTCGTCCATGGCAGAATTGCTCTGCTCAAAGGTCGGCTCTTGGGTGGGTTCCTGCGCGAGAAGTTCCTGCTCCTCTTCGAGGACGTCGAGCAGCTCCTCGTCCATGAACCCGCTGCGCTCCGCGAGGTCCTGCCTGCGCCCGTGCAGGAGCTGGCCGGCGCTGGCCGCGCCGCCCTCCACGCGCCGCGCGAGCCCCTCGCTCAGCTGCGCCAGCACGTCGCTGGCCGCGCCCAGCACCTCGTGCACGGCGTCCACGCCGTCGCGCGCCAGGTCCGCGGCGCCGCCGCCGCCCTGCGCCTGCGCCTGCATCCTCGCGCCGCGCGGCCCCGCGACCTCGCGGTCTCGCGATCTCGATCTGCGGCTTGGAGACGCCCTGCATGTCGCGACCTCGCTCGCGAATCCGCGCAGGGCCGTCCCGTATATCCGCACGCCCGGATGCACGCCCGCCCGCCTCGCAGGCAACGTACGAGACTCGGGGAACGCGTTGCGCAGATGACCGTTCGACAAAGGTGCGGGCGGCGGGGCCCGAGACAGCTCGGCCGATCGATACGCGCGTCCCATGCAAGCAAGCGAGCGAGCGAGCGAGCAAGCAAGCAAGCACGCAAGCAAGCTAGCAAGCCCATTTGTCCAGAGCTGGGTCCCAAGTTTTCGAAAGCATGCGCGCAATGCGGTCTGCGTCTCCGCGCGAGTCTCTTTGGCCGGAAAGGGGCGGCGCGAGCGAAATGACTGGGTTCGTGGGACGATCGTGTCCTGCATTGACTCAGAGGAGCAGCGGAGTTTCGATGCGAAGTCCGCATTGGACGCAAGCTTTCGCGTTGGCACTTGTTGTTCTCGTTGCGTGCTTCAGCGAGACAAAATCTGCGGAAAAGAGCATCCTTTTGACGGACTGCGCAGAGGACGAGTATCTGGACACAAGCAGCTTTCAATGCCAGACATGTGCGAGTCCTCCCAACATCCCTCTCACAACAGATGGGCTCGACGCACGCATTGCGGACTACATGAGTCTCATTTCTCCATTTTCTTCACGATCATACACCGTCGCCGTCGGTTGCCGCTGTGCTCCAGGCTGGATCACGAATGCCGATGACTTGTATACTTCTACTCCGTGCGAGACTACTTCGGCCTTGAGCAGCTACTGGTGCGACGCATTTCGCTGTAACGAGTGCCCCGAGGCATCTACGGTTGACAATACGGCCTGCACAACATGTGGGCCTTCTTCCACCTCTGACCCTGACGCTGCCAGCATTTCATTCAACACAGAAACAAAGCAATGCGAATGCACAGACAATAGCCATGTTCTTCGCGAACGCGACTTCAATGGCAACCTTCTTGCCTACAAACGTTGCGAGGCTTGTCCTAATGGCACGCTCGTGAGATCACTTTACCTTGCAGCTCGCGCAGAAGATGGCGTAGAGGGCGATCCTGCCATTGTTGAGGCGGATGCGTACACGTGCCAGCCGTGTCCGCACCCTGCCATGGTCATTTACAACAACCGCTGCGTTTGCGCGCTACCGAGTGACAATGCCCCACTCTGGACGCAAGTTGGCATTGAAGGCATTGGCAGCGGTGTCACGTGCGTGCTGACCTCGGAAATGGCCTACGTCAACTTGCAGCGCTATGCTGAGATCGAGTACACCCACGTTGTACCAACCACTGATCCGACCAATAGTGCCAGACGTGCACTGGGCGCAAGCGCAACGCCAGTTCCAGCATCAAGTCCTGTTGCTACGGCTGTTGCTTTGGAAGATGTCAATTTCGATTTCGATTTCGACGAAGCTGAAGGTGTGGGCGCTGCAGCTGCAGCTACTGCTGCTGGCGCCCTACGGGGTCGACGGGAACTTCAAACCTCTAGTGAAGATCAAGGGTACACGAGTTACACCGTACGATCTTCGGCCATCTTCTCCCACTACTTTCCACTTGCCGGCGCCAGATGCCGGTACTTGCGGGACGCCGAGGGACTGCAAATGTGCCAGGCACTCGCAAATTTGTGCGTTTTGCAACAGTACAACGACGAATCGCCAGCGTGCGAACTCATGGCAGACATTCATCAAAACCGCGACCAGTGGAACGAAGTGACCTGGGACTGGCGACAACTTACACCTTGGTTGCACTACGAAGACCTGGCACCCACCGTGCTGGCCGACACCGGTATTGAGACAGAGTTCTCCTTTGACATGCAGAGAAAGGATGGAACTGTGGACTACATGCAGTTCGTGCTTGCTCGTTACAGTCTTAATGGCACCTTTTTGGGCTGGTCTAATGTGACGACAGAGTTTGAGTTTTGCACACCCACCCAAAATCAAGTTCCTCGATGGCGCCAGTTTGGCTACGGATACGGCCACACATATGCCTGCAACCTCTTCAACCTGATGCGCTACTTTCCCGAGCCAGAGTTTTATGACATGTACTTGGTTGACGTGGCAAACAGCGGACGACTCTATCCCGTCCCAGTACGCAATCGGAATCTGGTCCAAAATGGTGCATTTCCGAACGAGAACACAGAAATCGCAGAGGAGGCGGACGATGTTCTGACACGGCGCTTCTTTCTCTATGATCAAGTGTCATCGAGCGTCTCTGCAAGCGATGAGGCCTCGGTTATCCGCTATGCCAAAACCATCACGCTCACGACCACGGTGCAGGAGCTTTCCTCAAACAAAATTGAGCCTCCAGTGTTGGAGATTCTCTACGAGGAGAGACTAGTCGCCGACTTTTATCGAGATGGTGTTGACGAGGAGGGCAACCCACTCGAGGAAAACACGTATGTCGACCTCTCCTTCACTGTTGCCTACACAGAAAAGTACGACAGCTTTTGGCAGTCGACAGCGGCCTTCTTCGGCATCACAATGACCATTGTGGGGTTATTTGGTCTTTTGCGACTGTACAATTGGACACGACGTAATTCGAGACTTCCTGGCGATTCACCTGTCGACTTTGTGTTTCTTCTTCGATGTGTCTCGTACATGCTGTCAACGTTTTCGACCGTCTTCTTTTGGTTCCTCTTTGCGTACGCTGCCTACATTTTTATCTTTTTCAAGATGCAAGACAGTGTACACCTCTTGCTGCCCGTCTTTCGCGAGGAGTACGGCAAGGAAAATGATTACTACCCTTTTATGATCGTCCTTCAGCTGTGTTTCTTCGGTCAGCTCGCGCGAATGATCGAGGTTGTTGTTGTGCAGTCAAATGTGGACATTTTCTTTCTTGATTGGGAAAAACCGCGTGGGCGCGTCCAGAGCAAACGCGGCGACGGAACGAAGACACGCTTTGCTCCAATCAGCGTGTGGCGCACAATCTTTATGGCGAACGAGTGGAACGAGCTCCAGCGTGTACGCAAATACGACCAAAATCTCGCTTTCTTGTTGCTCGCCACCATTCTCGTCGCCGGCGACGTTCAGTACGCAGCGACGCCAACGCCAGACTTTCGAGATCTCACGGCCGGCCCGCTCAACATGGTCTTGCGTTTCTTCAATACGAGTTTCTGGTACATTCTCATTACCACGACGCAAATCATATTCAAGTGGGCGATCCAGGACCGCTACATTACCGAGCCTCCGACGCATTCTCTCATAGATCTCTGCACGATTGCAAAGGTATCCATCTTTGTTCTCGACGAAGAGTACCACGGGTATTATCTGCACTGTAGGTCTCAGCACGAGTTTGCCGATGGCAGCATGCTGGAGATCTCGCGCCAGCTGCGCCAGGAGGAAGAAGGACTCACTACGGACCGCGGATTGCCCGGATGTCCGGAAAGGGGATTGCAATCGTTTGAAATTTACGTGACGGGAGAGTGGAAGCGCCAGTACAACCATATCTTTAGCACCATGATGAACGAGGAGATTCAGGGCGCACATGCTGACACTACATCTTTTTTGCTTCGAGTTCTGCGTCGAAAGAGCGGTCGACCTGTGGCCGAAAAGCTCGTGCGCGCGTCGCGCAAGCTAAGTGCGTTTTTGCGGAGCTTCGTCGACCAAGATACATCAGAATTTCCTATTCAGCACCGCGAACAGACGTTCCTGCATAGATTCCTCCACACGCCGCCAGAAATGATGAATTCCAAGGACAATATCTTCTTTCCAGATCCGTTCTATCAGTACGACCGCGTTTTGCTCTATGGCCAGACCTGGAATCTCATCCTCTTTAATGTGCTCTGCATTACGACCTGTGACCTCTGGTGGGACGACACGACACTCTCTATCTTTGCGGCTTTCCTGCTCGATCGCTTCTTTGTTACGATTCGAGAACTCTTTGGAAATGCCAACCTCTCGCAAAAGACTTTGGTTGACGACCGTTTCCTCATTTGATCAAGTTTTCCCTTTACCTTTTTACTACCTTTCGAATAACACGGTTTGACAGCCTATTTTCTTCTGTTATGTAATTCAATTAGCGTCCCCATTCGTTTTCGCATTTGCCTCAAATTTGCTCCGTAGCTGGGCAATCGATCTATGCGAGGAAGCGTTCGCGTTGTTTTCGTCTTCTTTTGAGTTCTCCGCTTTTGGCGCCTCAAACTTGGAGGCTAATTCGGAAACACGTGAATGAGCAGCCGCTCCGACATCAGGACGAGCGCTCTGTCTGCGCTCGAGCTTGTGTGCCGTTTCTTTGACAATCTCGCTGGGTCTGCGAAGATCAGCGGCCCCAACGCTCTTGGGACGACTCGAGATCGTTGGAGGCAGCCTCGGGGGATTTGCCTGGTGCACTGGATTGGAGGCCTTTGCCGATACGTCAGGTTCAGCAGTTTCTGAAGAATCCGCCTTTGTCGGTGGTGCCGCAGGACGTTTGGGAGGCATGGTGGGTGTGGCATTCGCGAAAGTTGGCAATTCTTCCGCAGAGGGCCGTTTGACAACTGGTGCTGTGGGGCGAGCTTTGCTTTCGCTCTCGCGCTGAGGCGGCGGAGGTCTTGCGGCTGCTGCAGGTTTTTCGGTAGCTGTTCTACTTTCAGCAACTGCAGGTTTTCCTGGTGCCGGAGGTCGCTGGACGCGCTCTCGTTGTGGTGCCGCAGGTCGTAGGCGTGAGATGACATCGTCGCTACGAGGTCTCGTCACAACATCATCGGATTCGCTTTGACGAGCGATATCCTGGCGCCTGGTGGGTGGCGATCGACGGGGTTTGGGCGGAGTAGGCGACCGAGGACCGGCTTCCGACGTTGGAATGTTCTGCTGTTCGAGCTCAAAGGCGCGTGGAGGAGGCGGGGGTGGCGCAGCTTTGCCGTGAGAATCAGAAAAAGATGAAGATAAAGATGAAGGTGGTGGCGGCGGCGGCGGCGGCGGCGGCGGCGGCGCTTGT
Organism: Aurantiochytrium sp. KH105; assembly: GCA_003116975.1. Lineage (NCBI taxonomy): Eukaryota > Bigyra > Thraustochytrida > Thraustochytriidae > Aurantiochytrium > Aurantiochytrium sp. KH105. The sequence continues at coordinate 391,108 of BGKB01000020.1, read as the reverse complement.
TGCTGTTGTTGATACTGCTGATGTGACAGTGAAGAGACAACTTCGCCAGAAGACTGCCACATCATTCCTGGCTTCGGCGGAGGAGGTGGTGGCGGAGGAGCTTGTGTTGTGGATGTCACGGCCGGTCGAGGTGGAGGTGGTGGCACGCCCGCGCCAAAATTGGCTGGTTTGGGCGGCGGCGGCGGCGGAGGAGGAGGAGGCGACACCGCGTGTCCAGGTTTAGGCGGAGGTGGAGGCGGCTGCTGGAGCATGTCGCGATGAAAGGGGGTCGGTTCAAGAGCCTCACTGGACATGGACGTGGTCAAAGGCGGTGGAGTTCCCCCCGGCGCAAGGGCCGCATCGAAGGCTCCAAGACCCAATAGATCTTCCGATTTGCGCGGAGGAACGGGAGGCAGTACGATAAGGTGCGCGTGAAGAGGAGGCTTGAGCGTAACGGAAGGGGCAAAAAGCTGCTCGTGCAGATTGCGAAAGTTCGGTAGAGGGCTCGTTTTGCACTTGAGAAAACGCGTCTCCTCCTCCTGGGTCTTGCGTGCCATTGCAAGGAAGATACGGTGACCGCCTTGGGCCGAACGCTCCCAGCGCAGCACGCGGCGGTCCGTGAGCGCGTGGTAAACAACAGCTGCGGCCCGGTGCAGTTGCTTGACGCTTTCCACGCTACGAGGGCGACGAAGCTCGCCCCCGATTCGAAGTAGACCGGCAATCTGACCAATATGTTTGTACGCAGACGCCAGAACCACCTCTGATCCTGCAGAAATCATGAAGCGCAGAAATATCATTGCATTGTAGCCCGCTCGCCAATTCTTTGCAGAAGTGTGCGCCACGCGAGTCCAGATAGCCTTGTTGGCGGCAACCGCGAGTCGGACATCATACGAGCGGCGAGCGAGCTTGTGAAAGGTCTCGTCAGTGTAAGGATCAAACCTGGGGTTTGTACGAATGGTGGTGGGTATGGCGTCCAAAGCCTCTGCCACAGCTCCATGCGGAATATAACAAGTTCGAGGGGGGAAAGCGTTCTTGATGACGCGCTTAGCATCAGCCCAGGTGTACTCTCCGTGAATGGTGTCGAGCGCCGCCATAAAGATCTCGTCCTCGCGGCGTTGTTGCTCTTGCATATCAGCTGCACGACGAAACCCGCCCGTGGTGGTGCTTGGAGCCGCATTTCGATGCGCGCGTCGTTGCCGATGTTCGACGAGGCGCTCTACAAAGTGGTTGAACATTTGCGTGTGCGCAAAGCCGCGACAGAATCGTTGCAGGGAGGGATCGGAAATGCTTGCGACAAAGCCTTCCTTGTGAATCTCGCCCGTGTGTGCGTCGACAAAACGGTCTGCCCAGCCAAAGACAAAAAGGTTGAAACTAGCCCACGTGGTGCGAAGGTGAAGATCATTGACTTGACGATGTGACCCATTCGCTTTGGTGTAAAGTGCTTGAATTTCGCCCGCGAAAATAGAGGAGATCCGATCTGCATCGTCGTTGCGGGATCGTGCCATGTTCTTCTCCGTGGAAGCTTCGCCAAAGGGCGTGAGTTCGCCAGGGCTCTGGAGTTCATTTTTGTCGAGATCCGCAATAATGACGTGACCGAGGGGAAGGTTCTTGAGGCTGGGTTGCGAGATCCTGAGCACGCCGGCAAGAAAGGGGGAGGGCGCGCAGAGATACTCGAGAAGGTGCTCTGGCATGAGCGGTACAAACATGTGTTGCCAGACAAAAGGATAAATGAGCGACAAGAGTCCGTGTATGACGAGTGAAATAACAGTCTCACGCTCACTGACAAAAATAATGCGGTTCTCATTCATGATGAGCCCCACGAGGTGGTGAACCATGCGAGGGCTCAGAAATTTGAAAACGAGGTTGGTGTGGGCCTTTTCGTGAGGTCTAGGCCGCAAGAACTGATAATCGCAGGCAATGCCCCCCACTGGGCTTCGCACACGAAAGGGCGCTCCGGGCGCAGGGAGTTCGGGTAGACTTGCTAGTGCATCAAGCAGACCGAGAGCTGCGGGGGGCTCAACCATGAGCCGGCCCTCGAGACAATCAAGGATTCGGAGGTGCAGATCGAGTTCGGATCTTTTCGAAACGATGCAAAGCACTTCTGGGAAACGTGCCTCTACATCGGTCCGGCGCACGAAGCGACCTGGTGGAAGGAATTTACGACAAAATCCATAGAGATACTCGCCACTTTGCAACGTCAAGGAAAATACATAGGTGTACGAATCGAGATGTCTTCTGCGAGTCTCATGACTGAGTCGCGGGAAGCAAAAGACGGCCAGGCCAGCGACACCTTCTTGCACGCCATCGAGCTGGTCCTTGTCCCGAGGGAACTTCCAGCCGATACAGGCCCGTCTACGCGGGCTTGCATCAGTCTTTGAAGTTTGCCGATTCTCAAGCGCAGCGCCAAAGACGTCCGTCCCCTGCGGTGGTCCGTGTTGCACGGCGTCGCCGTCTGCGCTTTCCTCCTGCACGCGAGCGACAAAGCAGCACTCGAAGAGCGGGTCGTTTGCACTTGCACGCGACATGCTCGGCTTCGGTCTCTGCTCGAGCCCACGTTGCTCCACGGCGGGGCGGTCCGCTACGAGCCCGCCCAGATGCGCTCGACGTGCGCGTCCTTCGCGCTGCCCACCAAGAGCATGCAATGATGTATGGCCTTGTTTGCTTTTGTCTTTTGGCTCCTGGCTTCTGCGTTCGCGCCGTTGTGCGTGTGTATAGTGTGCAAAAGGTTAAAAAGATCTTTTTTCTTTCTTTCTTTCTTTCTTTCTTTCTTTCTTTCTTTCTTTCTTTCTTTCTTTCTTTCTTCTTTCGACAGCGTGATGTACGTGCTGCGCATCATGGGTAGAAGGTAGTAGTCCTGAATGGACAGCTCCAGCTCGTTCAACTCATAGAAAGAGATTTCTTTCATGAGAGAGCAACTTTCCAAATAAAGTCAACAAGGAAAGTAAGTCCATCGTCAGTTTTTTTTTTTCCCTGGTAAGAAGCATCACAAACAACATCAAGTTTTCGTCAGCTTTTGCATCGTGAAGTGAGTGTCGTTACTTCGACTGGCTAGGCCTAGAGCGCACTGAGTACAAGTCATTGACCCTCATCGCCGGATCAATCGAAAGGAACAGAGTAAGTAATTGTATTTTTCTATCGCGAGGCATTTTCGACGGGTTCGCTGTATTTTCGGCAAGGTATGTTCAAAAGTTTGACTTTAGTTTTGATAAGTTGGCGTGCACTTTCACTTTCAGTTCGTGTCACATTCCACAATTCATGAATCCTGGCTTCTCACTTTCGCTGTCTTTGAAGAAAGGACCCGACGTCCGCTGGACACCATGCACTCCCCCAAACAAAGACAAACAGCCCCTTTTCAGCAGCCCCTTCCAGGTCCCCTATGCCTCTCTTCTTCCCGCGTGAATGATCCCAGTCGTCCCTCCATCAGACCAAACCTCTCGCAAGCTCAACATTACCATCATCATCATGGCGACACTTGCGCTCTTCACTTCTCCATTCTTTTTAAGCACGTTGTTCCCCCAAGATCCGTAGTATATCCGGCCGCATAAGAGGTGGCTAGACCCTGCCTACCGCAAACCGGACCTGACCGGTGGCCAATCGCTGGCGGCCAACCGCACTCTGCAGGTGCAGTGCAGCTGCTGCAAGCAGGGCGGCGCTGTGCACGCAGTGCAGCCGCGGTGCAGACCCTTTGGGCCCTCGAGGAGCTCGAGCAAGCAGGCCAGCGGCAGAGACAACACGAGGCGCGACGCGACGCGAGACGGCTCGGCAAGGCAAGGCTCGGCTCGGCTCGGCTCGGCTCGGCACGGCACGGCGAGACGATGTCGCACGCACGCATGGACGACGTGTACGAGAACCCGCTGACGAAGCGGTACGCCTCGGCGGCTATGAGCTACGTGTGGAGCGCGGATAAGAAGTTCTCGACGTGGCGGCGGATCTGGCTGGCGCTGGCCGAGTCGGAGCAGGAGCTCGGACTGGATATCTCCGACGAGCAGCTCGAGGAGATGCGCGAAAACCTGACGAACATCAACTACGAGTACGCCGAGGAGATGGAGAAGCAGCTCCGCCACGACGTCATGTCGCACATCCATGCGTGGGGTGAGCAGTGCCCCAAGGCGCGTCCGGTGATCCATCTGGGCGCAACGAGCTGCTTTGTCGTGGACAACACGGAGCAGATCCAGATGCACGAGTCCCTGGTGCTCGTGCACCAAAAGGTGCTCGTCCTCATGAGCCGGCTGGCCGAGTTTGCCATGGAGCACCGGTCGCGGCCTACGCTCGGCTTTACGCACTACCAGCCGGCGCAGCTTGTGACGGTGGGCAAGCGCGCGTCGCTGTGGCTGCAGGACTTTATGATGGACTTTCAGCACATCGAGAACGAGATGGACATCCCTCTGCGCGGTGTCAAAGGTACCACCGGTACCCAGGCGAGCTTTCTGGAGCTCTTTGACGGCGACCACGACAAGGTTCTCAACCTCAACGAGCTCGTGCTGAAGCGCCTTGGATTCTCGCAGGCAGTGGCTGTGTCTGGGCAAACGTACACGCGTAAGCTCGACTTTTTCATTCTGGCCGTTTTGTCTGGAATCGCGCAGTCTGCGCACAAGATGTGCACAGACATTCGTCTTCTCGCGAACCTGAAGGAAATCGAGGAGCCTTTTGGCAAGAAGCAGGTCGGCTCGTCGGCCATGGCGTACAAGCGCAACCCGATGCGCTCTGAGCGCGTGTGCTCGCTGGCGCGCTACGTCATGTGCCTCTTGCAGAACACGGCCATGACGCACAGCACGCAGTGGATGGAGCGTACCTTGGACGACTCGGCGAACCGCCGACTTGTGCTGCCGGAGGCCTTTCTGGCCACGGACGCCCTGCTCACGATTTGCATTGATGTCATTTCGGGCCTTCATGTGTGGCCCAAGGTGATCGAGGCGCGCGTGAACCGCGAGCTTCCGTTCATGGCGACCGAAAACATTCTCATGGAGGCCGTCAAGCACGGTGGCGACCGCCAGACGCTGCACGAGGTGATCCGCGAGCACTCGATGGCGGCCGCGCGCGAGGTCAAGGGCGAGGGTAACGAGAACGATCTGATGGACCGCATTCGCGATGACGAGAGCTTTAGCGCGATCCACGACAAGCTCAACGAGCTTCTGGATCCCATCAACTTTGTGGGCCGCGCGCCCGAGCAGGTGCGCGAGTTCATCGAGGCGGACATCCAGCCGCTCCTTGACTCGAACGTCGACATCATTTCTAGCTACGATAACGGCCAGCTCAAGGTGTAGAGCACACATGGTTTCATCTGCTATGTCACGCCAAGCCATAAAGCATGCATTTATACGCGAAGGGGAGAAAGATGAGGACGGACGAACGAACGGTCACAAGCTGGCTGCCCGAAGCATGAGATGCATGTCTGCAAAGATTGAAATGGGATTAAAAAAAAGTTTACTCTGTCTGTGTCTGCCTGCATACATGCGAGCACGCAGGCGCGTGTGAATCATGAACAACAAGAACAACAATATCGCCGGCCTGTCAGGAAAGCGACTAGCTTACTGCTGCTCGTTCTCGATAAGCGCGGCAGCGCCCATACCCGTGCCGATGCACATGGAGACGACACCGAGCTTCTTGTGCTCGCGCTTGAAGGTGTTGAGAAGGGTGGCGACCTGGCGAGCGCCAGTGCATCCGAGCGGGTGGCCGAGCGAGATGCCCGAGCCAACGGGGTTGACCTTGTTCATGGGGATGCCGAGCTTCTTGACGCAGTAGGTGGCCTGCGAGGCGAAGGCCTCGTTGATCTCGTACACATCGACGTCAGAGACGGAGACACCGGTGGACTCGAGGCAGGCCGGGATGGCAGCGGCGGGGCCGATGCCCATGATGGCGGCGGGGACGCCAACGACCTTGTAGCCGCGGAAAACAGCCTTGATGGGCATGCCGAGCTCCTTTGCCTTGCGGCGGCTCATGAGGATGACGGCGGCAGCACCATCACTGACCTGAGAGGCGTTGCCGGCGGTGGTGGAGCCACCCTCCTTGAAGGCGGGCTTGAGCTTGGCAAGCTTCTCCATGGTGGTTCCAGCGCGGGGGCCCTCATCCTTGTCAATGACGACCTCCTTCTCGTTGCCGTCGGCGTCCTCGACGGTGACGGTGACGGGGATGATCTCGTCCTTGAGCCAGCCCTGCTCCTGGGCCTTGAGGGCCTTGGCGTGGGAGTCGACGGCCATCTGGTCCTGCTCCTCGCGGGTGATGCCGAACTTGGCGGCGACGTTCTCGCTGGTGATACCCATCGGGGTAAGGGCCTGCGAGGCGACGGGGTGCTGGAAGATGGAGTTGAGGTCCATGGGGGGCATGTTGGAAACGTCGCCGGGGCTGCCGCCGTTGGACATGGACTCGACACCGGCGCCGATGCCGACCTCGATGACGCCCGACTTGATCTTGGAGGCGATGGTGGCCACGGCCTCAAGGCCGGAGCTGCACTGGCGGTTCATGGCGACAAAGCCGGCCGACTCGGGGATGCCCGCGAGAACGGCGGCGGCGCGGCCGGGCATGCTGTAGGCGCCGGACATTTGCACGTTTCCGACGACAATGTCCTGGATCTCCTTGGGGTCCAGCTTGGAGTCGGCGAGCACGCCCTCAAAGGCGTTCTTGAGGAGAGTGTCCGGGGTGGTGTCCTTGAATCCGCCCTTGCGCGCGCGCGCGATGGCCGTGCGCTTGGCCGACACGATCACGACATCGTCATCGGACTGCGAGCCGACGGCGCCAAAGATCTTCTTCTGCTCCATGCTCGTCAGCTGCGCGTCCACACCGGCGCCGTTCGCGCTTCCGGCCACCTGCAGGTGCGCCGCGAGTTTCTCCAGACGGTTCGCCATCTTCTTCTTCTTCTTCTTCTTCTTCTTCTTCTTCTCTTCCTGCTGCTGCTGCTGCTGCTGCTGCTGCTGCTGCTGCTGCTGCTGCCGCTTGTTCACGCTCGTTCACGCACGGGACGATTCGGGTTTGCTCGTGCCTGGAGGTCCGAAATGCATTGCATTCCGCCTCCGGCAAAGAAAGCAAAGTAAGGTAGCGGGAAAGGTAAGGTACCCACCCCGCCGGTAGGACCCGCCTACGCCAAACGCTAGGGACGCGTCTAACCCAGGCATGGCTTACCATCTTTCTTTCTCCCATTCCTTCCCTCGTTCTGGAGAGAGAGAGTCCAAGGCCGCGCAAGGCAATGCAAGGCAACGCAAGGCAAGGCAAGGCAGGGCAACGCGAAGCAGCGCAAAGCAAAGTACGGAAGGATGGACGAAGACAGAGAGATGCCGCCTGGACATCGTCATCAGCCTCCCCGCGCTTGCCGTACACGCGTCGCAAGCCAAGCCAAGCCAAGCAAGCAAGCAAGCCAGCCAGCCACTGCCAGCAAGTAATCATCAATCCGATTCCCGCCGCAGCTTCATCTTCGGGCAGGGATGGATTGACATTCAGACCTCTGCGATGGACTCATCCACACCGATGAAATGAACCTCTGCGTGCGTGCGTGCGTGCGTGCGTGTGTCGAGTGAGACCCGGAAAGCCCCAAGTTGCCGCTCTCCGCGCCCTTCTCGAGCTGCAACTAGCTACCCTCGCCGCCGGACTTCTCGGCGCCCGTCTCGTCGCAGGTCTTGCCCCGTTTTCCAGGCAGGTGTTTCTATCTTCATCTTCTTTCTTTCTTTCCCCTGTCCAGGTCCGGGATTTCAGGCGCCGCCAGCCCCGCCAGTCTTCGCGCGATAGCGCACTTGCGGCCGCCGCGCCACACTGGCCTATGCGCCGGCCGCACTGACTTATCCCCCGGCCGCCACTTGCGCAAAGCCCGCAGCCCCGCGCCGTCGCCGGCGCCCGCCATGCCGCTCTTGCGCGCCCGCGCGGCGACGCGACGCGACGCGACGCGACGCGACGCGACGCGGCGCGTCGCAGCACGCCGCGACGCAGCACGCCGCGCCGCAGCGGAGCGAGCGAGGGGGCGGCAGAAGAGCGCATGCGGCGCGAGGCGCTGATTCCGGTCCTGCGCTGCGGTGGTAAAACCTCCGATCGAAAAAAACGTCAAGTAGGAAAATCATTTTTCGATCAGCCAGAAGTCGAGTTTTCGTCGCAGGAGCCGCGTAGGGCGTGCGCATGCAAGCATGGAGAGCTTGTATCTTTCCTCGGAGGTCTGTTGCGTTGGCCGAAGGAGGGTGGAGGCAGCGCGGCGTGCAGTCGGCGTCGGTCGGGCGGGGTGGAAAGAGCGCCGGGGTACCGGGCGAAGAGGGGTGTGGGACGCAAAACGGCGCGAACGATAAAGGACCCAATGAAAAGATGCTTTTCGGAGTTGCGCACCAAGACACCGGGTTTTGTAATAGGCGCTTGCCGCAAATTGGGACGCGATAGTCTGAATCTGAAAATTAGGACAAGAATGAATGTTGTAGTACGACGACAGCATGGGATCGGCGATGGATGGGCTTACTTCAAGCTGTCGTTGCTCTGTTTTGTTATGTTCTTCTTCTAAATTGTATACACGCTCAACAGGTGGTATAGCTAGCTCATCAGGCATGCATGCACGCAGGCGGGCAGGAAGGCAGGTAGCCGCTTTGTCATGAAACGTCGTGCGAGGACGAGGCCAGGTGGCGCAGCAGGCGCTCTCGGGAGAGACGCGAGTCGAGGTGGAGAGACTTAACAAGCTGCTCGAGATTGCCGCCCTTACGCCACACGGCGTCGCAACCTGCATCGAGCATGCGCTGCATCTCTACGGGGTCCTCCTCGCCCGTGACGCCGACAATCCTTCCTACGAAGCCCAGTTCGCGAATGCGGCGCGTGGCTTCGACGCCGTCAAAGTCGCCGGGCATATGGAAATCCATGGTGATCGCGTGGTAATACAGAGTACCTTGCGCAGACACTGTCGCGACGGCCGAGGCGCCATCTCCAGCTTCGTCGATCTTGGCGCTCTGTTGGACTCCGCCGAGTTTGCGCGCAAGGTAATTTCGCAGCATGAGTCGGTTTGTGAGACTGTCGTCGACGACGAGGATGCACACGACAGAAGACACGTGGCTCGGGATCTGCGGATTCGCATCAAAGGCTGTCGCGGGAGTGCTGGCCCCGGAATCCCGATCGTAGGGTAGCAGAATCGAAACACGAAACGTGCTGCCTTTACCAACCTCGGAGTCCACGGACACAGTGCCCTCCTCAAAGGCCTCGATAATTTTTTTCGTAAAAGATAAACCGAGACCAGAGCCGCCGAGTTCAATAGCGTCACCAGCACATGTCTGAACAAAGGGCTCAAATATTGTTGCCCGCGCCTCTTCGGAGATGCCGCGACCCGTATCGCGCACGGCAATCAGCAAACGCACCTTGTTGGGCGCTGCGTGCGGCTCCACATCAACCGAAACGGAAACAAGCCCACCAGGGGGCGTGAATTTGATAGCGTTGCTCACAAGATTATTGGTTGCCTGCAAAAGCAATGAAACTGACCCGACGACGGGTGGGAGCGTGCGAACGGCGTCGGACTCGGTGAGCTCGAAGCAAACGTGGTCGGTATTTTGGTGCGTGCTAGTATCATGAGACATGATCGTCACGTTCCTCCCGAAGCGAACGCCCGACACGGCCTCACCGTACTTGCGGAGCATCATGACAAGGTCTTCGGACACCCGAAAGGGAGCGGCCTCGCCCTGCCAAATTTTTTGGTTGTTCGAATCGAGCTGCGACATTTGCAAAACGTTTTCCATGAGCGCCGAAATGTTGCGATGCGCGCGATCGAGTACCTCCACATCTCGTTGCGCACCGGGGGACAGCTCCTTATTGCTGTGCAAGGAGTCGAGCGCCATCGTACCGGCGAAAAAGTGATTGCGGTATTCGTGGCTCACAAAGTGAAAGACAGCCTTGAGGTGATCGAGTTTAGCCACCTCCGCCGCGGCCAGCTCGCAATAGAGAACTTTGGCTCGGAGAGTGCTATAAATAAAAGTGGCCATGACGAAGATGCCGCCCGCAGCGTACTTGGCAGTGTGCGCATCGAGCTCGAAGACCTCCTCCGGGGCAATGCGTGACTCGAACGCCCATAGATAGACGAAGAGAAAAAGGTACATCATGCTTCCTGTAAAGGACTCTTTGACCAGACAAATCACACCAATGCGGTGCCAACACGCAAGAGCATAGAACGACGACACGCTCCAGCCGCTGTACTCGACGTACATTTGCTGCCATGTCGATGTGAGAGCCAAATAGTCTGGGAACGAAAAGTAGAACTGAAGCGCCATAGGATATCTCCTTGCCAAGAGCATGAACATGTACTGGTGCATGAGCGAGGTAACAAAGACTGCACCCAGCGTCCAGAGTGGCTGTCGCCAGCTGACGACCATTTCGGGTGTCCAGATGGCCAGGGCCAGGATGGCCACCCAGATATTGAGTTCGTTTCCGCGACGCAGAATGCGGAGTCTTTCCTGTTCGAAAACCTCCTTGTTCTCCACATCGGGCCTCAGGCCAATCATGCGGTCTATCGAGCGCCCCATGCCCAGCGTGATGATGTCGTCCATGGTGTCTGCTCGGGCAAAGACCCACTCCAGGCCGGCGTCCAGCGCCGCCAGCAGCTGCTCGCTTCGCGTCATGCTTCCCTCGCAGATCTTGCTCCTCGAGCCTCGCGCGTAGCTCCAGCGTCTGCGCTTTGCTGTCCTGCCCTCTCCACCGACGAGCGGCAGACCAGTCTAGCAGACGTCGCCGCGGCCTTCGCGCCGCTCTCTGCCTCGCTGCCGCGCGACGCGGCGCGAGTTTGCTTTGCTTGCTTCCCCTGGGGTTGGGGAGGTTGCGTGAGCGCAAGGTGGCAAAAATATGACGACAGCGAGAAACAGTGGAGGAAATCAGCCCCCAAACCTCGCGGAAAATGCCCCTTGTTAAATCCACCTGGAGAGCAAAGGATTGGCAGACCAAGGAAAAAAAGGGAAGAGATGAACGATCCTTTATTCTGAAACGTGTGACTTTGGATTGCTACTTGTCGGGAAGCGCAAAAGCATTCGGGGATCAGGGCAAGAAAGCTTGTTAGTTCAGACTTTCCTAACTAGTACTTAAGCTTGAAAGAGCAAGAGATTGTATTGAACGGCACCGCTACGTGTTCCTGTGGCGCGACATTTTATCATGCGTGCTCAAGTCATCGTCAGCAATAGTAAAAATGCGAAAAGCTGTTTTCTTTAAAATTTAACATGGAGAGAGACAAAATGGTGAACATTCTGACTGTTGCAGTTTGTTTTCTTCTTTCTCTGCTTGTTCGTTGTCTTCTTTGATTTTTCTGCAGTGGGTAACTGCACTCTTTCTAAAATCAAGTCGAGTCGTCGCATGACATCCCTTAGACCTTGTTCTGCAAAACTACTTGCTGCATAGCATTGCGATTGATCGCTGCGTCGATCTGGCTGTTGATGATAAAGTACATGAGGAGAAGACCAATCCACCCCAGGCAGAGGGTCATGAGAACCATAAGCACAATCATGCCACATGTGAGCGAGCGCTGATCAGGAGGCAGAAAGGCCTCCTTCTTCTGAAGCTTCTGGATCGCACAGTACAGTCCGACGAGCGTGAGGATCCATACGACGACGACCACGGCGATAATCGCAATGTAGATGGTTGAAAGAGTGGAATCAACTTCAGTGTATACCCTATTGCCGTCCCCATCTATGCAAACAACATCCCCCACCGGAAGATAGCACGTCTCAGCTGTGCTTGGGCATACGTTACAGCAAGACGAGCTCGCGGGGTAAACGCCATAGTAGTAGCAGCTCATTTCTCCTTGACGCGCGCGTACTGACTGACAGATATTCTCTTTCTTGACTCGTTCTTTTTCTGCTCAAAGGTAACCTATACTCTTTCTGCTCAACGTGCCGAGGCCGTTTCAGGTTTGCTGCGAGTCGAGGAGAGGCGGGGCGGGAGAGAAGCGTGTGCGTGTGTGTGCCAGGCGCCTACTCGGATTTCAGGATGAAGATGGACGCACGACACCTTTGGCCCCAACCCCAATACCTAGTTTGTCCTCCTTGTCTGAAATTCGCGAAGAGCAAGCTCGTGCTGTCCAAAGCAGCCATTCGAGGCTGATCGCAAGCGTAAACCAAAAGCCCAGGTATTACCAGGACAAACCCGCCTTCTTTGCGGGTCTTCCAGGGGTCCGGTCCTGATTCGTTCCGGGCTCATTTTGGAAACTTGACGGGTGGTTGGGGCGACAAGATCCAGGACGCTGGACATTCGTGGACATCTATTCCCGGAGATCGCCCCTACCAGCTGCAGATGCAGCCGACGCGACTTCTGTTGCTGGTGGCAATCCTCGTGATGCACTGTTCCCTTTGCTCCTGCTCCTGCTCCTGCTCCTCCTCCTGCTGCTGCTGCGGCGGCTGCTGCTTCTCGAGCAGGGCCTCCATCTGCCCTATCCTGAATGTCACATCAGAACCGACATCTGCGCGGGCGCGGGGCATGCCTTGGCCACGCCAGCGCTCGTGGACAATTCGCGACCGAAGGACAACCGCGCAGCCGCAACCTACCGCCGCTCGTCACCGTGCTGGCCTGGAGAGAAAGTAAAGCCGACGCAAGCCCGATCGCCAGCAGGCCCAGCTGGTCGAGAAGCTCATTTCTTGCGCACGCCCCCCCTTGCGAGCGCGTGCCGCTTGGGCCGGCCCCTCGAGCAAATGTAAGGTTCTGGCCCGGCCGCGTGCCGCGCGCAGAAAGACGTCGGCATGCAGCCGCGGCGGCGCTCGATTTGAGAAGTTGCCGGGCTCGACCTGGCTGGCTGGCTGGCTGGCTGGCTAGCTGGGCGGCCAGAGCTTGCACGTGCACAGTCAGTCATCCATCATGGGACGATGTGCATAGATCCGTTCGAGTACATCCCCGTACCGTACGGTGCGTTACAGCCCAGCGAGAGCCCTCTTGCACACCCTCGATCAAACGAGAGCGCACTGCGATGCGATGCGATGCGATGCGATGCGATGCGATGCGATGCGATGCGATGCGATGCGCGGCGCCGTTGCCGTTGCCGTTTGAGCCAGCCAGCCAGCACGCTCGCTCGCTCGCGTGACCGGGCCCACGGCGCAGATTGGTGACGTTAGCTGAGCTGGACGAGTGCAGAGCCATTCCATCGGCCAGGGAAGCTGCGGTGGAGCGACTGCAAAAACGTTCCGCAGAAATCCAGCGCGGATGGCCTGGGCGGAGGAACGAGCGAGCGAGGGAAGCAGCCATTAGTGGAGAATCGCCGAGACCTCGTCAGACTTCGTCTGCTGGCCGCCATGGTCTTGAACCTTGGCAGTCAATGAGATGAGGGCAAGCAAGCTTGGCGCTGATGATAAGAAGCTCCAGGGCCCGGAAAGCAAGATGGGCGTCACCTCCACGTAATCCTGTGGCGGCCCTTCTCCACGTGTTAACGTCAGCAACAGCAAAAATGGGAAAAGCAACGTGACTATTCGCGCTGTGGTTCAGCTACTTCGGGACAGGCTACGCTCAAACATATGCTTGCGAGAGACAAAATGGTTGACATCATGACTGCTTTAGGTTGTCTTTGACTTTTTCATTTTCTCCTCCCCCTTTTTTGCTGCAGTAGACGGAGGCATTACCTGCTCTGACTTAGACCTTGTTTGCAGTCATCATCTGCTGCATAGCATTTCGATTTATCGCAGAAGTGATTTGGTTGTTGACGATGACGTACATCAGGAGAAGACCAATGAGACCAAGACAAAGAGTCATAAGCACCATAAGCACAATCATGCCGCAGGTGAGCGAGCGCTGCTCAAGAGGAAGGTGAGCTTCCTTTTTCTGGAGGGTCCGAATTGCATACCAGAGGCCGAGAAAGGTAACGACCCAAAGCACAACAACAAAGACGAGAATGCCAATCATCGCGCCAGAAAGAGCAGAAGAGACTTCGGCGCTCACAACAAAGCCATCCTCGTCATAGCAGGCAACCGAACCATAGTAGTTCTGGCAAATTTCCGCAGCGCTTGGGCACGACGAGCAGCAAGTGCTGCTTGCAGAGTAAACGCCGTAGCAGCTCATTTTCAGGAGCAGTTATTCGTTTGTGGTCCTTCTTCTCTTCTTCGATGCTTCGTCGATTTGCTTCTTTGTTTGTTTGGTGAGCTGCAGCAGTTGGGGTTTTGCTGCGATCTGAACCTGGGCGACTGTCTCGCCTTGCTTACGGTTAGTCTTGGGAAAGAAAAAGTACCCCTTGCAACTTACGCTCCGAGTCGGTCGCTGCCGGTCGCTCGAACTGTCAAGATTTCAGCTTTACTTCATTTCCGCGTGCCAAGAGGGCGATTGGCTAACTGTGAGTGCAAGCCTTAACGCTAGACTCGACTCTTTGAGGCAACATGACGTTGCATGCTGAATGCCACAGCCAATCAATCAATCAGTCAGGCGGGTATCATGTTCGAACCACTGACAGTTGCGCTTGCAGTGAGCGTTTCTGACGATCATCATAAACAGGACTTTCGCAGCGAGTCCTCCGACAGCGCACCATCGCGTAACATCTCGGATCGGGTACGAGCCAGCGGCGCTGGTCAGAAGCCTCGTTCATCTCCGAGAAGACGTCGCTTGAGGCAAAGTTCCAACGTCAATTTGGGTTCCGGTACCCTTTTTACTGTCAAAGCACGCGCAAAGAGCACATGCATGAGCACGTGCAAGGGGCACGCGTTGCACAGCACGCAGTTGCACGCGTTGCACAGCACGCAGTTGCACGCGGACAAGATCAGCACCAATCCACATCTCTGTGAGAAACTGCAACTGGAAATCGCGCCATCGCCACGCTGACGATGCTACATCGCCGGGCGTGCTTGAGCAAGAGCCAGGAGCTGGAGTCTCGGAGGACACACCCTCGTACTTCTCGTTTAGGGCGTTGAGATTTGGCACCAGGCTACCGCGGCAGTAGGCAAATGCAACCCGCAGAGGTATCGATTCACCTGCTGAGACGAGTGATCGTGCTGTAGCAAGAGCTTGACAGCCGAAGCCTCGGAGGAGACCACACATTTACCAAAGCGTAACGCACGGTCCAAAACGCTGGACGTTTAGGGCGTCGAGAAAGCAGTACGCAGCGTCCATGGCGTATGAAAGAGTTCCCCAAAGTCTACAGACCGCCCTGAGCACGTGCAACCAACCACTTTTACCTTCCGGCCTGGACTGTACGCAACGAGATAAAAACGTTCCGCAAAGCCTAGCACCATCGAAAGAAACTCTCCCCGAGTGCACGGTCGAGCGAGGGATTTCAAAAGGCGAGGGACTTGACGAAGGTGCAGGAATGTTGACGACGCGAAGTACGTTCAGCCGAGAGAAGCGCCGGAGGTCTGATCCTCTTGCGTTTGCGTGGCGCGCACGGAGCGATAGGATCACCATGGATGACTCCCTGTCAGGCTGGCATACTGACATATCCTTGCAAAGACCTGTATTTACAGACGATTAAGCAAGAAGAGTCAAGCTTGGTTGCTTTTTCTTTCTTTTTGAGAAAAGAGGTGTTGTACACTACTGCGTGGTGAAAATGGTGTTGCGGGGAACGTCTGCGAAATTTGCCGAGCGTTTGGTAAACTTTCACTCAAGATGATCAACGACTTTCCTTTCCTTTACCCTAGCATCGGTTCGTTTTCCCCAAATGAAAATGAGTATATCGTTTGCGAACAGTATGCTCGCAGGTACAAGCACATTTTCTCCTCGAAGAAGCGATTCATCTGCCTGAAAGTTCGTGTATCTTTGTAAAAAATGGAGATGAACTTACAAGCAAAAGTGGAAATACAGCAAGAACGAAACACTGTATCCCGGCCGCGACCACTGCCCTTTTCACACGCGACCTGATTCATTTATGTTCCTTGCGAACTTTCTAGAGAAAGGGAGCTTTGACTCAGATGAAAACAGGCAATTGCACTGCAGGGACGCAATCGTCCTTTGCACGTCAGTATTGAGGAAATCTTCTTGCGACGAGAGCTATCGCAAATGGACGACGATACAGATTTGCAAGCCTC
The DNA here is from genome assembly GCA_003116975.1 of Aurantiochytrium sp. KH105. Lineage (NCBI taxonomy): Eukaryota > Bigyra > Thraustochytrida > Thraustochytriidae > Aurantiochytrium > Aurantiochytrium sp. KH105. The sequence goes on along the minus strand of BGKB01000020.1, from coordinate 375,218 downwards.
TCCTTGATTGGAGGACTCGGTGATCGGCGGTGACTTCCTCTTCACTTTGAAGTTGATCGAATGGAACGACGACACACGTATGAGTAAATATCGTGACAGAGGCGACGCATTGGTCTCTGCTTGCCTGATTGCGAAAGCAAGGAATCTTCTCGATGTGATGGGGGGCGTAATGGGGCTACCCAAATGTCCAACATGCGTCGTGAATCAACTATCTCTAACTGCATACCACAATTGCGTCGGTGTACTTTTCACAAAAGTCCAGGAATCAGTGGAACGATGAAAATCATAGTGAGGTAATGTCACAAACGCTCAGTGTCTATAAAGGGTACTCGCGCAATCACGAACCAAAAGCCTTGCGCAACAATTCCTAGTGAACCAAAAAGGACCGATCACGTTTTGAAAAGAGCAAATTGATGTAGATAATCTTCCGCCTCAAATCAGCATGCTTCTGCTTGACAAGGTACGTTCATCATTCCCGTTCGTTTCAAGAACCTGAGAGACTTCGATGGCCCTTGCCTCGCGCCACTTTTGCTAACACATCCAGTCTCATTATTTTATTTTGTCAAACCGCCTAGCGTTCTTGTTGGTCGCTTCGTAACTAAATTCGCTCTCCTCTTCACGCGACCCTCGCGAAGAAAGAGGAAAGGCGACTCGATGATGATGAGCTGCTCTTTTGGGGGTTTAACTAGCAACAGCAACGACTTTGTATGCCGTTCGCTAGTGTTGTGGGGAACAATCACTCGGGCTCGAATCGTGCAGCTATGTCCTCTCAAGCATAATCGTAATCCCGTACGCATCAAATGTGTTTCTTACGAGTTGAAACTTTACTTTGGTTGGTCGCTTACCACCTGCGCTCTCTCAAAGAAGATTGTGCGTCAACGTCGGGATCGGTCATTGTCTTACTTTTAAAAGACAGGCCTCTTTGACCACGTTTCCAAAGTCTTGCTTGACATGTCAAGGGCGAGAGAGGCTCACAGCATAAACTGGGTCTGGGGCAGCCCAGAAATTGTTGGCGATGAGGAAGGCTGGCTGACTTCCCAGCTTTCAGAGTCTGAGCCGCCTTCAAGTTCACCTCGGGATTCTTTCTCGCGACTCTCGCCGTAAGCTCAAGCCCACTTCCACGCTCGCCATCGCCTCGAAAGGCGCCTGCGGCGGGCGGCCACGACCCACCGCGGCATGAGCTTGCACAACGAATGTGCTGCGTAGTCCCGAAATAGGGTGTCCACCAGCTTGGAACTTTATGCAAGGCCTACCTTCGACTGTAACTTTTCGCTCAAAAAAGACTGGTGCCGATAGGCCCCAGGCCAACTGGGTGCTTTCTCTGGGTCAACCTGTAGCATTCTGACATGCTTAGGTCGCAAGCGCGCGCCCATCGATGGCACTGCGCAGCGCACCGCATGGCACGGCACGCGCGGGGCCGCTGTCCCGTTGTCCACGGGGGAAGAGCTTGCGTAGTAACGCAGCTATACACGTGCATAAGTAAAACGTGTCGGTCAGGAGTGATTGACCGACGCTAATGATCCAGTCACGGCGGCACGCGCGGGCCACGAAATCGTGCACACAGCTGCAGATCGCAAGACGTTCCGCAAAACGAAACTTGCGTAGCCCATACGCTGGCACCATTAGCGGTGCACTCCGCCTTGGTGGCTTTGCCATACCGGGACGGCCGAGCGAGGGAATTGAGGCGCCGCTGCCGCTGCCGCAAGCAAGCTCCGTCGCGCTGCAGATCTCTGCTCTAGGGAGGAGGTTGGCGCCTCCGAGGCCAGTGCGTTGGGGAGGGAGGGATGAATCAGTGCTCCTCGGATGGCGCATAAGCCTCGAGAAAGCATCGCAAGAGACTCGATATTACAGTAGTCGTAGTAAGTTGAACTTGTGGAGCCTGCACACCCCGCTGCCGCCGCGCTGGAAAACGTGCAAAGTTTGGCACGCGTCACGTGCACCGCCTGCAGTTGCAAGAGCAATTATACTGCGCCTTGTAAGAGAGACACGGCAAAGAGGGAAGGAGGGAAAAGGCACTGCCGGCCGGGCTCCCTCGCTCAGAGCAGGCAACAATCGTCAGGCAAATTCGGAACAGAAGTGCCGTCCACGTCGTAGACTGCAAATATTTCTGCAAGCAGTATGTCGCTCAGCGCTTGCGAGGTAGGACATTATGCTTCAAGCAGCGCCTGCTGCTCAGATACTTGTGACAACTGGAACTCATGCTATGTAGAATTCTACAATGGAATGTACAATGTCGTTACCTGTAGCAATGATGAAGTTACCTCTGACAATGACAACGACAATAACCCTGGCATTTACACGCCCGACATTAGCTCCATGCTCTCCATCTCTTTGGGAGTTTGGATTGCCATCGTCGTTGTCATCGTCCTGCTCTGGGCGTGTACGTTTGCCGTCTGCTACTATTGCATTCAAATCCTTCAAAAGAAGGAAGCCGGTCTTCCCGTGGAGCAACGAACGATGAACACCACCGCGAAGGCCGTCATGTTTTCTGCCACCCTTTGCATGGGCTGCATGGGCCTAGCTGGCGCGTTCTTTTTGTACAACCAACAAATCGAGCAAGCATGGCAGCGAAATGCCATGCAAAATGCGGTCGTCGCGGTCACTCCTGTGGATGAAAAGGTCTAATGCAAATGGGCTCACTACTGCCCGGAAACAGCAGCTAGCAGTTTTTGAAAGGCATCTGACCCTGAAAGGCATAAAGTATCGTTGCATTCTTAAAAAAAATAATGGCTGCATTGCTTGCTCGATCGTTTGCCTCTGATTTCAATCACAGTTGACGATCCTACTGTATACCTGCAGTTGTTCCATTCAAAACAAACTGATTCGTTTGGTCTCCGGTGCTCAGCCGTGACCCGTGAGGGATGAGGGGGTGGGGGATTGACAGTTGACAGTTGTCCGCCGGAGTCGCCGGGACTGACAATGGGAACGGTTCACTCTTATGAAAGAGTTTGAAAAACCCTTGTCAACCGGGACAACCAGTTTTTAACCCCCGGGGGACTTCGACCATCCTCTTGGGAACCCAGATCCGTCTGGACGTGAAAAGAAATACAAGACCGCAAACAACATATATACTACAGTTGATTCAGCTTATAGAGTCGGGTAACATATGCACGCAAATGAGGAGAGAGTGCACAGATCTGGCCGGCTAATCCCGGTGCGGATCCTGCAGTCAAAACCAAAACTATTGCTCGGTGCCAGACAAGCTTTCCAACCAAGATGAACTGTTCTGCTGGTACTTATGACGCAACGAACGATTGCTGCGGATACTATTGTGCGGCATTCTCTTATGAATCTTGCACCGTTTACTCCGACGGAGGCCTAAGTTGCATTGGGCCTGAGTACTACCATGATGATGAGCTTGATGATCTGCTTCATGATTCGCTCACCACGATCACGAGAGGAGTTCTTATTGGTCTCATTATCCTTGCGCTTCTCTACGTTTTGAGCTTTGTTGCTCTCTGCTGCATGGTTCGGAAGCTGCAACAGAAAGAAGCGCATCTCCCCGTCGAACAACGGTCCGTCACATGCGGCATGATTGCATTGGCCGTTTTAGCAACACTTTGCTCTGGAGGTATGGGGCTGGTCGTTATGTATCTGGTGCTCGATTATCAGATTAACTCTGCGATCCAACGCAATATCATGCAGCAAGCCATGAACAAAAACACTGCAGTGACGACCGTCTAGATCTAGGCTTCGTTGGGCCTAGGCCAAGCCTTAAGCCTACACCCAGGCTGAAGCTGGTGACTAAGTTTTTCTGCCTTACGCGTCGGTTGTTCTCAACAACATCATCGAATATTTAGCCGCAGTCAAGAGAAAAAATCCATTTGAAAATTTTCGAAATAAGTCACCACCACTGCCTGCGATCGCCAGCAACTACGATCAAAACTTTGCCTAGCTTTCCTTTTGCACATTGGAATCAATTTTTTTTTTTTAATGCAGTGCTGAAATTCAACGTTTCTCTCGTCATGTTCTGCTTGTTTTGCTTGTTTGTCTAACGAAAGATGTCGTATACCTTGAGCACTTCGAAAAAAGACCTGGCCCGCCCAGCCATCTTCGAGGCTCGTGCCTCCTACAAGACCGCAACTCGGCGAGAACCTGAACCTGTGTTGCGACCCGAAAGTCAGACACACGAGGACCCTTCCTGTCTCAACTTACAGATTCGATTGCCATCCTCGGTGCGAGTACCCGCCCCGCGCTGGTTTCTGGAGAGGAGAGCCTAAGAAGAGCTGGCAACATCCGCACCATTTAGGAGCCTCGGTTCACGTCAAGAGACTTTCGAGAACATCTCGTGCCAAGAAGGGTTTGTCTCAGCTTGTTTTTTTTTGCAGTGCGTTTCGATTAAAATTGTCGATCGATGCTCCGGCCAGCCCTCACCACGCCATCTCTTGACTCGAGGAGCGTGGCGCGGGCCTGGGCACGGGCTGAGCGCGGTGCTATATCCGCTCTGCATCGGCTGCAGCAGCAGCAGCTGCAACTGCAGCTGCAGCCGAAATCGGAGCTCGGAAAATTTGCAAGCGTCTCCATTGGTCAACGGCAGAGAGCGTGGGACTCTTTCTTTGGGGTCAAAAAAGAAAAGAAAAAGTGCTGGGTTCTGCAAGTTCTCCTCCGGCAGCGCCGCAGCGCAGGCTCTCGTGGCGCGTGCTCTCGCCGGTTTCTTCTCAAGTCCGAATCGGGTACTCGCCAAGGCGGACGATCGCCGCCTCGGAGGGCAGCAAGCAAACCAAGAACCAAGGATGGACAGGCGCATTGGAGAGACCCCGCTTCTCGCGCGCGCCAGGGCGTGTGGATGTGCGAGCGGCGCTTCATCCCGGCAAGAAGGACCGTGTGCATGCGTGCCCGGCGCAACAGGGCGAGGAGGCCAGAGGTCGGGCGACGAGGACGAGCTCGTGTACAAACTGGTTCAGGGAACGGAGCTGAGGCCGGAGTCGGTATTGGCGCAAAAGCCAGCTGCTGCGTGCGAGTCTGGAAAGTACGCCACAGCGGAGCTGCTGCTGCAGAGTGCAGGGCAGCCTCATGAGGAGAAGGCCATGACTTGCAGAATGCAAAGTCATGAGAGACTTTGGGCGGAAGCTTTTGGAGCGAATTCTTTCGCGCATGAGCAGCAAGACGTTGAACTGAGGGACGAATCGCACGAAAACCTGCACTCTGTCAAAAATCGTGCGCTCTCTGGGTCATGCACGAAGAATGGCTTGCTTTTCGCAAAAATTGCGCAGGGCGAGAAAATTTTGCCCCAGCACATTGGCCATCAAGGGTTCATGACCAAGAACGAGCGCGTTCTTGGATTCCGCGGCATCGCAGAGCACGATCTAGCAATCATTTGGCACATGCTTCTCATCCCGACCGGAGAGCTCGGGCAGGGCATGGAATTAGGTGACATACGTCTTCGCTGGGTTTTTGACCTCCGAAAGCGCGATATCCCGCTGTTAAAGGCTATGCGCGAACAGGGCAAAGAATTTGTGCGCGCTAACTACGATTATTTCGCCGAAAAGTGGGCCGGACAAGAGATACAGGGACATGACATTGGGTATTGGCTGCAGCCGGAGAATCTCCAATTTGGTTTCCACACAGACCCGACCGTGGGTTATTTACATTGCCATCTTCTCGTTGGACCTGTCACGGAATTTGGCTATATTCCACAGTATCAGAATTCCTGGTTTCCTTTGGATGAAGTCTTGCGCATTCTCGAGGAAAGGAACCCGAGCATTGTCGAGTTGCGTGATGAATCAACCACACACGCGCCATCTGAAGCTCGTCGTCCTAAAGGGGAGCGAAAGGACGTAAAGCAGAATCCAAAGCCCGCGGCAGCTGTTATTGATTTTGCGGCGGCTGTGAGAGATTTTGCGGTGGTTCTTGTGGATTCCAGGCCAGAGTGCTTGGTTTTATCCATGTCACGCTTGGCTTCACTCTTGTCATGCGCTCCCCCGCAATGGAATGCAAATGCTCGATGTGCAGATTCTCGATATGCATGTAAAGAGGCCTTCAAATTCAGCGGTCTGACGTTACGAGAGCACAATGAAAGCAGGTTTGATTCTTTTAGGGTAGAATTTGAGGAACCCGTTTTGTGCACCGAGGTATCTTTTTCTTAATAATTCAAGGAAGGAGGATTATCACCCTCTAGTACCGCCGGAGAGGGATCACGAGGACAGTGAATTGCTTATTGAAAATTAATATTGGCAAACCAATAGGCAGGCAGTGGGCCAAGACCTTAGCCGAGATCATGTAGACCGTTGAACGAGTGAAAAAATGTTTCCCCATGGTTTTTTTACAGAACTCACTTTCGAGCAAATCACCTCCTTTGTAGCTATAGCTATAATGATTGAAAAGAGAAGAAGTACAATAAAATTGCGCGACTTGATCCTGGAAAATACAAGTTCACGTACGGAGCGCCGCGGCCTCAATCACCTTTGTGCTCTCCGAGTCGGAGACTGTGATCGTTGCGGACGAGCGCGGGATGGCGGTCCAGCGTTGCCATTTGTAGCCTTCACGGAGCCAACGTCGAGGCCAAGATAGACCAAGAGATTTGAAAGATCGCCTCCCTTTTGCCAAATGGCGTTGCATCCAGCCTCACGCATGTTTTGAACTTGCACCAAGTCCTCTTCACCCGTGACGCCAATGATGGGTCCTTCAAATCCCAGCGCACGAATGCGACGTGTGGCTTCGAGGCCATCACAAGTCCCTGGCATGTACTGATCCATTGTAATTGCGTCGAATGTGGCACCATCAATTCCATGACGAACCAAGTCCACCGCTGACTCGCCATCCGAGGCCTCTATAATGTTAAGCGTGACGCCAACCTTGGCTGCCTGGCGGCAAATGTAATTCCTGAGCATTAGGCGATTCGGCATACTGTCGTCGACAATGAGAATGCGTTCGGGTGTGCGTCGCTGCGCATTTTGACTGCTTCTACTGCTAACCTCTGTATCGTCTTCTGCACGCAACGGCCCGGACCGGCGTCTCCTCCGCACGCGTGATGCCACGGTCCCAAAACCTCCCGGCGCCGAGAGCGCCATCGCGCCGGACCGCGACGAGTTTGATGGACTTGTGGGTTTTGGTGCTGAGGAAAAGGAGGAAAAGGAGGAAGAAGAGGAGGACGAGGACGAAGATGACGAGGAAGAAGCAAAAGTAGACGATGAAGATGGAGCAGACAACGAAGCGAGAGATGCTGGATCGGGTGGACCATGCAAAAGTTGGTTCCGAGAGAATGAGGCCGAAAGTGGATTGTAAGTCCGGGGCAATGGTCTTGAAGGGGAGTGCACATAATGAGCGTCTTGAAGAGGAAGCCACAGGCTGACCTCAAAAATGCTTCCCTCGCCAACGCGAGAAGTTACCTTGATCGTACCACCTTCATAAGATTCAATGATACGTTTGGCAAAGGAAAGTCCTAGACCTGAGCCTCCTCGGTCAAGGGCGTCGCCCGTCCGGCTACGCTTGAAGGGCTTGAAAATGTCGACGAGGGCATCGGCGTCAATGCCACTTCCAGTATCGGATACCACAATGAGAAGCTTTGCCTTGCGTTGATTCAAGTTTGCTTCTGCGCTCATGAGAACGCGGACATCGCCATTTGAGGGCGTGAATTTGATGGCGTTGCTCACGAGGTTGTTGAGCGCCTGCGCAAGTAGAGAGAGTGACCCACTGACCAAGGGGATGGCTTGTACAGAGGGGTCTTCAATGAGCTGAAAGTTGACCGATCCTTGTTCCCGGTCGCTCGCAATCGTGGTTGCGGCAAAGCTGCGCAGCTGAAGTGCAAGGTCGCGTGACACGGAAAAGGGCCTCGACTGACCTCGCCAGGCGGCGGAGCGGTCACCTTCCATGCGCGAGAGGTGCAAGATATTCTCCATGAGCGAAGAGATATTCTTGTGCGCGCGTTCGAGGATCTTGACGTCTTGACGTGCTTCCAACGTCATGGTGTGATTGCTCGTGAGCGAATCGAGCGCGAGAGAACCAGCGAAGAAGTGATTGCGATACTCATGACTGACAAAGTGAAAGACGGTTCGAAGATGATTCACCTTGGAAGCCTCCACGGCAGACACCTCACAAAGGAGGAGTTTGGCGCGGAGCGTGGCGTAAATAAGCAAAATGAGGAGGAGAACCACAGAGAAACGCGAGGTGACTTTGGAGATCCCCATATCGACAATATCGTCCATGCTGAGTTCTGCATCGCGGCAAGCGCAGTAGGAGATGATTACGAAATTGGAGAGACTTGCCGCGAAAGAGTCGCGGATCAAGCAGGTGACCAGAATGCGGTGCCACATGACCGAAAAATAGAACGATGACATGTTCCAGTTCGCTTTCAGGACGAAGCTGCTTGCTCGTCCGCTCAAAAAGAAGATTGGATCCAAGGTAGCATAATGAAATCGCATGGCTAGAGGATATCTGTGCGCGGCATACGTGAGCAAGATAAGGAGGGAGACAACTTGAAAGCAGCGAGTCCCGACGATGCTTCTGAACTCAGGGCCGCTTGTAGCCATGTCCGGGATGACGATGAGGGCCACTATGAGCGTCATGATGACGACACCATTATTTGCGCGGCGAAGCCAGCTCAGCCGAATCTCCTCGAGCCTCGCGGCTTGGTCTGGGTTAGGCGCAGCGCCAAGTGCGCGATCGATGCGTGGACCCAGCCCAAGCGTTAGCGCCAACTCCACGCGCGGCGTCTGTCTAAAAGTATAGCGGAGGGCTGCATCTGCGTGCTTCCCCGCGGCCTCGGCCACCGTTTGGGCGACCTCGAGCAGCTCGATGACCATCTCGCTTCTCAGCAGCGCCGGGTTGCTGCGTCGCGCTACTCGCGCGTCCGCGTCCGCGTCTGCGACCGCGCCTCGGCCCAGGTCTGGTCGCGCGACGTCGAGCGTGCGACGCCAATGGCAGCTTTGCGTTGGCTTTTTCTAAATCCGACAATTGATGTTGGCCAAAGAGAAGCAAGACTTTCTTTATCATCGCTGGCGTGCAATGTCTCAAGAAGCGACAAATGGACCAAGAACGAACAAAGTTTGATCCAGCACCAACGAGCACCAAGTGGCAATGGCTAATTGTAGTAGATCTCCGTGAGCCTTGCGATGGACGTACGGCGGTCATCTTGCCTGCTTAGCGCCGAAGAGGTTGCCGTTGACCTCTGCTTACTCGCAGTCAGTCGTCGTCGCCTCTTGGATCCCCAAAGCTTGCTTACTTTTGCTTGCTTGCATGCTTGCTTGCCATGTTGAATTTATCGCAAGCAAGTCATCACAAGTCAATCGTTACGGCCATTAAATTACTTGTCTCGCGTGAGCATCACTCGATGTGGGCATTGTTATCTGCTGCTGCTGCTGCTGCTTTGCTCGCAGCAGCCCACTACAACAGCCCTTCTCGTGCGCAGAAGAAACACCTCTACTTCACCGTGGCATCGCGCACGCGACTGCGTGGTACGTACGAATGCACACAGTCTGCGCACAGGCTAGAACGCTGGCAATAAACGATGGTCGAAAAAACCTCACCGTCAATGTCAACATCAACACGGTCCCGACGTTCAGAGAGTCACGCGCGCGCGACACCGCACACACATACAGGCGCGCACACAAAAAGATACACACGCACAGACACGCGCCGACAACCGCCTCCTGCTCCGGGGCTCTCTCCTCCGACCCGCCCGTAGCCTGGAAAGTTGGTCTTCTTCTTCGCGTGGTGCTCGACCATGGACCCCGTGCAGCGGCGCCTCGCGATACCGCACGGGGCTCGGAGTCCTGGAGCTGCAACCACTGCAGCTGAGCAGGCACAAGGAGGACGCGAAGACTCTCGTCGGCCGCGAGACGACCGTGACCCTCGTCGATGCTGAGCTTACGGCACGGTGCGTCCTGCGAACAAGAGCACGTGCACGTGCACCGCTGCCGCTGCCGCCGCCGACTGCGACTGCGACAGGCAGCTGGCAGCTGGCACGGCGAGCATAGATCGTATAGGCTGCGATGCGTGCGTGGCCATGGTGGATGCGCGTGTGTGCGTGCGCACTCTTGACAACATTTCCGTGCCGCCCGACACGCACTCTTGACGCGCCCATCACGCTCTCTCCACACGCCACGCCTCTAAAAATGCCCGCATCAGTGGTGTGGCTGGGTTGGCCTAGCCTACTTCCGCGACAGCGCCCTCCTCGCTCTCGCGTTCTCTCTCCTCTCGTCTCGGTCACCGCGAGGCTGTCGTCCTTCTCCGCGTTGACGCTGTCGCCGTCGCTGTCGTGCACGCGGCAGGTGGGCTTGCTATCTCTCACGGCCCGAATCAATCCAAGAGCGCTCGGAACAAATGGCCACAACAGCCATGCCAGCTGCAGCTGCATTAGCAGCAGCTGCGGCTGCGGCTAGGATGGCGTGCGTGCCGAGTTCTCCTTCTCGCCACTCCTGAACGTGGCCAAGGCCTGGCGTGGCGTGACATTGCCGAGCATTGCACGCCCAAGCCAAGCCACGCCAAGCCAAGCCAAGCCAAGCCAAGCCAAGCCAAGCCAAGCCAAGCCAAGCCAAGCTAAGCCAAGCCAAGCCAAGCCAAGCCCAGCCAAGCAGCCACAGCTGTGCAGCGCGTGCACGCTTCATGCCACAAGCACCCTGCAAGGCATCCTAGTCCAAGTCAGCACAAACCTCGTTCGGTCTTGTTCTCGCGCGCCACCCGGCCCTCCCTGGAAGTCTGCGCCCTTCCCGCGGCGCGCAGGACGGACGACCGCCGCCTCGAAAGCTGCAGCTGCAGCTGCATCCAGCCAGCCAGCCTCGCACGCACCACGACAGTGGCAGGCGTGCGCGACAAACAGCTTGCCTGCTGCAGCTGCACCGGCCCTGCTGCTGCAGTGCCATGCATCCGACTATCGTCTGCAGCCGCATCGGCCAGTGGCCGCAGGAAAGAAGACCTCCGCCGCGAGCGTGCCGGCCTCCCGGCGTGCACCGCGAGAAGTGACAAGACCTGGCTGGCTGGTGAAAGAACAAAAACCGACATCCAAATCAGTGCTTGGGAACGAACGGTGAAAGTATTTCACCAAGACACAGCAAGCAAACAAGGGGAAGAAAGGAGCGGCGCCGGAAAAAAAGAAAGAAAGCGGAGATGAGTGATGCGATGGGGCGGAGGGGCCCAGCAAGCAAGCAAGCAAGCAAGCAAGCAAGCAAGCAAGCAAGCAAGCAAGCAAGCAAGCAAGCGAAGCGGGCGTCGACGCAGGCCAGGCTCGCTCGCTCGCTCGAAGCTTGAAGTAGCAGGATAGCCGGGTTGCTGCCTGCTTCACATGCACCAAGTCGGAGGCCGGCTCGACTTTATTGTACTCTTGGTCGCCTGCCTGCTCCAAGTTTGCTGTCGCGCGTGCGGTCCTCGCTTCCTCCCACTTCGAGGTGCGATAAATTATGCGATGCAGCCTCGAGACCGCGAGACGCGCGAGGGCACGCGGACGCAGGAATAACACCGCGCGACAGGCGCGAGGGACGTTGGCTGCAACTCGGGCTGGGTGTGTCGCCGGGAGGCGTGTGTGTGTGTGTGTGGATAGATAGACGCCGGCCCTCCCTGCCTATACCTGCCTGCGCCCGAGCCTTGATTGATTCACACTGTCAATGAGACTGACTCACTGTTGGAGGAGCAGAGCCGTAACGCTAGAAACGCCTCGACTCGACTCGCCGCACGCGTGCCCTAAGACCCGAGACAAGCAAGCAAGCAAGCAAGCAAGCAAAGCACGCGAGCCCAGGCCGAGCGGAGCAGAGCAAAACTGCAACTCGAGGCGAGAGGGCGGAGGGCGGGAGGGAGGGAGGGACGAAGGGCCTCGCGAGCAAAGCTAGCAAGCGGCCCGCCAGCCCGAGGCTCGCCACGTGCGAGGCCTTCTTCTGTCGTCCTTACTTACTTTCTTTCTGTCGAGGTGCTGCCGTCTTGTTGTGTCAGTCGGTCATCGCACGTGTTGCGATCTGCGTTCGGGAGGGACCCGGGAGAATATGCCTTGGCTGGAGAAGTCGCTCGCGCGAAGGCTTGCCGACGGGGAAGTCTCCGCGCGAGAGCTGACCAAGGAAGGCCGCTCGCCCTCGAGCTCAATCGCGACAGTCGGCAACGACCCGGAGCTCGACGCCGAGGGACAGCCCGCAGATGAGGACCGCGACATCCTCTTCATCCACGTGCCACGATGCGGAGGGACCAGTCTCACCAAGCTCTTCAAGGTCCCGCAAAAGGCTGCAGAGTACCGCGGTCTCTACCACAAGGTCGGCCTCAAGTACTTCTTTTACAGATACGGACTCCTCGAGAAGGCCAATTTTCCCTTCTTCACGATCGAGAATCTCATCGTCTGCTGCAGTCTCGGCATCAGTACCGCCATCTGGTACTCGGGTCTCATCAAGCCCATCACACCCCTCTGTACCCCTGCGCAAGAGGCCAACGGCTTTGCCTGCCCGCCCAGTCTGCTCACCATTGTCATGTACGCGTGCGCCATTCTCATGTTCTGCAGCTCTACCTTCTTCTTCACCGCGCCCATTTCGGGCCGCATTGACTTTGTGCGCCGCCTCTACGCCATCTTTGTAGGCCAGATTCTCTGCAACCTTACCGAGGCAGAAAAATGGCTCACAGGCGTCAGCCGGCGCGGCTACGTCGTACACTTTACGCTCAACAAGGTCATCAAACATGGTTTCCTGCGCAAGTCAGATCTTGACAACATCGAGTCCTTCTCCGTTGTGCGCAACCCATACTCGCGCATGGTCTCCATCTACATGTACAATCGCTTCGGGCCTCTCGAGTCCTTTGAGCACTTTGTTGAAAGCTGGTACAAAAAGTGGAAGGCCTACAAGAAAACCGGAGACACCGAGGAGTGGAACGTCTACTGCCATGTACTTCCCATGTACGAATTCACCCACGAAAAGCAACGCCAGCTCATTGACTGCGTCGTCAAGCAGGAAAACCTCCGCGGAATCGTCAATGGCAGCCTCAACGAATGCTTTCACAAGGATGAGTCCGCGCCGATTCCTCCGATTGTGCTCCAGGCTCTCCGCGACATGCCGCATTCGAACCGCCGTAAGCGCGCGAAACCGTGGCAAGATTACTACAACCGTCGCACAGCGCGACTCGTCTACGAAATGTACAAAGAGGACTTTTCCATCTTCAAGTACGATGCACACATTCCTGGACGTCCCGAGCTCGATGAAGCTCTCGCAAGCACGTCTTTCGACGCTGACACAGACTACCTCGGCGAGCAAGCTCCGCAGACCGATGCTGAAAAGGAGGCCAGGCAAGCTCCCTCTCTCGTCGCGCACCCGCCTGCCCCTCATTCCCTTGCAAGTCACGATTCCTATGATTCGGAGACCAGCGTTGATGTCTCCATCTAAAAAGGTAGAAGAGGGCAAAGTTGGAGAGGACAGGTATAAGGCGGGTAAAAGCGTTCGTTCATTGCTGGCGCCTCCTCCCTTCCTCTCTCCCTCCCTCTGCGTAAGAGTTCGCCGCGAATGTGTCGCATCTCGTTGATCGACTGCTTTGGTCGTGCGCTGTGTTTATGTATATACGGTGGCCATTCAAGATGATGCTGTGTTGTTGTTGTTGTTGTTGGTGGTGGTGGTGGTGATGGTGTTATTGTTATTGAGGACTTGGAGTTTGCAACACCATAAAATAAAGAAAAAAAATCTTATTGGTACACTACAATGCCATTCTCTTTTCTCCCTTTTTCTTCGTTTCTCAAGAAGGTCTTTTTTCACAACCCCTTCACGTAGACTTGCTCCCAGCGTACCTTACTCATAACGGAGCTGCGCGATTAGCTGTTGCATGCTTCGCGTCTCGGCAAGGCGCGTCTGTGCCGACTGCACAAGCCGGAAAATCTCGCGCTCCTGCAATCTGGAAAAGAGTAAGAGAACAGGTTGCCGCCCCAGATCCGAAAATAACGCGCGCGTAACATTCATCACCTCAGACTGCTCGCTCAATAGTTTCTTGGCCTCGGACACGTCGACCTTGACCTTTTGCGTCTCGAGCACCTTGCGTTCGCGCTGAAGTTTCACCATGCGCGCTTGATGCGCGGCACGCGCCCGTGATATGACGTCTCGCAAAATCTCGTAGCGCTCTCGACGCGGTACCGGCCGCAGCCGCAAGGGACGTTTCTTTTCTTGCTCCAAACGCGCCTGGAACTCCTCGTTGAGAAAAACATCCAATATATAGTTTGCGCTCTGCGAAACCTGCTCGCGATACTGGGCCTGCACTCGCGCGGACGAAGCTTCTCGGCCGCTACGCAAGCCCAGACCCACAGGAAATCGCAACGCTCCATCATTGACCGAGGTCCCTGCACCCGCACCAGTTCCCGCGCCCGTTCCTGGTGCAGAGGTGACACTTTCCGACACCGCCAATGAATTGGGGTCAAGCATGCAAGCGCGCAGACTCTCTGGAATCTCAATCTGCCGCAGATACTTGGCTGCAGCGTACTCCGCGCCACGAGGCGAGTTTCGCATGGACTCGGCCTCTTGGCGAAGTCGTCGCGACTGCTTTTCCAGCAACTGCAATTTCAAGGACCGCGCCTTTGCGGCAAGTCTACGCTCTTGCTGCGTCCACACCCGAGCGAGCGCCACGACTCGCGCTTGCGTACACGCCAAGAACATCCGCGCAAATCGCTGGCACTTGATGACTCGGTATCGAAAGTCGCGCATGATCTGCCCAAAGTTCATGCGATTGTCCACCAAAAATTGCAGCATTGCCTGCGCGTACCAGTATTCCTTGCGCTTGCGACGAAAGGTGACCACTGTGCGAAAAAAGCGCACGATCCGCGCCTTGGCCGCGAGACAGTCTTGCAAATGCCGCGCGGCGCCCCACATACGCACAGACTGTTGGATGCGCACCGCCGCGTTTCGCAGTCTTCGACGATAGTCGAGACTCTGTGCCAAGGCCTGAACGCGAGCGCCGGACAATGCGTGTACTAGCATCACCAATACTTGACGTCCAGCTTGCTGTTTCGCCTCGTGCAGCGCAGCGCGCTCTGCCTCTGTTTTTTGTCGGTACACGAGCGCAGCCACTCTCTCGGTACGTGCATCCTCCAGAAGTAGTTTACGCTCTTTGGCGCGCTCCAAAGAGGCGCGCAAGTCTTTCATAAAAGTTTCGCGCCGCTTCGCCTCTGACGCAAGATACTCCTCGGATGCGCACGTGACGCGCTTCGTGTTGACGAGAATGCGGTCCTGCCCATTGGCCCGCATCGCCGCTCGCGCGGCTTGTTGTAGCCGTCGGGACTCTGCCTCTTGGTTTTCGACCTTGTCCAGGAAACTCGCTGCTGCATTGGCCGGCTGGAGGAGCATAAGGCGCTCATTGACTCGGTCGGCGGTGAGTCCTCGTTCCTTGAGAAAACCAACGCCGCCATCCCTGGGACCTGGCAACTTTGGTTTCGGTATGCGCGGCGGTCGCGGTACCTGCAAGAGGTTTTGCAAGCCTTCGCTCGGCGCGCTTGCTGCATTCCGCGACGGATTGGCTCGCACAAGCATCTTTTGTCGTAGGAGTTTGTCAAGTTCGGGCGGCGTTGGAATCTTGGTAGGCACAAAGGAGGCGACGGCTGTCCCTTTATGCTTCTTGGAACTCTTTCTTTTTTTCGCCCTTGGTCTTTTGCGTCGGCGCCCCGTTTTTGCGGCGCCTGGTACGCCTTGGGCGCGAAGCACCACGCTTCCGCCCATGGACACCTTGGGGAAATCCTCGCGCAAATATCGCGGAACCCTTTTTGGTTTCCGTCGGCTCAGTTCTGTCCACTTTTCCGAGCGCAATGCCTTTGTTGAATACCCAACCATGCGCAGCTTTTCGTCTCTCGATAGCGTCGTCGGGAGATCGGGTACGGTCGTCTCCGGCATAGCCATCGTAGCCACGGCCACATCTTCTCTATTCATTCTGATTCTTGGCCGTCTGGCACGCCTCGCCGCATACACGACGAGCTCTCGCCCGCCCGCCTGCCCGCCCGCCCGCCAGCGGACAAGCACACAAGCAAACAAGCAAACAAGCAAAAGATAATCAATCGCGCTCCCGCCCGTCGCGACGGGCGCTCGAGCGCCAAGCCGTTCGTTCTTGCCGTGCTATGCTCGCCTTCAAGACGTGCATGCTCTCGCATCTTGGGAACAACAACCAAACTCGGCCGTGCAGCGGATAAGTTGCAAATCGTCCTTATTCTGGTATTTATACCAGACTCAGAGTCGGGTGTGGGTGTGTACTTTTGTGCCTCACATCATTCGTCGCAGGTCTTGCTTATGCCAGACGTGGTATAACCGCGGCTGCGGCCAACGCAATCTAATCTGCAGCTGGCTGGCTGGCTGGCTGGCTGGCTGGGACGAACGGCCGAGGCCTCTGCTCCTTCGTTCGAACCTTCGTTCTGACGTTGGCCGGTGGCGGAGGGCGGATATAACTTCCTGGTCCGCTCGGAGTTCTTCGCTCTGGGCTCGGGCCTCTGCAAATCGCCGGAAGCCCGAGATGCAGATGACGCAGCCAAGCGCCAGACTCGCCGGCTACATGTGCGCGCGCACCCCATCTATTGACATTAGAGAGTGCACATAGCGAGGATAGGGGGGTAGGCTGGCGCAGGCCGCGATGAACGACACGAGCGAAGCGTCGTTGTTCCCGCGCGCTCGGCGGCTCGGGCCCAGGCCGCCGCCGCTTCCGCGCGCTCTGGCTGCAGCCTTCCGGCAGCACAGGCAGCGGCGGCCGGCAGCGGCGGCGACCAGCGGCTGCGGCGTGCGTCGGCGGCTGGCGCGGGATCCGCCGACCAGGCACGACATGCTCCGTTCCCAGTTCGTGCGCAGCCGAGTTCTCCCGGCCACAGCGGCCAATGAAAACTCTGTGGCAGCCGAGAAGCGAAAAAGGTCGACTGTGCAGGGGCGATTGTGGACTTGGAGCCGCCGTTGTGGACTTGCCCGCTGGCCATTCTGCACTTGGCCGCCCCCTCGCGCAAGAGGGGGCTTGCGTTTGGATAGGATCAAGCCAACTTCAACTCCACTGTCATGGACCGGGATAGTCTACTTGATGATTTGAAAATATACTGTCAAAGAAGGGTGGTTGGCAGTGAGTGTAGTAGTAGAGCATACCGTGAATGAATAAAGAAGATCCCGGGGCCACCAGAGACTCAACCCGGCGCGGCGTCGACGGCGACGCTGCTCTCGCTGGAGTCGCGCAAGCCGCGCGAGGCGAGTCGCGTCGAGTCGCTCGCGGTGCCCTTGGAGCGCGCGCGCGTGGGAGCGAGCGTACGTGCGCCGCGCGCAGACGCGGATCGAGGCAAGCGAGCTATCGATCGGGGAGACAGCAGCCAGCAGACCAGGACTAGAGGATCGCGAGGAAGCGGCGCCGACAGGGCCCTGGGAGCCAACCGACTGACAGACGAGGAACTGCTGCGCGGCGAACGAAGCGAAGCGAAGCGGAGCGGAGCGGAGCGTAGCGGCAGACACGTGAGGCAGGATGTACTGCGGCGCTGATGCGCGCACGGGGGCCGTCGTCGACCCGGAGGGCGACGGCGTGAGCCTGTGCTACAGGTCGCTGATCTACCTGGGTCTGCCCGTGCTCGTGGCCCTTGGCGGCTTCTGCTTCGGGCAAGTCGTGGAGTCCAAACTGCGCAAGAAAAAGACCATGTTTCCGCTCGGCCTCGCCCTGCGCAACCTCGGTCTCGTCGACGCCTTCAGGGTGATCGTCTTCCTCGCCGTGGGCATTCTGCCCCTCGCGGCCTTTGCGCACGAGAGCAGCACCTGGAAGGACACGCACGAGTACGTAAGCTGGGCGCCCTTTCGCATCGTCGATCTCATTGTTCTCGGTGCCATCCCATGGGCCCTCCTTGCACCCACGTGGATCGTCCACGAGGTGCGCCGCGGATCTGAAGAGTGGGTCTGGCTGCGAGTGTACGTCATCTTCGAACTCATCGGCGAGTCCCTCCGCCTCTGGTCGCAGCTGCGCAATGCCGAAGAAGAATTTCCGCAGGAGGATCGTCGTCATTTCGTCACCTCCGTGGGTATCGCTCTCCTGGCTCTGAAAATCACCACCGCCTTCGCCATGGTGTGCTTCAACCGGGACTGGCGCTCGCTGCGTCATAAGCTTCGAGCGAGCGCCGCGCAGGAGGGCCTGCATGCCAGCCTCCTTCAGGTCAATGACGAATCCTTCATGTCCGATGACCTCGACGCCGACCACGGGGCCGCCGGCGCGCAGAGCGCCAGCGCCGGGGTTCTCCCCGATGAATCCGGCTCCACCACGAGCCGTCTCAAGCGTACGCCCGAGCAGTATGCCGGTCTTCTCTCCCGCCTGACCTTTTTCTGGATGGAAAATCTCATGCACAAGGGTTACGAACGACCTCTCGAGCAGACAGACTTTTACAGGCTGCTCAAGGTCGACGACGCTCAGGTCCTTGGCCGCGACTTCACCGAGGCCTTTGACAAGGCCAAAGCGAGCGACGACCGCCAACGAGCCGAAGCTGATCGGCGCAAGCAGGAAAATGCCCAGGTGCAGCAGATGGACGACTCGGGCCAAGAGTACTCTCGCCTCGAAGGCGAAGAAAACGACCAAACCAACGGGGAGGCCAGTGCTGGCACGGGTGCCGAAGCCTCGGGCGGCGAAAAGAAGAAAAAAGTGGACGAAAGCAAAACCGGTAACCTGAAAACCATGCTCTGGGGTCTTCACAACTCTGGCACGCTGCGACCCTTTTACGAGGCTGCGTTTTTCAAGTTCATCTACGACACACTCATTTTCGTTGGCCCCCAGCTCCTCAAGCGCATGATCCAGTACTTACAGTCCCAGGACGAACCCGTCGAGACGGGCTACATCTTTGCGGGTCTCATCTTCCTCAACTCTGCCACACAGACCTTTACCCTTCACGTGTATTTTCATCGTGTCTTTCGCACAGGTATGCGTGTGCGCTCAGCCCTCCTCACTTCAATTTACCGCAAGGCGCTCCGCCTCACGCCCTCGGCGCGCCAGCAGCGCACCACCGGTGAGGTGGTCAACCTCATGAGCACCGACTGTACGCGTCTCAACGGCCTCTTCCCGTACCTTCATGTGACCTGGAGCTCTCCGTACCAGGTGACGCTCGCGATGTTCTTCCTCTGGCAGGAAGTCCGGTGGGCGGCGCTCGTTGCCGTTGCCGTCGTCTTTTGCATCATGACGCCGCTTACGACGCTTGTGACGCGCAAGATCCGGAGCATTCAGGCTGAGCTCATGAAGGTCAAGGATGAGCGCATCCGTCGTACCGGGGAGGTCATCACGTCCATGAAGGTCATCAAGCTTTATGGCTGGGAACGCACCTTTCGCCACATGATTCAAGGCGCTCGTGACGACGAGCTCAAGCTGCTCAAACGGTACGTCATGTGGCGCGCCATTGCGCGCATGCTCTGGTCCGGTACATCGGTTGTTGTCACTCTTGCCACCTTTGCGGCCTATGTTGCCTTGGGGGGTGTCCTCGACGCGGCAACCACCTTTACCAGTCTTTCGCTGCTGTCAGCGCTGCGCTTTCCGCTCGCGGTTCTGCCCAACATTCTCACGTCGGCCGTCGAGGCTTCGGTGTCCCTCCGCCGTATTGCCAGCTTCCTTTACTCCAAGGAAATCAACTTTGCTGCCCTCGATGACATGCGACGCAATCCGGACATGCCCGAGGACGCTGCCATTCAGGTGCGTCATGGCAACTTTTTCTGGGATGACACCCGCCGCGCCCAAGCCTTGCGCAACATCAACTTCACCGTGCCCGCCGGCAACATTTGCTTCCTCACCGGTGAGGTTGGCTCCGGCAAGTCTGCGCTTCTCAATGCCATCGTTGGTGAGCTCCAGCCAGGTCTCGCCGACCCCACGGAGGGAGGTCTGCCTTCGGTCGGCCTTCGTGGCAGCTTGGCATACGCTTCGCAGAACCCTTGGATCCAAAACGCGACCATGCGCGAGAACATCCTCTTTGGCTCGCCATATGATCGCGAGTGGTACAATCACGTCGTCTTTGCCTGCTCGCTCACTTCTGACTTTGAGCAGCTTGCTGATGGTGATGCCACGGAGATTGGCGAGCGTGGCATCAATCTGTCTGGCGGTCAAAAGGCGCGCGTCGCCCTCGCACGTGCCGTGTACTCGCGTGCTGACATTCTTTTGCTGGAGACCTGCTTCGAAGCTGTCGACGAGCACGTTGGTGCATTTCTGTGGAAGAACTGTTTTCAGGGCATTCTCCGCGAGCCGAACCCGACCACGGGCCGCAAGCGCACCGTGCTCATTGTCACGCATGCTCTCAAGTTTGCCAAACTCGCGGACCAGATCCTCGTCATGAAGCAAGGCCGCATTGTTGAGCAGGGTCGCGCATCTGAAATCACTCAGAATGAGTCTTCCGAGCTTGCGCGTCTCATGGTTCGCACGGAGCAGATCCGTGCCAAGAGCGTCGACAAGGATGAGGAGGAGTCTGAGGAGACCACTACTGCTCCTGGGGAAGCCAAGGGTGAGGCGCAGCTTTCGGACGAGCAGCGTATTCAGCGGAAAAAGAGCTCGTTTACCAAGAGCCAAAAGGACAAAAAGGGCAACCTCACCGGTCAGGAAGACCGCAGCGTCGGCCGTGTCAGCTGGGACGTTTACGGCCAGTATGTTACCGCGATCGGCGGCTGCCTCGTTTCCCTGACGGTCGTTTTTGCCTTTACGCTGCGCACGCTCCTCGACGTCGGAACCTCGGCTTGGCTTGCATACTGGTCAAGCAAGGCCAAGTCCGCCTCGCACAATGGTGGCACCCCTGCGACCAATGGTTCCCTCGTATACGGAACGGGCATGCATCGACTTCTCGGAGACGCCAGTGGACACGTGCTCGACACCGTTGGCATGGCTGGCTTTGCCGCGCTCGAGACTTCGTCTGTGTATGAAGACGCAAACGAGAGCGCCTTTTCGCTCTTGGGCTCTGGCAAAGACGAAGGACAAAACACGGGCTTTTACCTTGGCATCTATGCTCTGCTCTCGATTCTGTCCATTTCTTTTGTGGGCCTGGTGACCGTCTACATGGCCCTCGTTGCCCTTCACGCGTCGCGCTCCATGCACGAAGGTCTCGTCACCTCCGTTTGCCGTGCGCCCATGTCTTTCTTTGACACCACGCCCATTGGTCGCATCCTCAACCGTTTTAGCAAGGACATTTATGCTATCGACGAGGCTCTGCCCGACAGTCTCTTTAGCTTTTTGAGCACAACGTTTACTGTGCTTGGCACTTTTGGCACGATTGCGGTGGTGGTTCCCGAATTTTTGGCGATTGTTCCATTCATGCTGATTGCCTACTTTTACGTGCAGCGCTACTACATTGCCTCGAGCCGTGAACTCAAGCGCTGGGACGCTGTGCTCCGCTCGCCAATCTACTCGCACTTTTCCGAGTCCCTCGATGGCTCGACGACGATTCGGGCCTATGGAGTGATGCGTCGCTTCGTGCGCCAGAATCAGGTCCAGCTCGACGCTCAGGTTGGTGCCTACTACCTTTCGATTGCTGCGAACCGCTGGCTGGCCGTGCGTCTCGAATACATTGGCAACATTCTCGTTCTGGCCTGCGCTCTTTGCCTCGTGGCCTTTGGCGGTGCCATCAACCCTGCCTTTGCTGGCCTGTGCCTTTCATACTCGCTGCAGGTCACGCAGTCACTGAACTGGACTGTCCGCATGAGCGTCGAGCTGGAGAACAACGTTGTCTCTGTGGAACGCATCAACGAGTACAAGAACGTCAAGCCGGAGGCCCCCGAGCTTGACGAAGACATGCCCGTCAAGCCCCAGATTGAGGACAAATGGCCCTCCCGTGGTGAAATTGTCTTTGATGATGTCTGGACACGCTACCGTCCGGGTCTCGATTACGTTCTGCGCGGCATTTCTATTCGCATCAAGCCGGGCTCCAAGCAGGGTGTCGTCGGCCGCACCGGTGGCGGCAAGAGTACGCTATTCTTGCAGCTCCTCCGTCTGCTTGAACCGGCCAAGGGTCGTATCCTCATTGACGGCGTCGACATTGCCACGATCGGTCTCGAGCGTCTGCGCACCAATATTGCCATCATCCCGCAGGACCCTATCATGTTCGCAGGAACCTTGCGCGACAACCTCGATCCGGACCACAAGTACTCCAATAAGGACATTTGGAATGCGCTCGATATCACGCAGCTCAAGGGCCACATTGAGGGTCTCTTGGACGAAGCGCGCAAGCAGGCCGAAGAAAACGATAAACCCATCCCTGACACGCCGCTAGAGGTGATGCTTTCCGAGGGTGGATCGAACTTTAGCTTTGGCCAGCGCCAGCTTATTGGCGTGGCGCGTGCCATTTTGCGAAAGTGCCGCATTCTCCTCATGGACGAAGCAAGCTCTGGTCTGGACGCTTCGACGGATACGATCCTACAGCAAACCATTCGCACCGAATTTGCGCAAACGACCACCATCACGGTGGCTCACCGCCTGCAGACCATCATGGACTCGGATCAGATCCTTGTCATGAGCGGCGGTCAGATTGTTGAGCAAGCCCCGCCCGACGACCTTTTGCGCAACCCCGAATCGGTGTTTACAAAGCTTGTCGAGGAGATGCGCAGGAAGCAGTCCTAGGTCCCTCACTCATTCCACAACTTCTACATTACCTTTTTTAAAAATCAAGCAAGAAAGCAAGCCTTCCATTTTCCCATTCTTTCATTCGTGCTTTCACGCCAAGCCACCTCATCTTTTTTTCATTTTTATTCCTCTTTGTGTCATTTGGCAATTCAAAGTCGCGTCGTATGTTCTCGCATCCTTGACTTCTTGTGTTTGCTGTCGTAACATAACGCATGCAAGCACCCTAATACTTTCTCTTTCTTTTCTATTTTTCCCCTGAAAGAGATTTTGCAGAGTCTTGGTCGCGATCGACTGCTGTTGCAGCCACGGTCATTCGAAACAAAAACAAAAAAAGCAGAAAACTTTCTTTACCTCTTCTTCTTGGGTTCGTCTTCGTCCTCGAGACCAGACTCCGAGTCCGAGCGATTGTCCTTGATTGGGCCTCCACTGAGCAGCTTCAAAGCTCCCTTGAGAATAAGACCAAACCAGAACACTTGAAGAATCTGCAGCACCACGACCAGCCATTCGCAGCAAATCACCATGAGAGGAACATGTTCCCTGTAGGTCTCGAGAGTGACTGGCGTTCCAGGCGGCGCGAACTCGAGCCACAGCTCAGCAAAGCAACTCCAGGTCACGTACCCGTACATGCCCATGCGAGTAATGGTAAAGACAATTGCAAAGGTAATAAAGAACATGTCCGCGAAAAAGTTCCAGGACAGCGTCGAGGTCGCGGGGGGTCCCGCTTCAGCCATGTAGAGACACTGCTTGGCCGCGTGCAGAGGGATGTCCGCGATGTCAAGGAGAACCATAATGACGCAACCGACGCGGACCATGCCGTGCTGAAAGCTCAGGTAGACGAGAATTACCGTGACCGAATGATGAATGACCATTTCCAGAAAGTCCTTGCGTCTCGTCTCGAGAAAAACAGTGATGAATCCCGAAGCGTAACGCGATGCATAGATGACGTAAAAGAAGGCAACATCTTGCGTGATCGCACGGTTGTTTGGTTGGTCCATCCACCACTGACGGCTCGGCCACAACCAAGGCTGCTGCAAGATAATGCGCGCGCCAAGCACAAAGTAGGATCCGTACCAGAAGAACTCCATCGAGCTCTGTGCAAACTTGTCCACTGTGCTAGGAAGCACCTTTTCGGACCTTCGCGCGCGAGATCGAAGCATCGCGCGAGCGATGGGTGTCACCAGTAGGATCCGGATCGCCCAATTGATCACGAACTGCGCGACGAGCGTCTCCAGGAAAAGCACCCAGGGCCAGTTCCACTGCGGCAGACTCGCGAGCTGCTCCGCGGTGGGCGGCGGCAGAGACCGTCCGGAAACCACCGACTTGAGAAAAGACTCCGCCCAGACTTGAGCCTCGGCGTGCTCCTCCATGATGCTCTCCATCGTCAGGTTCATCCTCGCAGTCCCCGCGTCAACGTGCGTGCACCTCGCCGCGACGGCACGCGGGCAGTACTGGTCGTAACCGGCACGCGAGCGAGCGCGCGAGCGTCCGCTATCCCTCCGGCCCAGACAGATCGCGTGCGGCCCGCGAGCGATCGCCGCGCCAGCCCTCTCCGCCGCGCTCCCCTAGCGCGCGCGCGCGGCCCCGAGCCTCCCCGCGCGCCTCGCTCGCCGGCGCCACCTTGGCAGGCAAGTATCGTCGTCGCAAGCCCGGCGAGATGCGCTTTTGCTCTGCTCAGCCCGGCCGCATGCACCCTTTACTACTACTACTACACGCGCTTCGCACAAACCAAACCAAACCAGCGGAGTCGGTTCCGGGCGTTGGGAAACGGCGCCGCGAGGCGGTTACAAATGGACACGCGCCGCGCCGTACGCGGCGCACGAGCAGATCGGCAAGCGCGAGGCGCCGGCGAGGACGGACGTCGGGACGGACGCGGGCGCGAGGGAGCGGCTGTCGTCGTCGCCGCCGTCGCTTCCCGGCGTCGTCGAGAGGGCGATGTGGTGGCAGTCGCGTCGGGCTGGGAACGGCGCGGCGGAGTTGGGGAATGATGAGGCTCCTCCGAGCGAGGCCAAGTGCACTGCGGCGAAAGTAGAAGCAGAGGAGAACTGCTCCTCGCGGGCCCTGAGGGAAAAGGAGAGGGACCGAGGCCGGGAGACTGCGAACGTCCACGGAGGAGAGGAGCATGAAGAGGTGAAGAGCTCCGAGGCAGGTCTTGACGATTCCACGTTCTCTGTCGAGAAGAAGAAGAAGAAGAAGAACCGTGACGACGATCACTCGATGCACAAGGCGGACAATGGTGGCACTATCTCTTCGGCAGCGAGCGCCCCAATCGCGCCGCTGCAGCGAGCAAATGATGTGGACGACAGCGACGAAAGCGGCGATGAAAGCACGCTCTGTACTAGCTTTGAAGATGACGGCGACACGGATTCAGAGGCAAGGTATTCTGGCGTCGATGAGGGTCAATCTGCGAATGATGGAACGCAAAAAGAGGATGAAACAAATGCAGATACAGATACGGTCGTTATGGAGTCAAACGTGCACAAAAGTCGCGCCGCGGCAGCGCTGGGGTTTTCGGGAACGCGCATGCGTGCGAAACGCTCTGGTGGCAGCAGCAACAAATATGGCCCTCTTGTCGTTGAGTTTGCAGACAAGAATGCTGGCTGGATTGAGCTTGCTAAAAAGGGGACCATCACTGCGGTCTGTTGCGTGGGCAATGAGGTCCAAGTGTGGACGCGGTCGAAAAACAAGCATGTCGTGTATGCTGCAACAGTCGATGAAGCACGCGATTGGATGCTTCGGCTCTCGTCGCCACCGCCGCCAAATGGTACCGTGCTGCGCAACGTTGTTGCATGGCCCGATGTGCGGCACCCAGACGATTTCGGTCTCGGGGACATTGTCATGTTCCGGATTAGTCAGACCATTGCTGGTCTACAACGCGCGCTCACGGGTTCGCCCTGGGACCACACTGGCATTGTTGTACCATCGTCGTGGGGCATGACCTTTCCATGCGGATATACGTCCGAGGAGGAACCATGGATGCTGGTTGAGGCGACGCCGGATGGAGTCATTAGTTGTCCGCTCGGCAGACGCATCGAACAATATCGCCAAGATGCAGGCGCAAGAGCCTGTGTGCGGCAGCTGCGCCACGCAAAAGACGGGAGTCGCCTTGGTCCCGGTAATGCGACAAGTGATCTCGCTCATCTTGTCACCGCTTGCCTTGGCGCACCGTACAGCTACGCAAAAGTAGTAAACGTGCCCTCGACCCCCTTTGAGTATATTCGCGAGCACGAGGAAGTCGAGTCAGCGTCTGGATACTTTTGCAGCGAACTTTGTGCACGTGCGCTCATGTGTATGCGGGTCCTTGACGGGACAAAGCATCATCACCCCAACGCCTATTGGCCCAAAAGTTTTGTCGTTGGTCAGGAGGTCGATCGCCAACTCGACTCCAGATACACGCTTTCGCCCGAACTACCCGTGGATCTCACCCACTTTTAGACTTCGATAAAGGTGCTAGCTAGCTGGCTAGCGCCCAAATGAGTGTACAATGGAAAGCCTGCGTGCCTGCCTTCGTGGTGCCTGTAGGTTTAGAACGAAAATAAAGTAGTTGATTAGAATGTGTCATACATACAACACGTGTGTCGACGGCCCACAATCTGCCTCGATCGTTAGACCTTGACGATTACCAAAGGTACCCGCGATGAGCCTGAAGCGCCCCGAAATCAAGTCGACCTTTGGCGCCTGTTGCTCAATTTGCAAATGTGCCCACTTGTCTTGAGCCGATTTCGCATGCCCAAAAACTCGTTCGGAAAGTGCGCGATAAAGCTTGTCAAAGGCCTTGCGTTCGGATTTTGACAAAGGCACCGCAAGTCCATCACTCGCGCCGGCTCGCGCAGTGGGCACACCGCGTTTGTCAAAACTACAATACGGACCCTGCAATTTGGTGGTTTCAAGCTCGAAATGCATACACATGCCCTCGAGAAGACTTTTATCGTTTCGGAAAGCCTGCGTCAAAAAATGATCCAACAAAGCCTGTTCGATCTCGGCAAGAAAGTATGTGTACAGGGCAAAGCCGTCCTCGCGCGATAACTGGGCCGCGTATCGAAGCTGTTTACCCTTAACCTTGGACGTGAGGCAGGCTTGGGGCACAACGAGTATTTCTTGTCGCATTCCCGACGCGGAAATAGCGCCTACGCTTTGCGTTTTGGTACCGTCACCCCAGCGTCCCGTCGTAGACAGGTTGAGGCCGATCAAGAGGCGTGCCAATCGTTGTGCATTTTCCTTTGTAGCGTTCTCCGCAAAGCTCACATAAACGACCAGTCCACGGCCAGTCTCGACCTTTCGCGCAGCGTTGTCAAGGACGAGTTCAGCTTTTTCGCATCGCTGCACTACGCACGTTATGCCTTCTTTTCCGCCCCCGCTGTTGATGTTTCCATCGTCAAGAGGGCTTGATCTTCTGGGCGGGTGTCGTAGTTTCTTGTTCTTTTTGACCACGCTCGAGGCTTGGACTTGGTTAACGTCCAGATGGCCTCGGCTCCGGCCTCGCGCGGCTGCGAGCGCCACCACGCCAAGGCACGCCCACGCTGTTGCCACCACGAGCGATCTCTCGGTTTCTGGCAAAACCATGCTGATCTGATCTCCTTCCTTGGCAGGCTCGGGATGACAAGCGAGCGAGCGACCGACGAGCGAGAGCGCCCAGCCTCTGTCACGGCGCGAGACAAAAAGAGAGGGAGACAGAGAACCAGCAGACCCTAGTCGGCATGCGCGCCACGCAAAAGGTTGCGGAGCGCGGGGAGGAGCGCAGCTCGACGCCGACGCAGGTCTGCACGACGGCGCTGCATTTCCACAAGCTCCTCTAGCAGCTCCGAGGTGTCGATCTCTTGCACGCGCTCGACACCGTCGTCGTCGGTGTCGCCGCCGCCGCCGCCGTGGTGCTCCTGCAGTTGCAGGTCTGCGCGAATGGCTTCCCTGCGACGCTTGTCAGCCTTGACGCGGCGCTTGAGCGCGAGAAAGTCCCGCACTTGGGCTTGAAGAGGCGGCGGCAGGGATTTCTGACGTTGAGATACGAGCGGCGCTGCCTTGGAGCGCGTCATGGTTGAGGTTGCCAACGGCGCCGCGCTTGAAGACTCTGAAAAAAGAGAGGCCACCTCATCATCCTCGGGCGCCGACACCGCTGAGGCGTTGAGAAGACTCTCGAGCGGCCTTCGAGGCGCTGGACGTGCCTTTGCAAATGACAGCGGCTGGGAGGCATCACTGCGCTTATCGCGCGACTTGTGAGACCCCGCTGGAAGCCTGTCTCGCCCGAGGTCGGGCCGCAGAAGTTCGTCGAGCCAGGCCAAGGACACGCTCGCTTGGGCTTGCGTTCGCGCCTCATAAGACCAGGGCGTCCCATGAGCGGTTGTACCCGGCAAAGAAAAGCCGCGAGCGGCGCTGAGACCCACGGGACGCTGTCGATGGCCTCCCGAGCGGTGCAGTCTGCCGCCTGATTCGCTGTGGCGCTCAAGCCTCTTGCGCAGGGTGAGATTTCGCCAATGGAAGGCAATTCGAGCGACGCGATCTGCGCGTTCGACCGCGCGTCTGGCCTCACGCGTCTGTATGGCAGCGTCCCGGATGGCCTGATGCTGCGCCGTAGCATCAAGCCATGTTGATACGCCTTGGCGCAAAATGTAATCTCGCCGCCAGGTGCTAGCAAATGTTGCCATCTCGCGCTCCTTGCGTTTGACCGCGTGCAAGACGAGCCAAGACCGCCACGAGGCGCGAAGCCGCGAAAGACGCCAGTGCGCCAGCGCTTTGCTGACACGTTCTGCTTCGCGTACAAAACCCTGATGATGCTCGCTCCATGCACGCCATGCCCGACGAAGGATACCGTGTTGCGCATTCGCCAATGCTCGCGTGTTCAAAAGGCGACGCGTGCGTGTTGACGCGGCATGGAGCGCTAAGCCGCGAATCGCAACACGCTTGCCGAATTGAACGCGGAACTCGTCCGCACGGCGCATCCGCACGCGTTTTACCTGGGTCTGAAGCCGGAATTCCAACCAAGTAAACCATGCTTCGCGCAGAATGCGCGGCGCGACCTTGGTGCTCCAAAGTGCGTCACCGCGCGTCCTTGCGGTACCCATGCGATGCCCTTCGAGCACCCGATTCTGGACCAAGGCCTCCAAGCACTGCTTTTTAATTTTCACGCAAAAGTGCGTGTTCGCGCGCTCTTGTTTGGCTTTCCAAGATCGCTGGCGGACGGCGTAATTTTGAAGTCTGGCGAATGCGGTCTCGAGCACTCGACCGCGACGCATCGTTTGGATTTGAGCGACCAAACTCGCCTCGTGTGTACATTTGTGATGGTGCGCCACTAAATTTCGCATTGCGCGCCTCTTGAGAAGGTGCGCGAGGGCCATTTCAGCGCGGATTTCTTGACCTCGAAGCGATACCTTTTGTGCGAGGGCCAAAAGCCAGCCACCAAAAGCCTTGCCCATTGCGCGTTGCGCCCAGTGACGCAATGCTTGCGCAGTTTTTAGCCTTTGCTCCTTCGTATCGCGAGTGCCTGAAGTCCATGCTGCAAAGACTTGCTGTTCGAGGTGACGCGCGCGCGCCTGGCGGAAAGTACGGGCTTTGCGAATTGCAATGAGACGCGGTTCGACGACTTTGCGCCATTGACGCATTGCACCCCCCATAAGGACATGCCAGCGGAACCAGACGCACGCTACGGCATTTTCACGCTCTCGCTCCTGCGCTCTGGCGTTCTCGCGAAGGCGTTGGAGCACAGATCGCGCTTGCCTCAACTCTGCGTGTCGTGTTGCAAGTTCAAGGCGCGAGGCATTGCGCTCTTGTACCGAGGTGCGGGGCAGGCTGCGCCACGCCGAGAGTGTAGTCCACAGTAGACGGTCGCGCGCAAAGCCATCTGCTCTCTCGCGTTTGCGAAGCGCTGTTCCCGCCCAGGTGGCCCAAGCCGCGGACAAGACGCGCTGGCGCCGGCCGGCCTCGCGTCGAATTCGAAGACGTTCTGCTTTGAAGCGTTGCAGACGCGCCATGCGCGCATTGGCTTGTAGCCCTTTCAAGACCTTGTGCGCGGCATTGTACGCCCAATGTCTGTAGGCGGTAAGTGTCTTGGCGCGATGAGTTTTAGCCTCGCGACAAACCTCCCGCCACTGGGTCATGACCTTGCGTTGGAGTAAATGAGACCACAACCGCAATGCTTGCAGCTTACGCGACCTACGTTGCACCTTGGCCAATTTGGCTGACCTGTGAAGAGCCTCGAAAGCTTGGCGCATAACAAGTTCGTCGTTGTCGTCGACCCATCGTCGCTCCTGGGCTTCCGCACCCCCCTGGGCACGTTCAACAGGTCGTTTTGACCCAGCTCGCGATGGATGTTGTTGCTCTTGAGCTCTGCGCGCTGCTTTGGCCGCCTGAGCCGCGGCGCTCGTTGCTGTTACCGCGGTCCGAGGCGCAGCAGCGCTCGTCATGGCGGCGGAGGCGCTCTTCTTGGCGCCACCGCGGCCACCATGGCCGCTGGCACCGGCGGCCGCGGTGACGCGTGCGCGGCCTGAGCTTCGCTGAATGGCGAAGCGCCTTTTCCTCCTCCTCCTCCTCCTCCTCGATGTCGTCTCCTTCTCGCGACGGCCAGCACGGACGCGAGCCCCAAAGTCCTAGAAGTCCTCGACGAGCGCTTTGCGCGACTACAAACTCACAGCTACAACGCCGGTTTACCTAGTAAAAAAGCGAAGCGTTACACAAGGATATCCTCGGATTTGAGTGTAGATATCGTCCTCTGTACCCCCTTTTCTCACGGTGTTAATGGCGAGAAGGGAAAAAGTAGGGGGCTAAGTAGGACGTTTGGAGCCTGTTGAACGACGAAACACAGCCGTGGCCAAGAGCACGGCTGTCAGAAAGCAAGCCAGGCCTCTGAGAGATTCAGCAATTGTGGCGGTGGTGTAGGTGGTGGATGGTGGGTCATTGAGTCGTTCTTGCTGCTTAATGATGACTTGTGCTGTGCTTTGTAGAGATGTTCGTGCGATGTCATCTACCTTGTCAATGTATCGTTTATGCCTCTTGAAAACCATGTTGGTTTGCTTTTACATTTCTCAAGCAGGCTCCCTTCTTCATACGGCACAGTCTTTGATCGAGGTCACCTTGCAACAATGTCTTTGACCTTTTGTTGCTGTTTTGCCAAGAAGCCTGATGCTGTTTCTTTGTGAAGTATCAAACCAAACAACGGGGGTGCAAATGAGAGAGAGAAATCTCAAAACCAACACCACTACGTACCTACACAGCAGGCTGAGTCTCCCTCAACATCACCGATACGCTTCGCCTTGGGTTTGTGACACGAGGTCGGTCTCCTCGAAAGCACGGTCACCATCGGAAAAGCCTTCCTTCACTCACCGCCCTCATCAACGACGGCGGCCTTCTGTCGACAGGCTGACTGTGAGATGATAAACCTCAAAAGCCAATCTTGCGACCAGACCGAGACGACGGTCGATGCGCGCTTGAAGCGAGTCGGCTTGCGCGCCGGGTGTCGAGTCGCGCGGCCGCATGCCTGCGTTGAACACGGCTCTCCTTGACGGAGAAGAACAAGACCATGGAGACGGAGGAGGAGGAGGAGATGGTGGCCCTCTTGGCGCCGCCATGACTCTGGTGGAGGAGGTGGACCTCTGGGCCACGAACACAGAGATGCGCGAGGCCAAGGCAAGAGGCGTGCGAGAGGTGCTCGCCGGCACGCAGACGGATCTCACGGCGCGTGCCACGGTGCTTAGCGTCCTCCAACAAGCAGCCTCTTCATCGGAGGCCGGCGCAACCTTTGTCGGCGCCGTCGTTGCCGACTGCGAAGCTGCAGCGCCCAACTTGCGCATGCTCGAATGGGCGCTCTCTGGACTTGACAAACATTTTGTCTTTGCCAAGAAACACGCCAGCGAGAGCTGGCTCCACATCACCGTGGCTGCCATTCGCTGTTTCCACGACCCCGTAATGTTGCTCGGAATCGTGCTTAATGATCTCCTTCTCGGACGCCATATGATTTCCAGAACTGCTGGGGTACCCACCGACGCGGACGAGGCTTCAAGTCCATCTGCTCATGCTGATCCCACCTCGTTGTCAAAGACCGGAAATGGACACGGCAATGCCCGACGGAAAGGTTCTGGCAAAGGCAGCAGCAGTGGTAGCAACGTCCACAACAGCAACAGCAACAGCAATATGGGCTCTCCGAGTGGCTCAAACGGAAATCCTGGCAGTAATGCAAGTACGATCTCGCAGTTGCGATTTGTACGTGTCATGGATGCACTGACCGAGATTGCAGCGTCTGTATCGGGTTTGTACCAGCTCCGCCTCCATTTCCCGACACTTGTCAACGCTATCGTTGGGCTTTGCGCATCATATCCTGTCCCAGGCAAGGAGTCTGCAGATCTCTTATGCGCATCGAGTGACTTCCTCCTCCGAGAGGACTTTCTCGTGGACTGGGCCGCCCAGCAGCCGGTATACTCACAAATGTTCTTCGCCCTCGATCATGACATGGCCAGCGCTTGTCAACGTACGGACTTTTCTACGCGCACCACGGGTGTCCTGACTGCCTGGCTCACTGTGTACCTTGCGCTCAGTAGACTCGGGTCACCGGTGGAGGCGGACACGCAACTTGATACCTGGGCATCTCACGCCACCTATTTTGGACAACTTCTCTTCGCGCAGGCGGACTGGGCAGCCATCGATCTGCTCGGAGTCGTTTGCGCAAATTGGATCAAGCTGCTCACGTCTTTCCAAGATATTTGCCGCCCAGGCCAGTACACATGGTCTCGACTCATTTCCGTGCTCTCCTGCGCGCTCCGCCGCCCCTCACCCAAAGTGGTTACTGCCATTCTACCGATGCTAGGCGAAGCTGCTGCTCGCCAGACCGCTGCTCGCGAGATCGAGTCCGACGATGTGCCAAATCAGAGCACAGCGCTCGAGCAACCAGGAAGCGCGCTTTTCGAACTGATGTCGCGTGGCAAAGTCTCAGAGGACTCGCTGCGCTCCTTTTACGAACGAGCGTTTGCTCACGTTTCGCTCGACGATCATGTGCGACAAGTAATTCTTGCTGCACGTGACCCTCCGTCTTGCGCATGGGCACGTTTCGTCGTGCGAAACGGACTACGCCTCGCGCCTCGCCAAAAGGCAGCCACTCGCGCGAAAACGCTGCTTTCCGCGCCGTCTCCCAAGGCCATGTGTGAAACTTTACGCGCCCTGCATGATACCCCAGATCTACAAGCTGATTGGCTCAACCTTGTGCTCACAAGTGCGTCGAAAGAGCACGGCCCGGCAAGCGCTCAGTGTTTAGGTCTCATCGAGGTCGCGGCTCGCTTTGCGCTCAGGCGCAGAAGGCGTCGGCTCCTGGTCACTGCTCTCAAGGCCGCTGCGCCAAACTCACTTTCGCCTGCCCTCTCGCGCGCGTGTACCCTTGGAAATCCGGAAGACGCCGCACTTCGGACTCTTGCGGCGGCCAAGACCGCCGACAAGACGCTCATCTTGGCTCTCGTTGATGCTGGCGATGTGGGTGTGCAGGCTGCTGCAATGCAGCGCATCGCGCGCCTCGAATTCACGCTTCGGGAACCGCTTCTCGCTCGTGCACACAAGCTGCTTGAAAGCGCATGGACCGCATCAGAGAGCGGCCATGCTGGATTTGAGCGCGTCGATGACTTCTTGCAGCAAGCTTCCACCATGGGGTTTGACTTTGCAGCGCAAAAGCTCTACCTCGAGAGTAATGTCGCGGCCATTGCGCACGCGCGTCGGGCCCGCGTTGCTGCGACCTTTGCAGACCAGCTCGTCGATCGCAAACTCCGCACATTTGCTGGACCAGCAGGGCAAACACTTAGTCTCTTGGACCATGTTCTCCACGCAATGCAGAATGCAGACGCGCCGACGGCGCCAATGAATGCTGCGGACGCAGTGGCTTTCCTGGATCTCACGCGCACACTTGTCTTTCGGCTCGAACGCGCCATTCTTCTGGCGGCCGACGCAGGCGCACGTCTTCGCACCCAAGACGCCAAGGCCAAGAGCTCCCCTGGGCTGTCAAATGAGCCGGGACATGGCGAACCAGCGTCTGACATTGGTTATCCAGCCCTTGGTGGACAAGCTGCCGCATCGCGCCGAGCAAGCAAGTTCTTTGACAAGAATCGCGCAGTGTGTCAGGACTGGTTCAGAAATACTCGCAAGAGGCTCCTTGACGCGCGACAGACAAAGCAGCATCTAGATGCAGATACTGTATGGCATGCGTGGCAATCATTACGCGATCCGTTATGGAATGAAGAACTAGACCTCGCCATGCTCCGCGAACTGGGCCAGTGTCTTGTTTATCGCTGCGAGTCTCCAGATGTACTTCGCGAGCTCATTAAGTGGGCCCCAGAACAAGCCCCGGCGAACGCATGGAAACAGACGATTGAAGCCGCAGCACTCCATGCTGGTGAGGCTTATGAAGATGCTGCTCGTCTCTATTCCAGCGTGGCTCGAGATCTACTGGCTGCGGACCGCAGCCGCCTCGGTGACTGGGACTCTGCTTTCGAAGCCCTTCGTTGGAGCGTGCAAGGGACGTTGGACTGCTTGGTGGCCTCTGGCGACACTGAGGGGGTGTCGCAATGGAGCACTTTTCTCACAAAGGAGCAAGAACGCGCCTGGGAAGCCAAGCACGAGACTCTTGCAGACGCCCTGACCGGCAGTGCTAGTGCGCTGCACCTGGGAGGCCAGCTGGGGACGCTCAGTGCAGCAGGCTGTGGCGCGGTGGGCTGTCTCGTAGATCCTCTTCAAGCTGTCTCCGCGTCTCACTTCGAGTCGGATTCGGGCGCATTCGCAGATTACTGGATGTCCCGGGCTCTCGTCCGCCAAGCAGGGCTCGAAGATTCCGCATCGCATGGGGAGGGCTTCGACACTGTGTTTCACGGTCTCGAACAGGCTGACCGCGCACTCCGCAAAGACTTGGCTGTCGGCTTTCTTTCGAATGCTGACACCTTGTGTCTTTCACGTCTCCAATCGCACTTGTGGGCCGTGCGCGCGTGCGGCCTAGCATCAGACGTCGAGGCCCTCGAGTTGACACGCATGGCCGACATCCCGTCCTTGTCTGCAATGTGGTGGCCCCTGCGGCTGGCTCCTTCGCAAAGCCGGGGCGATGCATTACTTATTGCCGCGCGTAAAGCACGGGAGACGGGCAATCCCAAGTCTGCCCTCCGACTCATGAGTGCGTTCAAGGAGAAAGAAGTCCAAGACGAAGTCGTGAGCAGTCAAACCATTCTTCGAGCATTTTTGGCCGCACCGGAACCGTCCGGCGTAAATGATATGATGATACGGCTGCAGCCCGCGGAAGCCCACATGGCGCACATGGAACTCAGCAGTCTTGAGACCGAGGCGGAGACACGCAAAGTGCACTTGTGGCACGCATGCGAGACAGCCGCCGCGCTTTCTGACGCAGATACGAAGGGGATGTGCTGGTATGAATATGGCGCGCTGTGCGAAGCAGAAGGCGAGATGGAGAATGCAGTTTCGGCCTACGCCAAGTTTGTCCGCTGGAGCAGCTCTGTGCACGAGCATGCCGGACGGCGAACTGCAGCGTGCCTACGACTTCTTGGGATGCTTCCGCAGCTTGAAGAGGCCGTCACGAGTGATGATGTTCGCGCCGAGCTTGCCATGACGCCAACTCTCGCCTGGACGCAGCTCATTCCGCAAATCTTAGCCGGTGCAGCCCGGCCTTCCGAGCTGCTGCAAGCCCTGGCCTTGCGCATTGCGCGTGCGCACCCGGGCCGAATTACCTGGAGTGTCATTGCTGCCCGAGAGCAGCTTGGCGAGGACCTCTTTCGGCAGTTGCGCGCACAGATTCCTGCATTTGCAGGTGCAGAGGCTATTGTTGCGGAGCTGGTGGGCTGCGCCATTTGGCTCGAAGAGCGCTGGCATGCTCTCATTCGTCGAGTTCTTGCGCAAAAGCGAAAGACACTCGAAGCTATACGTAGCATTCAGAGCAACGTTTACTTTGACGAGGCGACCAAGCGCAAGAGCTGCCGCGATGTCATGCAACCCTCCATCAGCAACTTGCGCGATCATTTTGAGGCCACTCTTGGCGCAGCGCTGGAGCCTCACGAGACCGACGACAGCGAAACTGCGCAGAGTTCCCAACCGCAAGGCTTCCAAGCGTCTCGACCGACCGCGCGAAGCCACGAGCTTCGAGAGAACATTGGACGGGCCATTAACCTGCTCGACAACTTTGAGATTTACGGGATTGAGACGGCATGGGATGCTCTCGAGGTGGAAGAGCATAAACTCGCCACATGGCTGCGCATGCGTCAAGGCGACGCAAGTCTGCAGGAATTTGCTCCAGGGCTTTTTCGAAGTGACGTTCTGCAGGGAGAGTACACGTTGCGCGTTCCTGGGCAGTGGGATGTGGGCGTACACTCGTTTGAGAATCGGGTGCAGGCATTGACATCCAAAACACGTCCAAAACGCGTGTGGATTCGCGGGACAGATGGCCGCCCATACGGTTTCTTGCTCAAGGGCGGCGACGACATGCGCCTCGATGAGCGTGTGCTGCAGATTGGTAGTATTTTGGATTCACTTCTCCCCGAAGCGGGCAGCATTCGCACATACGAGGTGGTCGCTTTGGGCCAGAGTGTGGGCCTGGTGCAGTGGGTCGAAGGTGCGCGACCCATCATGGATGTGTACGAGTCACGATGCCTTTCCGAGGGAACTAGAACACTCAAGGGTGATGCCTTTGTGTCTGCAATTCACCGTCGGCTTGCCGAGGAGTTGAACATTTCTCTCGAGGCCGCGCGCGAGATTCGACGCACGGACTGGCCCGAGGCCATTATCATTGACGCGCTTCGCGAGCTTGTGTGCCTCGTACCGAAAGACCTGCTTGCGCGAGAGCTTTGGACTTGTTCGCCTGACGCCAGTGCGTGGTGGGCACGCTCGAAGCGATACGCGCGTTCCCTGGCCGGGAGTAGCATCTTTGGCCACATTATGGGTTTGGGAGATCGTCACGTGTCAAACATCATGCTGGATCTCTCGTCGGGGCCCGGAAGCGGAGAGCTTGTGCACATCGACTACAATGTATGCTTTGAGTCGGGTCATCGTCTGGCTGTTCCAGAAACTGTCCCTTTTCGCTTGACGCGGTCGCTACAAGGTGCTCTTCCATTGCAGCGAGCTGTCCGAAATGATGACGGAAGCTCGGCGGCATTGGATGCTTCGGGATGGTGTGGGAAAGAGGGCATTTATGCCGGCTGGGCACGGGCGGCGCTCACGTGCATGCGTGAGCATCGCAAATTAATTCTTTCCTTGGTAGGCTCGATTGTGAATGATTCGAGCATTAGCTGGACGGGCAGCAAAATGAAGGTGGCAGACAATTCACTCAATGTGAACGTAAGCATCTCATTACTGGCTTCGGAGGTCAATATTCCCGACGAGGCCGACGACGACGAGTCTCTTTGCGTCGATGCTCTTCTTGTCCTCGAAGAGCAAGCCATGGCTGCGGCTGAGGCCGTCCCGCGTCCAGTATTACCTCTGCATGCGGTGCAGGACGACAAGATTTCGCACCGCTACAGCTCTGGCCCTGGTCAAGAGAGCGCGCGCCACGAGATTGTCAATGAGCCCGAACAAATGTCATCCATCGATCGCCAGCGACTTGGCGCGGTCCTTGGGGGGCTGGATCCAGGAAACGGCGATGCTATCGATGACGAGGAGAGACAGGACCCGCGCGCCGCCTTGGAGCAGTTGGAGGGCGATTTGGAGGAGCTGCGTGGCAATTTGCGTCTTCGAAGAGAATGGCTGACGGAAGCCTTGCAGTCCATCATCCAGGTACAAGGGCGGTGTGACCGCATGCAAGCGCAGCTGGCGAGCGGGTCGATTGCTCTTCAGCAGGGGCATGTCTTGCCGCGCATCGACGCCTCACTCACGCAGGCTTTTGCTATGCTTGATGTGCGTCGCGACGCATCGGCGGGGAAACTGAAAACCGTGACGGAGGAGGCCATGCGCAGCCTTGAAAGTCTGCAGAGTGACCTTAAACAGCACGGAGAAGCAGACGGCTATGGCTCGAATACTCTTGTAGACGACTGGGTCAGCCGCTTCCAGACGATGCGCATGGGCGTTTATGAAATTTTGGACATGGCGCTCGCTGTCATTGAGACTGAACGACTCTCGGCCAAGGAGATGGAGCGTCTCGCAAGCAACGTTGAACGTGCCGAGGAGGGCATTCGTAACACTGTTGCTGGTGTCGAGGCAGAGCACATTCGCTCGACGGTGGCGTCCGTGGCGCAAACCTGTGTGGACCCGAGTGTCGCCTGGCGACACGCGTTTGCGCTTGATTGGTTCTGGAACGCTGGCATCGGTGCCTTTGACCGGTCTGCATCAGCATTGAGCGCCGTGAAGGCACGGCTCGAGCTGCGCCGTCAGCTTGCTCGCCTCGAAAAGGAACTTGCTTCTTCGATTGAAGCTTTCCGGCGAGCCGGCGCCCAGACGGACACCAGTCGTCGTGCTGTCTTGGAGAGCGCCGAGGCTCTAAGTCGTGTGCTTAGCAGTGTCGCTAAGATCGAGGCGCAAGCTTTGGATGTGCGCGTACCCGCCACGACGATGATTGCAACAGACTCGTCTGAAAGTGGAGCTCCAGGTGCAGCAGCAGCAGCAGCAGCAGCAGTTGGGGCAGGAGGTCGACTCGACGAGCCCATGGCGCTCCACTCATGGGAGTCCATGTCAATGGACACTGAATTCGGTCCCCTTGCCGAAGAAGCTGCAAAGGAAGTGGAGGAACTTGCGCGCGGTATCCGTGAAGGTCTGGCATTGGCAAGACGCATTCGCGCGCTACGCGAGGCTGCGAGGGAAGTCGACGACGCCGAGGCAGCACATCGTCGATTTCGCGAGAAAAAGGTAGCCGAAGCAGAGCGAGCACGTGCCGCGCTTAATGACAAGATTGAGGCGCTCCGCAATAGCGCACTTCTTGGCAATGCGCAGGTGTGGGCAAATATTTCAAACATTCGTCGTGGTGCTGATCAAGAGGGCCCCTTCTTTGAACTTGCGTCGGACCTGATTGCCCAGCGGACCCTCTCGTCACAGGCTGACATCAAGCTTGCACGACTCGTGCAGTGTACGCAACGGATTCGAGATCGTCTTCGCAAGCTTCTTGCTTTGGCGCGGAAGGGAACGGGTGACTTTGGCCGCCGGCCTCCGGACGAAGAGACGCAACGCAAGCGACGACAAGTCAAAGCTGCAGAAGTACTCCGACGCGTGGATGCAAAATTGTCGGACGCGGAACCCGTGGCGTCGCTTGTCGCGACGCTCACATCGCAAGCTACCTCGGAGAAGCGGCTTGCGCGCATGTACGAGGGCTGGATGCCGTTCGTCTGATCGCTTACTTGGTAATGAAACAAGAAAGATGTCGTCTCGTTTGCTGTGGTTGGCCTGTGAATATTTGGCTCAAGACCGACTGTGAGACTTACTGCGTCCAGCTAGGTCGCAAGGATTGCAGATATTTTGACAGTGAATTTCTAGGAAATGCAGGGGAAGAAGGAAATGTGGAAGGCAATGAGTAAGCAAGGACGATCTGGGATTTGCGAGTCAAACGGTCCTGGGACTTGAGAACTCGCCGATATCGACTCACTTTCTGTTTTTAATCTGGCTTGCCTTGCGCTCGTTGTAGCGTGCTTCTGCCTCCTCCGAGTAAGAGTCGAGTGGAGGTAACTTGATGGCCGTACCATTCTCGTCGAGCGCGACAAAGACGAAAAAGGCGTGCGCTGCAATGTGAGACTCGCCCGTGATGGGCGATGCCGTCTCGACAATGATTTCAACCTCCAAACTCTTGCTCGAGGCATAGGTGGGACGTGCCCGGAGCGAGACAAGATCTCCAAGATGAAGCGGCTTACGGAATCGAAGAGTCTCAATGGAGGCCGTAACGCAGTTGGTGCGGCTGTGACGCCAGGCAGCCACCGCGCCAACCTCGTCCATGAGCTTGATGATGCGACCGCCCTTGGCCGTGCGGTTGGTCGGCGCACAGTCCGTAGGGAGGAGCACGTGGCCAAGCGAGGCCGTCCATTGCTCCTCCTTGAAGCGGCGTTTGAGCTCTGCGGCGGACTGCGTCTCGTCTTGACGCGCAAGAAGATGCTCGCGGTAGACCTCTTGCCCATGTTGCTCCTTTTCGTGGTCAACGTGTTCAACATGTGGGATCTTGTCTGAGGACACCTTGAGCCCGCTCGCTTCGTTGGCGTCCAGCGCCACGTAGATGGCATCCGTGGAGTTTGTGAGTCTGCGGTGGCCGGTCATGAGGCTTTCGGCCCAGAGGTCCACGTGCACGACCAGGCTATGCGCCGAAGCGCTGAGGACCTCGGCCCGCGCGGTGACAAGGTCACCCACGTGGACTGGCGCGTGGAAGGCCGTCTTGGACACGGTGCCCAGCGCCGCGTTGAACTTTCCCTTGGCGTCCTTGTTGAGGTGCCGCAGCGCCGCGACGTAGCCGGCGTCGTCGCTCATGAACCGCAAGAGCTGGCCGCCGTGCACGTTGCCCGCCGGGTTCGCCTCGTCGATATTCATGAGCCGGTTGAAGGTCGCCATGGTCCGCGCGCGCGCAGCTCCGCGCAGAGGCGTCTTTTCTGCGGCCAAGATCCGGGCGGCGGCCGGCGCGGCGGGGCGCAAGCTGCTCGGGGCCCAAGCGCGGCGGCCTGCGGCGAGCATGGAGGGTCTGGGTCTGTCTGGTCAACAACTCTGATATCCGTCTGCCTCCGGACCCAAACGATCCCTCCTAGCCTACCTAGCCTTGCCTAGCCAGCCAAAACAGGTTTCCTTCCGGACCAAGCTCGGGCTTGGGCTCCTCGGCGGCTCGATCGCTCGCTCGCTTGCTTGCTTGCTTGCTTGCTTGCTTGTTTTGCAGATCTGGCCTCGTATTCTGCAGCGGCGACGGAGCGTCTCCTGCGCAGAGACAGCGAGCGTCACTGGCGACAAATGACTGCGCCTGCGATGCGAGCTGGAACTTGCAGAGGGTGTCGTCATCGCCGCGCAGGTGCCCGATAGGACACAAAGATTGCAGTCCCGTCGGTCCTATGCCGGCAGGGTCCTGACTTACATTGTTGGGGAGGCGGAGCACGGCAAGAACGTGCGTGTCGAGGACGTGAACGCGCTTGGTTGATGGCACGGGCGGCCTCGGACGAAGGAAATGCAAGTAAGCAAGCAAGCAAGCAAGCAAGCGAGCGAGGATTGACTCATGAAGCGATCGATTGTGAGGAGGCGGACGGCCCGGTGGTGGCGGGACTGATGGCGCCGCGATGGGAGAGGACAACAACGGCTTGCTCGCCGCCGGACTGCGTCCGCGAACGATCGTTCGTTTTCTTGATCTTAATCTCGGTCGTCTTGCGTGTGGATCGGGAAGCGGACATCGCGGATACTTTCGAGTATGCATGCTGCAGCTGATACGAACGGACGCGCAGGCGAGTGGTTGTGGGTCCTGGGCCGGGAATTCTGGATCCAGAATGTTGCGGCTTGCACCAATCTCGCGCGCGCGTAAAACACAAACGGAGGAAACGATGAAAGGTAGGAAGGAGTGGAAAGGGATTTCAGTCGCACGTGAGAAAAACGAAGAGGCGTCTTGACTTTCACTTATACCACACTCTGGTCAAAACAAGAAAATCGATTTCACGAGCTTGCTAGATGGCCGGTGCGGGGACCCCCGGGACCTGGACAGCAGCGTTAGAGTCGACGCTGAGATCGCGACCATGGAATGGGCGTGGGTTGAGCGCAGACTTGCCGTTGGAGCCAAGCACAAGAAATCCGCCGTACCCAAGCGTGGGCCCTGTGGGATAGCTCTCGAGACCAAGCTGCTGGAGAAGAAGCAAAATGCTGTAATCGTGCGCAGAGTGAAGGTAGATGTGTAGCGGGGCCGCGTCCGCTGTATCGACAAAAGTAGACTGGATGTAGCTGAGCAAGGGCTGCGCAAGCGTCTTACATTCCTCAAGTTCGAAAAACCGCTTGCTCCAGCACCATTGGGCCATCCCCGTGATTGTTTCGCGAACTTCTGGTGGGTTTAGCTCATGAAGCACACGGGGCTCGTCCGGCGATCGCGCAGCTTCACAGTCCATCAGCTCCTCCACGTAGGTAGTGACATTGATACGCTGTGCCCAAGTGTCAAAAATGTCCAGGAGACTCGGCTTGATGGTAACAAGCATGGGTTCAGCCTCTTTGCCAAAGGCCTCGAATTCTGGTCCAGCACGTAACCTTGCAAGAGCATCCTTGTATTCTTGTACCTCTGTAAATCCTCTATACAGCAAGCGAGGATCGTGGTCGCCAGCCGGCTCGGGTTCGTCAAAACTTGGGGGAGCCTCACCAAGCGCCCCGGCACTGGCGAGACCTTCGAGAAATGCTTTGCCGCTGCTAATGGTTCGGTCAATTGGACTTGAGTGCCACGTTACGCGCGGCGGCGCGGCGTCTCCTTCTGCTGCAGACACGATCGCTTGGCCAAAGCACTCGCCCAGAGTGACGCACTGGTCCAAGCCATGTGGTGTGAGCTCCTCGAGCTCTTCTTTCGGCCAGCTTTCGGCAATCTTGGTGCCTTCAAGCGCAGCAACGGCGTTCTTGCTGGGGCCCCTTGCACCATGTCTAAACACAAGATGCACGACATTGCCGTAGTCGCCCTTTGCAACGGCCCCCGCGAGGTCTTTGTGCGCGTCGTCGAGAGCGCGCGTCATCTTTCGATCTCTCTGCGCGCTTGGACGAGTCCGCTGCCGGGCATAAAG
Source organism: Aurantiochytrium sp. KH105 (assembly GCA_003116975.1). Taxonomy (NCBI): domain Eukaryota; class Bigyra; order Thraustochytrida; family Thraustochytriidae; genus Aurantiochytrium; species Aurantiochytrium sp. KH105. Next base: position 333,141 of record BGKB01000020.1, on the reverse strand, counting down.
GAGAGGTTCTCCCCAGCGAAAGAGGGACGAGCGGCCAGCAGCCCGGCGGTCGGCACAGCTGCGCCTGCCCGCCTCGCTCGCGGCGCAGCAGCCGGACGATGCGACGAAGCCTCGGAGAGATTCCCTTCTCCCTTTGACTTAGGTTTGGGGTCCTTGGCCCTACATCTCGGGCGCTGGGATTTAGAACACATGCGGTCATAAAGTATCGGCCTCGTTGTCTTCGTTATCTTCGTCGTCGCAGTCATCCTTTGGGTCGACGGATCCCGTCGTGCCTGCTGAGAAGCAGCCTGCCGCGCGATTGCGCTTGCACTTGCGCTTGCGCTCGGGCGAGCTCGTTGAACCCGCGACGGAATCGCGGCTGCAGCGTCGCGTGGTGTTTCGCGAGGACCTACAGCCAAGGTGGTGCCAGCGTGTGCAACCCATGACGACTTTTCGTCTCGACAACGCCCTCCGCGACCTGGAGCAGGGTAAAACACATCTCAAGTACGATGCTGGTGAGCGACGTTGAGGGAAGAGGCGTTTCACTGACTCAAAGCGAACTCTTGTCCTCTCTTGTCTTGGCTTGACTTTGCTGACAACGCGAAGTCCGGTTGGCTTGGATACACAAGAGGCCATCGCCTTGGCTCACGCTCTCGAAGGGAACACGACACTAAGAAGTCTCCGGTAAGTGAGCGGCGCAAGAGCCGTCCGTGATCATTTTTTTTCTTTTCACATGCCATTCTAATCGTCGTACTCTGCCTGCACGCCATTGCCCAATGACTAACATGTCTCATAACGAGTAAACTCTTCAGAGTGCTGGCAAATGCTTCGCGTAACATTGACCTCGCAGGGATCAGGGCTTTAATGCAACCTTTGCAATTTTGCCCATCGCTTCGTGACTTTGCGTACGTTTTTGGTGCGCATTGCTTTGCATCGCTACGAATTTTGCAGACTCAGCGACTGACTCTGCCGAAGAATTGAGGACAAGCTGGCGAACGACGACTGCGCGCGGGAAATTTCACAGACGCTGCAGCGAGGTGTCAACTTGCAGCAGCTTTCGTAAGTATTTCTTTTTGGTCATTTTGTTGTTTCCAAGATCTTTACCGATGACGATGCATGAGTTAATTGACGACCTTCTTCTCTTCAAAGGATAACCTTTGGTGAGCTCGGTGCAGCGGGCGTAAAAGAAATCGCGCAAGTGCTGGAGCATAATCAAACGCTTCATTTTTTGTCGTACGTTGGTATCAGCTATTTTGCACAGCAGCATTTGAGGCTCGCAAACTAAATCGCTTTGCTGTGCACAGTCTCTCGGGGCCGATGACGGGGGATAAGGGCGTGCAAGAAATTGCTCGTGCGCTTGCGCACAATTTGGTCTTGACGAACCTTGAGTAAGTTCAATTCTTCAGCCAATTGCAAAAAGAGAAATTTTCGCATGGCGTTAACGTCAATGATTGGTCACAAAAGTCTCCGTGGTTGTAACATTGGCGCAGATGGTGCAAGTGCGTTGGCGGGCGTGCTCAAGAAGAACAATACGCTGAGGTCTCTCGGGTAAGTGGAAGCCTCCGACATTGCCATTCCTCTCGTTGATCGCAAAGCTAATAGTCCAGTTTGTCCGTTCTCTTTTGGGGCGCGGGGGGGGGGGG
>BGKB01000020.1:58155-331499 GCA_003116975.1 Aurantiochytrium sp. KH105 | reverse complement strand
GCGGCGCAGCCTCGATCGGAACGTGATTGATGATCATGGCGCTCTGCAACTGGGTCTGGGACTCCTCGAAAATCGATCGCTTGAAGACCTGAGGTAAGTTCATTTCCTCACAAGTTAGATTAGCCTTTCACCAACGATAATTGCTGTTCCACAAATACACAATATCGTAGCATCCGACGTAACCTTATTGGCGCCGGAGGAGCTCGGGAGCTAGCGCGATCCTTGGAAACGAACACGTCGCTCCAAAGTCTCAGGTACGTTACACTTCAGCAGTTATTGGCACCGCATTTGATTGAAAGGCTCACGCTGACGAAAGTCGACTAATTGTCGTGAATGGAAATGGAACAGTCTCGCAGAAAATCATATTGGTGATGAGGGTGCCGAGGCGCTAGGACAAGCCCTTCAACAAAATGCAACCTTGGAAAAGCTATTGTACGTTGGCCTTTTTCCCGAGAACGAAAAGAAGCAAGAAAGAGGATAGTAGCTAAGACTTTTTCTCTGTGACGCAGCTTGCAGGATACGAGCGTTGGTGGTGCGGGACTCAAGGCTCTTGCAATGGGGATTGAACAGAATACGGCTCTCAAATCTCTATTGTAAGTTTGCTCCGTTCTCGTTGCACAAAAATTCTGAATGTATGAAGGGCTGACGATTTCTTGAAACGAAACGCAGTCTTTACAGAAATCTAGTGAACGACGAGGGCATCCAGGCGATTGCGCAAGCCCTTGAGAGAAATGATACCATAGAAAATTTAAGGTAAGACCCCGATGTGCTGAAAATGACAACAAGAATAAGTGAGTCCTAACATACAAACAGTGTCCTGGACGAACACGACCTGCATAGTATCAATGATGCGAGCTATGCTGCTCTTGTGCGAATGCTCGCAAAGAATAAATCACTGTCCTACTTAAGGTAAGCTTTACAAGGTTGCGCGAGACATTCATATCGATCTAACAACGATGACGCCTCTTCGTACAGTCTTCCTCAAGGCATGCACAATTTGAACGTCTTTGAGGAGTTTCAAAAGGTACTTTTCACGCAGAACGAGACGTTGACTGGGATATGGTAGGTTCGGAGAGCTTGGGTCGGCAGAAAAAATGAATATGCTGCTAAAATGGAGCAAGTGCCGACACAGCGTTGGTCTTGGAGAAGCCGTCGAAGCTGGTCTTTCGTACAATATGCGCATTTCCGACGCCAAAGACACTCTTTCATGGCTCATTTGCGTTGCACAGGAACTGCGCGCAGCGATACAGCTATCGCGCATGTATAATTTACCGATTTTACATCATCACGATGCTGCAACGCTGCCAAATAGTAACTCTCCCCAAGAAGCTGAGGCAGACGATCTTATGGACCTTGAAGAGGACCATCTCGCAAGCAAGCGGCAACGTGTGCATGATCTCGAGCAGCGCGTCAAACAGATGCAAACGCGGTGTCGCTTCTTCGCCGGGCAAGCTCCTCTGCTCGCTCCATATCTATTCCAATAACCACAAAAATCACTCTCAGCAGTCTTTCGACGTCCTTCTTGTGCACATCCGTGTCCTTGGGTGTTTCCTTTCCCGTTCCTCCAGCGAGCGGAGCATCCGATCGAGCGTCTGCGAAAGGAGTCATATACGAGACCTTTGCGGTCATAAAGAAGGTGTTGCGCTTGGGACTGGCGGGCAGGGCAGCCCGAGACAGCAGCGAGCAAACGTGCAAAGAGCATCTCAAGCCGGCCGCTGGCCGCACTCGCGCTCTCGAGGAGTGGCCGGCACGCTGCGACTACTGCGCGCGGCACGACCGTGCGAAGGCGCGATGGACGGCCTCGCGTCGGGATCCGGCAAGACCAGCTCGAGCCGTGACGGCGAAGATGGCGCCGTGCACGCCAAGCGACGTCGGAGCCCGAGCAGAAGCCCGCGCTCTCGGAGCAGAAGCAGGAGCAGAAGTAGAAGCCGAAGCAGGAGTCCATTGGATAGAAGCAGAAAAAGAGACAAGAAGAAAAGGTCGCGACGCGAGAAAGAAAGCAAACGCAGCAAACGCAGCAAAAGGGAAAAGGATAGCAAAAAGCACAAACGACGGCGAGACGAAGCCGTCGAGCATGACAGAGAAGACGTTGTCGTCGATGACGACGACGATGCCTTTGCCGAAAGATCGCAGCAGCTCGTGAGCATGCTTGGGTACTCGAACGAGGACAACCCGTTTGGTGACAATGATCTAACAAAGCAATTTGTTTGGAAAAAAAAGGAAGAGTCCGAGCGAGGCCAGGATCGCGGGAAAAGCAGCAACCGAAAGAAGCACCGGTCATCCTCCTCCAAGAAACACAGCAAGCATAGGAAAAAATCGAGCAAGAGCAAGAAGCGAAGCAGGGATAGCGAAAGCGAAAGTAGCGCAAGTAGCGCAAGTAGCGCAAGTAGTGAGAGCGGAGCATCGCCTGTAGAGCAGAGGACCACACGGCGAGGTCGCGATTTGCAAGCGAGAATTCGCGAGCTCGAGGAGGTACGACAGCGACGACAGCAGCGTATTCTCGATCAAGAGGCCTTTCAAAAGAGCCGAGACGAGCAACAAGCTCAGCGCGAGATTGAGCTCTACGGGACGTGGGAGGACAAGGATGAGGCCTTTGACCGTTCACAGGAGAAAAATCGCAGCAGACTTCGCTTGCTCAATCACCGCGCCCAACTCATTGACAAGCTTTACACCAACGAGCTTCTCGTGGAAGAAAAGAAACCTGGTGGCGCAGAAGAACTCGCCGAAGGATTGCACCTGGATGGCAAGGTGCGACCGAACCTGCAGAACCCGATCGAAATTCTAGACAGGTCCTCCGCAGCAAACCTTTCCGAGGCACTCGAGATCGCTGAGCGTTTCATTCAGAGCGGTCTTAACGCGGATCTGTGGAATCCCATCGTGGTTGTGATGAAGGACCTTGTTGCGAAAATGAAGGGCCGTAAGTTATTCGATGCGCGCATCGACGCGCTGCTGCGCGGCAAGACGGTAAGCGAATTGGAGAGCCTACGAAGCGACATTGAGGAAAATCGCATTGGCAAGGGCCTAGGCGATGACGAGTACTGGGCTCGTGTTTTGGGCGAGCTCAAGGTGAGCGTTGCTAAATTGCAAAGCTCGACGCGCAACGAGACCCTTTTGCAAGAGCTCGGTGTCGATGCGGCCGCGGCGCGCAAGGAGGAACGCGAGGCAGCTGCAAGGGCGAAACAATTGGCCGAGGAAAAACGCAAGGCAGAAGAGGAAGAGGAACGCCGTCGTCGCCAGCAGGTCCGCAAGCTCGATGAGTCGCACTTTCGCCCTCACGACGACCCTTCTCTCGGCGCCATTGTCGACGATACCCAAGATCGTCTTGCACGCCACAAGCAGCGTCGAGCCGTCGTTGCCAAGGAAAGCGAGATTCACGCCGAACGTGTTTACTTTTCACGTCCCGGAGGTCGATCCGCGAGACATGCCTCTGGTCAGCGATCGGCAAGACCCGCGCGGAGAGGAGGCGGACTCGGCGACGATGAGGCGGAGGATGTTGATCAATTGCATCTCATGTCTGAGCGTGACGAGATCGAGCTTCCCCGCGACATTCAGCCCTGGTTCGCTCGATACGAACCGCGCAAGCCACGCTACCAGAATAGAGTTCGGGCTGGCTATGAGTGGAACAAGTACAACAAAACCCATTACGACAAGGAGAACCCTCCGCCCAAGGTCATTCAAGGTTACAAATTTAGGCTCGACTATACGGAGCTCATTGACCGTTCCAAGGCACCTTCTTACAAGGTTCTTCCCTTTCCTGGCGACGAAGACTACGCGATACTCCGTTTCCATGCGGGCCCGCCTTATCTTGATCTTGCTTTCAAGATCGTCAATCGGGAGTGGCGCATTCGACGCAAGCAAGGCTTTTCGAGTTCGTTCGAGAAGGGGATTCTCAAGTTGAACTTCCAGCTCAAGAAGCCGAGGTATCGAAGGTAAATCGTTGTATAACTGATCAAGGTCGCGGCTGGCAAGCAAGCAAGTAAGAAAGAAGTGATCTTGGATTTTATTTGGTAAGGTATCGAAGAAGAATGAGTTGCAAAAGGCTATGGAAGGCAGAGTCTGGACATTTTCTAGAGTCTGGACGACCTCACACTTGGTCATAGAGTGCGCTACCTTACGTAAACACAGTTTTTTAAAGTGTGCAGCAGAGAGCAAATTGATCCATATATATATATTTGGTTTGTGTTCTATGTGATACTACTTTACAGCTCAGGCGAATAATTGGTTTTTCAGTTGGAGGCCGTTTCCATGCGCTCGTCCTCGCTCATGCCGCTGTTGCTAATGTCAAAGCGCAGACTCGATCCAGTCGATGCAGCTGGCATGGACTTTTCGACACTTGAAGCGCTCGCATCTTTGGGAACCACAGTAACGGTGGACCCATCAGCAATGGCGCCCGAAAGGATGAGACGACCAATGTCGGTACCTACATGTCGCTCAAGCCAACGACGCAGCGGGCGGGCGCCATAAGCCGGATCATAGGCAACGCTGACGATGTAGTCGAGAGCATCGCGTGTCGCCTTGACGGTCACGTTTCGATCGACCTTGAGTTGTCGCGTAAGCACCTCGAGCTGCTGCTCGGCAATGGAATGCAACTGAGACTGCGCGAGAGGCTCAAAGACGATAATGTCATCAAGACGGTTGAGCAGCTCAGGGCGAAAGTGCGCTCGCACATCACGCATCACCATGGACTTGGCATCGTCAAGATCCACAGAGGCTCCCCCTTCCGAGTCCGTATCGGCCTCCGGGCGTTCCGAGGAAACGCGACGACGCTTGCGCTGCTGGCCACTGGCCGCAGCGGCATCAATCAGATACTGGCTGCCAATGTTGGAAGTCATGATGATGATCGTATTGCGGAAATCAACAAGCGTGCCCTGGCCATCGGTGAGTCGTCCGTCGTCCAATACCTGCAACAGGACGTTGAAGACGTCGCGATGGGCCTTTTCGACCTCGTCCAGCAAGATCACCGTGTACGGGCGACGCTTGACCGCCTCGGTAAGCTGGCCGCCCTCCTCATAGCCAACATAGCCTGGGGCGGCACCGACAAGTCGGGAAACAGCGTGCTTCTCCATGTACTCGGACATGTCGATGCGCACCATGCTGTTGGGATCGTCAAAGAGCTCCTGTGCAAGCGCCTTGACCGACTCGGTCTTGCCAACACCGGTGGGGCCGAGGAAGAGGAAACTGGCGATGGGCCGCGTCTCGGGTGCGAGACCGGCGCGGGCGCGAATGATGCTGTCCGCGACGGCGTCAATGGCCGTGTCCTGACCAATGACACGCGTTTTGAGGCGATCCGCGAGCTTGAGCAGCTTGTCTGACTCGGAGCTCTGCAGACGATCCACGGGAATACCGGTCCAGCGACTGACCACCAAAGCGATGTCCTGTGGGCCAATGATCTCGGTTAAAAGACGGTCGTCCGCCTGCTCGAGTTTGCGCTTCGCATCTTCGACAGTGAGACGCTCGAGCTGGCCTTCGAGTTCCGGGATGGCGCCATAGCGCAAATCAGCGACCTTGGCGAGATCGCGATCGCGCTCTGCCTGTGCAATCTTGAGATGGACCTCCTTGATCTTGTTGCGAAGGCGGCGCAGCTCGTCGACGCGCTTCTTCTCATCGTCGTGCTTGAGTCGAAGAGGGCGCAATTCATCCTCAATGGCACTGAGCTCGCGCTGGCAGGTCTTTAGACGCTCTTTGCTGGCCTTGTCCTTTTCTTGCTTGAGCGCCGTCTCCTCAACCTCAAGCTGCAGCTTGCGGCGCTCGAGACGGTCAATTTCCTCGGGCTGCGAGTCGAGCTGAACGCGAACGTGCGCAGCAGCCTCGTCGAGAAGGTCAATGGCCGAGTCTGGAAGACGTCGCTGCGTAACGTAGCGCTTGGCAAGCTTGGCTGCCAGAACCACGGCTGCGTCCTGGATCGTCACACCGTGGTGGGACTGGTAGCTGTCCTTGATTCCGCGCAGGATTGAAACGGTGTCTTCCACGCTGGGTTCCTGCACGTCCACCTTTTGGAAGCGGCGCGAAAAGGCCTTGTCCTTTTCGATGTGCTTTTGGTATTCGTCAAGGGTGGTGGCGCCAATGCACTTGAGTCCGCGCGCAAGGGCGGGCTTGAGAATGTTGGCCGCATCCGCTGCGCCCTGGCCGCCACCTGCGCCCATGAGAAGATGGACTTCGTCCACAAAGAGAATGATTTGGCCATCTGATTCCTCGATTTCCTTGAGCACAGACTTGAGGCGCTCCTCGAATTCGCCGCGATGAGAGGCCCCTGCCAGGAGCGCGGCCACGTCGAGCTCCCAGAGCTTGCAGTTTACAATTGACTCGGGCACATCACCCTGGACGATGCGCGTGGCAAACATGGTACAAATGGCGGTCTTGCCGACACCGGGTGGGCCGACGAGAATGGCGTTGGACTTGGTCTTGCGCGAAAGGATTTGTACGACACGCGCGACCTCGCGGTCGCGGCCAATGACGGGGTCGAGCTTGCCGTCCATGGCGGCTTGGGTAAGATCCCGACCATACTTGGCGAGTGCCTCAAAATTTTGCTCGCCGCTGCGGCTGTGAACCTGCTTGTTACTCGAGCCGCGAGCTGCCTTGGCGGCCTCTTCGATCTTGCTTGGCGTGAGCCCCGCGCTTTTAAAGGCTGACTTGAGGGAGGCGTCGCCCGCCAGCGCCTTGAGGAGACTGTCCAGGGTCAAGAACGAGTCGCCTTGCTTCTTTTGAAAGTTGCTTGCCGCACGCAAGACGCCGAGGAGTCCGCTCGAGGGCGCGAGCTGCGCCGGTGCTGGATCCTGGGTCGGCATCTTGCTCACGGCCATATTAATCTCATGCAGCAGACTGGCGCGGTCGCCGCCGGCCCTGTCCACGAGCCTCGCTCCCAGCGAAGCCGACTGGTCCAACATCGCCGCAGCCACCACGGCTGGCGTCAGCTGCGCATGGCCCTTGCTCACGGCAAGTTCATGCGCGGCGTTCACCACCTTGGCCGTCTCGTCGCTCCACTTGGACGGATCCATGATGTGCTGCACCTGTCGCTTGCTTCGTCCGCTTTCTTGCTTGCTATTTCTTGTCTCGCTGTCGGTCGCAATGAGTATCACAACCTCTCGCAATCCGAGTTTGCGATTCGGGTTTGCTGCTTCGATATGACGACGAGGCTGGCCACACCACTGCACTGCTGACATGAGGTCTCTCAGCTTCCCTGCCCAGGGTCCTCGTCTGCCCCCGCTCTCTGGGTCTGCGTCTGGTAAACGGGCCCCAAATGGGGCGTATCTGAGAAGTCGCTCAGCGTCGCGACTTTCGCGAGAGGTCTCGAAGGTTCCAGAATTTTCGAGAATATTCCAGAAATTTCGAGAACATTCGAGAAAAATCGCGAACTCTTGTCGCTTGGTTGCGATTATCCTAGGATGTGGTACCTCACCAAGGAAAAGAGGTGCCGCCTAAACCCTCTGTGCACCATCCGGCTACCACCACACTAGCGGGGGCGCGTTCGAGGAGGGGGTAGGCGGGACGAAGACGGCCCTCCGATCTCGAGGATTCCAGCTTATTCTGGAAGGCGAACCGTGTCTTCGCGAGTGTTCCGGACGTGGGAGACGCCGGCATGGTCAAAGACGAAAGTCACAAGTCCGAAGGAAGCGCCTGGGACGAGCGCGCGAGCGAGCCAGCAAACACGATTCGCGAGTGCACGAGCAGCACCGAGAAAGCGAAGCAGTGGCGGCTGGTCGCTGTCGCGTTGCGAGCACAGAAGAGCAGCAGCAGCAGGTACAGGCACTGGGACCTCGTACGAAGGCTACCAGCGAGGCAGAGAGGACGAGCAAGATGCCGCAGAGCACGGGCCGCGACTTTTACAAGATCTTGGGCGTCGGCAGGGACGCGCAGGACGCGGAGCTGCGCAAGGCGTACAAGAAGCTCGCGCTCAAGCACCACCCAGACAAGAAAAATGGTGACGACACCATGTTCAAGGAGGTCGCCGAGGCGTACGCGGTCCTCTCGGACCCGGAGAAGCGCAAGGTATTCGACCGCTTCGGCGAGGAAGGTCTCAAGGCCGGCATGACCGGCGACCAGGCTGACAGCTATGGTAGCATGGGCGGTGGCATGGGCGGCGGCGGTATGGGCGGCCAAGGCGGCTTTTCCATGCCTCCGGAATTTGCCGAGAATCTGTTTTCGCAGTTCTTTGGCGGTGGCGGCGGCGGTATGGGTGGCATGCGTGGTGGCAATGGAGGCTTCACCTTTGTCAATGGCGGCGGCGACGGCAGTGACTTTGGCGGCATGGGAGGCGGTTCTCCCTTCGTCTTTTCATCCTCCGGCGGCGGCGGCATGGGCGGCATGGGCGGCATGGGCGGCATGGGTGGTATGGGATCGCAAGGCATGCCCCGTCGTAGCCCGTCGCAACGCCCTGCCAAGCGCCAGAAGCGCCCGCCCATCGAGAAAGACTTTGCTGTCTCTCTTGAAGACTTGTACAATAGCGCTACCAAGAAACTCAAGATCACACGCAAACTCTACGACGAACCTAGTGGTCGTTTTGTTGACGCCGCCCAAGTGGTCGAGCTCAAGCTCAAGCCTCAAATGAAGGAGGGAACCAAGTTTACCTTTAAGGGTCTCGGTTCTGAGGAACCAGGTTACGACCCTGCGGATATGGTCTTTAAACTCAAGGAGAAACCCCATTCAGTATTCACGCGCAGCGGCGATGACCTCAGTATGAAGGTCGACGTTTCATTGAAGGAAGCTCTGTCTGGAGGCTACACAACTGTCAAAACGCTTGACGGTCAGAACATTCGCGTTCCCTTCCCTTCGCTCCGATCTTCCTCCCAGGAAGTCGTGCTTCACGAACGGGGTATGCCTAACACGAAGACAGGGTCTCGCGGTTGCCTCAAGGTTCTCTTCAACGTCAAGTTTCCCGAGGACGCTTCGCAGCGCGCGCGTCTTGCCGGTTCCTTGTGATGAAAGAGACAAAGAGATGATAGTCATTCCCTCAAACAAATAATGTACCAGTATAGTAAAACGATAAATCTGTGTGTGTGTGACCATAAATGTTTGATGATTGTTCGGTGACACTGACCAACATGTGCTGTGCACAACAGTCATTTGGTTTATTTTTTCCATCTATCCACATAAGCTTTCTTGATTAGCCCCTATCATACACCAGCCAGCTTTGTTCCTCTCATCCCCGTGCTCTGTCTCCATAACATTTACCACTTCACCAACCACCATGCCCAGCCATCAACCATGTCGTCAAGACAGGAGTACACACCTTTTAAGGCGCGGAGATTGGGACTCAGCTCTTGTGTCCCTCGGACGAGCAGCAGACATCGAAGGTAAAGCTTGGCACGGCGGTGCGCTCAGCCCGCTCTTGGACGTCGAGCAAGCAGGCCTCGCGCTCGCACGCACGCAGTGCCCGTCCCCATTTCCGTCACCGCCACCGTCACCGTCACCGTCACCGTCTCCGTCACCGTCTCCGCTGCAGTCGCAGTGATCGCAGTGATCGCAGTGATCGCAGTGATCGCAGCGATCGCAGTGATCGCAGTGATCGCAGCGATCGCAGTTGCGGGCGAATGAATTCTTCTGATTTCACGTGATGCCGCGATGGACGCCCAAAGAGGCAGAAGCGGCGCTTCTTCGTGCCATCGCAACGGATGACTACTTTACCGCGTGCGAAAGCATACGCCGTGGGGCGCCACCAAATACCGAGGTGAGCCAAGGCTGGACTGCACTCTTGCGATGTGTCGCGGGGAGAGACACAGGTCGGGTGCAAGCGCTGATCAAGCTCGGCGTAGACGTGAATCACATGAGCTCCAAGGGTCTGGGACAAACCCCACTTGTGCTTGCTGTCTCGCTCAATGACCTGGCCATGGTTCGCGCTCTACTAGAGCACGGTGCTGACGTGAACAAAGAAAACGCGTGTGCGCTCTCACCGCTTACAATGGCGCTTCAGCTTGGGAGGATCGATACTATGGCCACCTACCTCGTCGAAACAGCATGCGCCAGGGTTGACGATCCCAACGCTGATGGCCACACGCCCCTTGCACTCTGCGTAGTCAAATTCGATCTTGGACTAAGCTGTGCGCAATTTTTGATACGTCACGGCGCCCAAACCACCGACGAGCTTGTGCAACTCTCCACGCAAAAGCGCAAGCATACGCTACGACGTTATTTTGAGGAGCAGCTCTTTGCAAATCGCACGCGCGATCCCCAAACATTTTCAGATCAAGACGAACGCAAAGCCAAGGACAACTTTATTCGCTCGCACGAAGAAGATCGTATCTTGGAGGCGATTCGAAAGGGTCAGCTTTCCCCAGACCACCAGACCTCGCAAGGCGAAACTGCTCTTGCATTCGCGGTACAACACGATCGCTGTCTCTTCATCCTCGAACTCGTCAAACTAGGAGCCACCATCGACTTGCAGAGTGAGACACACGGCATCTCCGCCCTGCACGAAGCATGCCGTCGAGGTCGCTTTCTGGCCGCACGGCTCTTGCTGCACATTCTGCATGCGGATCCGGACGTTCTGACATCAGACGGGCTCAGCCCCCTCATGCTCGCTGCGCAGCATGGACACATGGAAGTCGTGCGCCTCTTGCTCGGCGTTCGGGCTTTTGCGCGGTACAGGCTACCCTCTGGGCTCAATGCGAAGCTTGTGGCGCTCGGAGCGCGTCGACATGACATTCTACACCTTCTCGAGGCGTTTGAGCAGGACGTCGGTTCTTGTATTCTTGGATCATATTACGCACCTGCAGAAAAGGCCGACATGTTGTTTTTGGCGTCCCAAGAGGCCCTCGTGCAAGATTACTGCCGTAAAGCCTCGTTTCACCCCAGTAAACTCCATGCACGACGTCCTGTGCGGAGGGACGAAGCATCGGAACTCAATACGAGCATTGCTTTGCTGAAAAAGGGCAAATGCTTGACAAGGTCAAGCGAGCAGCTTCATCCTCGCGAAAGGCTGCAAACCTTGGCAGAAGACCAAGCACAAGACCTTTTTGCGCAGGAGCAATGCGCAAGGCAACGCGAAAGCGAGAGACGAAATAGGCACAAGGAGCAACTGCTCAAAGATTGCGGCGCGGAAATTGCAGAGCCTGGAGAAGACCCACGTCGTCGTCTTGAGGACTTATTGAGACAAGTTCGAAAAGGAGAGGTGGAAGAAGGCACCTTCGCCTCTGAGGTCTCTGATCCGGCGAGTCTTCTTCTTCGGCCCATTCAGTTGCAGCTGGCTGAGCTTTTGATTGATGTGCTCGACGAGCCTGAAAGGGGCATTCGCGAAGCAGTGGCGCTTTTGGCGGCGCAGAAGCGAGCTCATGCTCCACACAAGCATGATGTCGGAGGGCAGTTTGGCCTTCAAGCTGTGCCGACGCTTTTATGTCTTGTGCGCGGATCCTTAACTCTTGGTCGCGCGCGTGAGGCCAGACGTTTCGCGCTTGCTGCTGTTCAGGAATGCCTTGTTCTCGATCAAGCAAATGGAAGCATTCTTCTCGATACCCTCAACGAAGCCTCGCGTCTCCTCGTCAGCGCGTCACATGCTGACGCGGCGCGAGATTTGTGGAAGCGCGTTCATCGCGCTCAAGTGCAAGAATTGGGACCCAAAAATAGGATGACGAGAGCTTCTCAAGCACAAGCTGAGCGCATTGAGCGCGAAAAAAATGAAAGCTTGAGACAACGCCGGCGCATCGCGCTCGATCTCGCAAACTCCCGAATGTCACTCGATCCAGGAAAAGCGTGGCGGAATCGTCTCTTTGCAAAGAGTACTTTTTATGCTGTCCTCGAGGACGTGGACGTTGGATGGCGCCTTTTCCGCTCGTATGCACTGCGACAACATTGCCATCAGCTTGTCTTTTTTATCAATGCCGTCCGCAAGGCTCTCGAAGCAGAGCGCCAAGGGCTCCGTACTTGCAAGTCTTGCAATTGGCAGCTTGCCACAGCGCAGGAACCACACGCCGGCAAGTTCAGTAACACTGCAGGTCCCATGTGCAAATTCTGTCCCGATGTTCCTCTGATAGATGCGGTCATGCCACAGACGCTAGAGGTCTATGGATCATTTTTGCGTACCCCCATTTTGGCATGCATTCCACCAATATTGCGCAAGTCCATATGGGAGGAGCTCAGCCGCCGAGGCCCGCGATGCTTTGAGCCTGCTGTACAGGTTGTGATGGACCGTTTGTACGCAACAGTTTATCCAAAGTTCGTGCGTGCCCAGTGGCGCAAGCACGCAGGATTCAAGTACGTTGCTGATCGCTTCATGATGGAAGACCCGCTCGTCGCGGCCAGTGTTCTCCGTATTCAACGCTGGAAACGCCGCATCACTAACTGTCAAGGTGGATGAGCTCGCCGCATCACATTGAACCGCAAGGTTTTTTTTTTGGACTTTATTATCTTCTTATCATCTATTTTTCAAAAAGAAATTCATTATCTTCGAGGCCAGGCCGGGTTAGGCCAGGCCAGGCCAGGCCAGGCCAGGCCAGGCCAGGCCAGGCTGCCCGAAAATGAGTGACCTCAGATCGCAAGGACTTTGAAGTTCTCAAACAATAAATAGGCCTAAAATCACGAAAACGGACCATTTTCCAACGTTCTTCTGCACCTCGACCGCAAGAAATTGTGCGTCAACAACAAAAGGTCAATCGGGGCACGCATTGCCAGCAGCGAGCGTGGGCGAAGCGCGCGCTACGTTTGAGAGCGAGGGAAAATGGTGCGTGGGATCGGGTGGGTTTTGCTTTGGACGAGCTTCTTCAAAGAGTCGTGCGCTGAATTGGGGTGAGATGAGCTCGAGGTTGCCGGCAGGCAGCGCAGGAAGAAGCGAGAAAAGCAACAACAGCAACAGTAGCTCCTGAAGAACTGACTGAACTGACGAAAACGACGCTTCGAAATCATAGACGACATGCGCAGCGGCCATCAAGTCATGGGTACGTGTTGTGCAACTTTGATGCAAGAACGTTGGAAGCCGAGTATTTGATTGACTGACTGATGACATGCCACGGCCGCCCTTTCCAATACGGCAGGAGGAGAAGACGGGCACACCGTCGACTGAAGCAGAGGCGGTCCACCTGTATTGCCAGATGCCGCCTATTCAAAAGCTTGACAATTCCTTGAATGGTCTGACCAAGTGCGAGTACGTTTTTGCATACATTTCATAAAGACGAAGCAAGAGAGCGATGAAAAAGGGAGTGCAACTGACCGCGCCATATTTTGCCGCAATTACAGACACTTGGCGCTTTCTACAAATGCGATCGAGAAATTGCTGCCCCTTGGAGGCATGTCAAAGCTTCGTGTCCTTTCAATTGGACGCAATAATCTCAAGCGCTTCGAAAAGCTTGAAGAAAATGCAGAAACGTTGACAGAGATCTGGGCCTCCTACAACCAGATTTCAACGCTTGACGGGCTCGCAGGACTTCCAAAGCTTGAAGTCCTGTATCTGTCCAACAACAGTATCAAAGATTGGTCCGAACTCGAAAAGCTCGCGGCATGCACGCAGCTCAAGGACATCCTTCTCGTTGGGAACCCCATTTACGACGACGTCACCCCAGAGGAAGCGCGCATCAAGGTACTGCAGCACATGTCAGCGAACAAGGCTCTCGTAAAAATCGACAATGTCCTTATCAAGCCCAAGGAACGCGAGGAGGCTGCCTCAAGCTAGACGTTCGAGACCAAAGCAGGAAAAAAGAAAGAAGAATTGATGTAAAGGGAAGAGAAGAAATTTCATTCGATGTTGCAACCACATTGGCCTATAAGCTTTCTTGTTTGTTTGTATGGGGAAGTGAGATCGCATCGCTCACACGCTAACGAGGCAGAAAAAAGAAGAAAAGAGAAAAAAAGAGAAAAAGAGAAGCATCAATTTACAAAATAACAAAGGCCCTGTTGACCGTTCAGTGAACGTCGGCGAGCGCAACAAATCAAGTGAAAAGAGCAAAATCCTCGCTGGAAAACGTTGCCTTTTTCAGGTACCCTGTGCAGCGGCCCTCGAACAGCGCGCGAGCTCCAAGAACATGTGGTCGACTTCCCGGACTTCCGACATGACGATGACCATGGAGAAGTTCGTCCCAGGTGAGCGGGTCTATTTTGTCCTCTTCCTTTGCCTCGGCAAAGTTGTCGTAGAGAAACTGGATGAAAAGCTTGTTGATTCGGCCCGAAAACTGCCGCGCCTCAATCGTGCGAAAAATCTCACGCGTTTGCTCCTCATGACGTGGCTCGATCGCAGGCAAACAGCGGTTTTGCACGAGCCTTCGTCCCATTTCAAGTCGCACAATCCCGATCGCAACGCAGCGCAGCTTGAGTGCATTCACGGACTCGTATCCTCCCTCTTTCTCCGAAGAATGTTCAACAAGTCTCTTTGCGGCCATGGCGATTGAAAAGGATCGGGCGCAGTACTTGCTTGCATTGTCTTTGGTGTAGATTTGGCCAATCATTTGCGCTGCCCGAAGTGTTAAATTTCGCACAACAGGACCTTTACCCGCGCGGTACGGAAGCGCTGTAGCAAGTTGTTTCCCCCAGCCGCCAGGCTGCAAATGCTGGCAGCCGAGACAGGCGCACGATCTCTCGATGGGTTCGAGCGTCATTTCGTTGCGTGCAAAGCCCACTCGAGTCAGATACGCCTTGTACTCGCTCGAAATGGGGGGCAAAAGGTGCTGCAGAATATTCTGATGCTTCTCAAAGGAGCCCAAGTACGTCCGCATTCGAGTCTGCGTCAGCTCCTTGGTCACATCCGCGTCGAGACCTACGGGTTTGTCGAATTTGGCGAGCTCGCGCGAAAAGGCTTCCGGCACGAGCGGTTTGCCGCGACGGTCGCGCTCGCGCTTGCGCTTGGCTCGCCGTTCCTCGCGTTTCGCGCGTCGCTCTGCGACATAGCGCCGCTGCGTCTCTGCGAGCTCTCGCAAGAGCGCTGGTTCTGCGCTGCCGCCGCCGTTAGTCGCCCATGTGCGGCCATGGCGTAACCGCGGCCGGCGGCCCGGGTGCTGCGCAAGCCGTGCACGCAGGCTTGAGCGCAAAGCTTGTCCATCGGGGTCCGCGCGCAGCGTCGCCACTAGAGCTGCAAAGTCGCGTTCCAGGCGCGCGCCTGGGTGCAAACTTTCGGTCATGAGTGAGATTGCTATTTTACGTTTGCTTTGCCTTTGTTTTGTGAGCAAAGGTTGAAAGCAAGCACGCTCGCGTTTGCTCGCGTCTGCTCGCGTCGCAAAAGACAAGACTGCTCGACCAAATGTCAAATTTGATCACGACGTTTTCAGGGACTTACGAGTCCATCCGAGAGAATGAAGAGCGTGCTTTTTGTTGCAAAAGACTGCTCGACCAATTTTTTTTAAGCCTTACAATGAACACAGTCGAACACAGTCATAAATTAACTTTAAAAGAATGTCTTTGAACACTCGAGAAGTTTGTTACGAGCTGAGCGCGCTTTCTGCAGCACGACCAGACGCTAAACTTGAGCATGACAAGATTGTCATAATTTTACGTCTTCACTTGAAGTTTCTTGCTGCGAATTGATCGAGAGGCCTTGGTCGTCATCACCTGCTGCGTATCGCACACCCGCTTGGCAAACTTGGGGAGAGACATTGTCCTTGGCGTCATTGAGATCAATTTTACAGCACGAAATCCGAAAAGGGATCGATGCTGCGTCAGCGGCTGTTGACGGGAGCATCTGGATGTGCAAGTGAGGACGTGGAGCAAAGCCAACAGCGCCACTCTCGCATAAGAGCGCACCGTCTTCGACGCGATCTCCAATTGCTACCGCAGCGCTATTTTTCCGAATGTGCACATACTCGACAACACCTCCTGCGTCAAGCTGGAGTTGTAGCGAATTCCAATGAAATAGGTTGCGCGCGTGGATCCCTTCCACTGACTCGTCTTGCTGCAGGCCGACGATGACACCACTGCCGACAGCGAGCACTGGCGTACCCACTTCGCACTCGAGGTCCACAGCGAAGCAGTTGCCAGGAAAATAGTGAGTAAAGTGACCGCATGCCCCCTGCGAGCAAAGAAATGGCCCAGGCCCGCCAAGAGGAAAACTAACGATGGGTGCGGTCTCATAAGAGGTCTTTGGCAGCTCCAAAGGGCAATAATGTACGTCCGAAGCCAAGTCCGTGGATCCATCTGCATCAGTCTCAGCATCAGGCAGGGCGCTGACAAAGCAAACGTCCATCATTTGCTTCGGCTTGACAACGAGTACAAAGCTAACGCATGGCGTCTGCTGGCCATCGGCATCCTGCGCGGTGCCCTGTGCCAACGCCAAGCCGTCGCCGTTTCGGGCCGGCAGACAAGCTCCCGACAGTGTCAAATTGAAGCTCTTACACCTTTCGCGGTCAGAATTGATCACAGACAGCAGTCGAGACTCGGGATCGATGGAAATTTCGGGCACCTGGTCCAGTCTTACGCCAAATGTCTCGTCGTCGAGCTCCGTATCGACGTCCACGAGCCAGTCAGCTGCGAACCTTGCGACGTGGCATCCAGGCATCGACTCTTCCACGTAATTGGCAGCCTGCGCCGCGCTCATCGCCTCTTGTCCCTGTCCCCGCTCTTCTCGCCGCTGCTGCTGCTGCTGCTGCTGCCTCCCGTCATCACCGCCGCCCGCGGCCGCAGCCGGCCGCCGCCTCCGGGCCTTGCTCCGGGCCTTGTTCTTGGCCTTGTTCTTGGCCATGACCGCGCGCTCCAGGGGGCGCCGCTCTCTCCGCAGCCCTCTCCCGCGAGGGCGCCTCGCGCGGCGCGGCAGCGTGCGCGGGCTCCGGCCCGGCGGCGAGGTCTCGCTCGTGCCAAGGGGTCTCGCGCGGGCTTGCCGGGCGACTGGTTGTTTTTGGTTTGGCTAGCGTCGTTGATTCGATCAGATTAGAGCGCCCAAGGTCCGCGACAACCCGGATCAGGCTGGGCAAAAACCGTTCGGGAGAGGCGCGGCCCGATGGCGCGCGACGGCCCCGCGCGGCCCGGCGGGGACGCCGGCGGCGAGGCGGAGACCGGCGCGGCGGGGGACGCGCTCGCCAGCAGCGCCGCGGCGGACGTTGTCGTCGTCCGCGACGAGGTCGCGCTCGCGGAGAGCCCGGGCACCGAGAAGGAGAACCTCGGGCAGGACGAGGACCTCGAGCAGGACCCGGAGGAGGAGCGGCGGCACGAAGGTCAAGAGGAGGAGGAGGATGAAGACGGCGGGGACTTTGACGAGGACGATAGTAGACGCGGCGACCTCTCGCTGGAAGACTTGCGTGAACTCCTTGACGAGGACGGGGTCGATGGTCAAAGCACGACGACGAGCCAGGCGGAGACATCGTGGACCCAAAAGGCGGCACCATCTTCTCAGGACTCGTGGTCCGTGGGTGAGCTTAATCCGAGCGCAGTAGCCGCAGCGATGCAGACGCCTCGTCGCGCCCCACCTGCAAGTCCCGCTCTCATGGATGTCTCTGCTTTTTCCGATATGAGCATGGCCAGACTGCACATGTACTTGACTGAAAATACGCCAGATTCGGCGCCGCGTCGATCCAGAAGACTTCCACCCAGTGGCGCGGACGCCAACAACGAGCTCTGTGTTGTACAAGAGCTCCTAGTGGAAGGGAGTCTGCCATCAATCCCATCGACCCTCGTCGGCGCCACAGGCGAGCAGGAAGTCGACGACGATTCAGAGGAGCTCGAGGGGTCGAGCACCTTTGTCCGAAGCGAGCTTGACATTACAAAATTGTTCCCAACAGCACACGAAGACGATGATGATGATGCCGGCCCACTTTCCGACTGGGACACTGCTAAGAGTTTTGAGCTGGCACAAGCTCCACTTGACGCAACTGTCACCTCCTTCATGTCTCTGTCCTCGCCTTCGCCTTCTCGGTCAAAGGCATTTCAAGAAGGGTCGTACCACCAACCTGCGCTCGAAATCGCGCAAGATACGAGTCAAAGCAACGCAGCAGCTGCAGTTCCTGAGCTTGCGCCACAGCTGCAATTCGCCCAAGCCCAGATCAAAGCATTGCAACGCAAGGTTGAGTCGTTGACAAGCGAACTGAAGGAAGCGCGCCAGGTTCAAGACCATGATAACACGTCTCCGCCCATGAGCTCGGCTGAGACCAGCGAAGCCGGTGTGCAAGCAGATACTCATGGCCCCGAGGTTTTGCGTCTTCAAGAGAGTTTGCAAGCCTCGGAGGCGAAAGTGAAGCGGCTTGAAGCACAAGTAATTCAACTTGACCGTCAGCTTGCAGTGCGGGCCCCAACGCAAGCACAATCACAGTTCACAACACAACTTCAGTTCGAAGACGGTCATGCTGCTCACGTGACACAAACAAGCGAGGCACAAGCAGACGGTTTCGAAAATAGCACTTGGACGCAGGCACAGCAGGCAAAACATTCAGAGCGACGGCCATCGTCGCCAGAACTGTCTCATTCACAAGCCAGCGATCATCTGCCATCTCGACCAGAAGCCGAAACGCAGGCCCATCGACCACCTGTGCTTTCTACATCGTGGAATGGCGAGGGCGCGCTTTCCGAATTGCAAGTCAACCCGTCGCATCAGGGAGATATCTTGCGGCAGAGTACGCAGTCCCTTTCGCTTCCCCCGCGTCCACCCGCGTCGAACGTAGCAGCAGGAGGTTCTTTTCCTTCTCGTATGCCCTCGCCTGCTCCGCTGTCGTGGAGAGTGTCCGATTTAGTGGAGGATAGCCCTGGACGAATTTTGGAACAAGAAGCAGAGGTTCTGGACAAGATACAACACGAGCGTCTCCGTCTTAACGAAGCCAAGCAACGCATTCGATGGGCGAGCCGAGAAACCTCGAAGAGCCTCGAATTTGCTGTCAACGAGCTGCGCGCCGTGGAACAAGCGCGTGTACGCGCCGAGGAAAGGGCACGGGTGCTGGAAGCTCAGGTGCAGCGCGCCAAGAGCCGAGGGCCGCCCGAACCCG
This sequence comes from Aurantiochytrium sp. KH105, assembly GCA_003116975.1. NCBI lineage: Eukaryota > Bigyra > Thraustochytrida > Thraustochytriidae > Aurantiochytrium > Aurantiochytrium sp. KH105. Next base: position 312,687 of record BGKB01000020.1, on the reverse strand, counting down.
TCGCAGACTTTGACGAGAGTACTGCCGCTCCCATTCCGCCATCCGGGCCACCCCTTTCGTCGCAGCCGTACTTGAGTGACCGTGCTCCGGAAGTGACAGAGCGCTCTGTGGCATTTGCTCCAAACGCGTTCAATGCGCTGCCTCCTGAGCGACCTGGACGAGCGCAATCGCCTGAGCCCTTGCGACCCGAAGAACCTCAGGAGACATTGGTGAACACGGGCGCTGATAAAGAACCCCGGGAACCGTTGTCCGAGCTTCAGTCATCTCCATCTGAGGCGAACTTACCTGCTGCACCCGCGCGAGTTGCCGAGGCCAATGCTGAGATTGCGCGTCGTCGGCGCTCCCATGTCAACGAAAGTCAGTGGTCCTTTGCCGACATGTATCCGGATGAACCGGAAAAGGACGAGCATGACGTGCGCTTGTCTCGCCGTCGTGGTGCTGGACGCAGGCAGACCGCCGGGCCCGAGCTTTTGCGAAGTGAGCGCAAGGACCCAGAGCCCGAGGCTGCACCTCGCCCGGAACCTGGCCCCCTCGCTGCTCGGCCTCGATCGAACTCCTCCGAGTGGGCGAGCTCGCGGGAATCATTGGCGCCGTTTGCAACGGAGGCGTCCACGCGCGATCTCCAGAACGGCTTCTCGCTCTTGGAGCGCAAGCTCATGATGATCAATTTGGAGCGCGAGAAACACGAGGCTGAGCTGGCTAAACTTACGAACAAGGGCATCCGAACCAAGCACGCGCTGGAGCAAAAGATTTTTCTGGAGCAGCGACTCCGCGACCTTCACCAGGAGGCGTCAAACACGCGCTTCGCATTGAAAAGGCAACCGAAGTGAGGCAGCCGCGCATTTGGGCCGCAAGAGCCTCTTCTCAGGCGTGTAGTACTACACTGTTGAGATTAACTCATTTTGCCTATGAATACAATATTTTAAAGCATATAGTATAGGTGGCGAAGGTCCTGGCTTTACTAATTGCACTGTAAAGAAGAAGCTCGAGAAAGGTCGAAGCGAGCGTTTGAAAAAAAAAAAAAAAAAACCACCATCCCATTTCGCCTGCGCTCAACTTGATCCACCCCTCGAAAGAAAGGCCAGCCACGACCGACGCAGAGAGCGCGGCGTGCTAAAAGGAGCCGATACGCGAAGAACCGAGAACGCAGGGAGGCGCGTCACCTCGGGGAGGTCCTTTGGGGGTCCTTCTTGGCATGCGGACAGATCAATTTACGTCGTCCGATCCGTTTTCCGCTGGCCTGGCTCCAACTCTTCTATTCCACGTTTCTCTCGCTCTCCTTTTCTTTTCTTTTTCCTTTTATTTCTTTTGCCTCCCCTAGCCCACAGTGGCGGCGCGATGAACGATCGATCGGCTGGGGCATCGCGCGCAACGATTGGTCCCCGGGACCTCCTGGAGACGAGCGCCAGGACGAGGCGGCAGAGCGTGAGACGCGAAAGCCAGTCTGGTCGCGGCCGCGTTCTCGCGAAGCGCCCGCAGCCCCCGCCAGCCACGAACGCCCTCGCGGGCCGGCCGAGCACCTGGCTCGCGGAGCGTGTTCGCATCTTGCTCGAAAGTTTGGAGGAAGAGGAATGGGCGGGCGAGTCTCGTCGAAACGAGTTGAGCTGCGTTCCGAGAACGGAAGTCCGGCGGCAGCCGCCCGGGTTTGTCGGCCTTGACAGTGAGCGTGATCGCCGCCCAGAGTGGCAGCTGCCGCAGAGGGCGCTGTGGTCGAGCGCCGCGCGCGTTTCGTTCGCCGCGCCGCGCTGCGGGTTGGGGCGGGACCCGGGTCCGCGGTCTCCAGAGGCGGCTGCGCCCGAGCTCGATAACGCCTGCGCCCTCGCACGCCGGCCAGAGGGACGCCCCGTCCTCGCCCTCCCTTCGCGCGCGCTGTGGGCGAGGCAGCGCGTCCGCCACATTCGCTCAAGACCGAGCGCCGCGCCGGCCTCGCGCGCCCGCATTCGCGCCCGACCCCGCGTCGTCCGCGCAGAGTCGCCGCCGCCGCCACCGCCGCCGCCGCCGCCGCCGCCGCCGCCGCCGCCGCCCCGCCGCGGCGCGGCGCGCGGGAGGGCCCGGCTCCGGCCGCGGCTCCGGGCCTGCGCGTCTGCGCCGCTGCTGCGCGTCTGCGCGCCTCTGCGCCAAGCCGCGCCGCGACGCGACGCCTGGGGACGGCCGGGGGTCAGACGGCCGGTGGTCAGACGGCCGGGCGAGCTTGAGGGGCGGCGGGCCTCGCCTCGCATCGCCTCGCATCGCGTCGCATCGCGTCGCGGGCGGTTCGAGAAACGGTGTGTGCGCATGTGGGGCTCGGCGACCCGTGGCGGGAGGGGGGCGGGGGGAAGGGAAGGGGGGGGGGGGGGGGAGAAGGGGCACAGCTCGACGATGGACTGCGACGGGTGGCTGGCGGTCGGGCAGGGTGCTTTGCTGCTCATGCGTACGCTTTGAGGAGAAGCCGAGTTGGTGGACGGCTGGCCGTGAGAAAAGTGTACTAACTTGCCGTGAGAGAAGTGTACTTACTTGCCGCTCGGGGGATGCGGACACAAGAATCCGTCATCTCTTAACCAATTTTGAGATGGAGGGCTTCGAAAGCGCCGAAGCAGCGTGCAAGGCATCATTTGCCCTGCTATTAATGCGGAGAGGAGCGTGGTGGCCTCTTTTAAAGTGAAGCAAGCCGCGCCGCCATCACGAGCAGATCGCGAAACGCAAGCTTGAGAGTCCTTCGTAAAAGAATCCAGGAAGCATCAAAAACCCACGAGCCCAAACAAACTAGAGAGTGTAGACACGTCACGAGCTTTCAGTCAGTCAACAGCACTGAGAGCGAAGAAGACGGTATTTTGCTCTATAGCTTTCCGATTTTGGCAAAGTCAGAAACAAGCGTCAACACAGGCATTCACACGAGCGACGAGACAGCTTCTAACAGCAGCTTGCAAGCCACATACAACACCGTAGACAGGTTTTCCTTCGAGGAGAACAACATCGCTGCCTTGGAAATGTCTGAAGCGGGGTCCGATTTTGGTTTTTCAGGAGAAGCTCGATTCATAATCGCGGGAACTGGGGCCACGGCGAAAGGCCATCCAACGAGAGTGAAGTCTCCTACATCTTCGTTAAGGCAAGCCCGGGTTTTGGGATGGTTTGATTACACACCGCCGGATCTGAGTTCATTTATGACGCACCGACGATCAGAGCACGAAATTCCACCCAAGGAACAGTCGAGCGCGAGTATGATGCTCACCAGCAAATCGAAGCTCGAGACGCAGCGAGGTCAGCATCAGCTGCAATCTTCCAAAACTGACGGGTCAGGAGAAGAACCTTATTCTTTTCAATCGCCAGTGCCATCTTCCCGTTCTTCATTCAAGCTTTCGCCTTTGTTGTCTTGCGAGGACAACTCGCCCGGGCCGCGACCTTGGTGCGCAAAAGTTCTTGCAATGGAAGAACCTTGCAGCGCTGCAGTAGCAGCAGCAGACGAGGAGAATTGGGCCGCGCATGAGCCAGAACAATACTCGTGGTCTCACCTCAGCATGCCTGGGCTGCCTGATAAGGCAAATCCTGCAGAAGAACGGGCTAAAAGTTCTCCTTCTCACCTTGACGGGCTACTCGAGGAGATTGACGCCTTTCGCAGATTGGGCTTTCACGACGAGGATAAAGAATACAACTCGTGAAGGGAGATGGAGCAATCCTCTCTTTCTATGGAAAGAGGCAAGGAGACTCGCCTCGAGTGAAGATGACTGTCTGATAGTGTCGAGAACCTAGAAAGAAAAAAGAAAGAGTGAATAAAGCAAGATATATCAGCTTTGCCGTAGGCATTACGTTCTCTTGCTGGCCCGCCTGGCGGCCCTTTGCGACATGGTGAAAGCTTGGGAGGATGACTGGAGCGATGATCGCTCTCTTCCGTAGCTTAGGTGTTCGACAGACAACCGCACCTTTACTTGCCCGCATGGGCGCAGAGCTCGCAAGGCACGTCGAACGTGTGGAAGCATATCTTTGCGCATCTCTCTCCATCTTTGCGATGGCTCGGCTTGGGCGTAGGCACGAGAGTGGCGCGGCGTGCTCGCCACCCCTCTCCTTTCCCGAGTCTTGGTATGCGAGGCGTGTCGCTGCCCGCCCCGCCCTTGACAAGAGTCTGAGCTGCCGCTCCGTCATTACTCTGGCCAGCCCTCGACGATTGGTTCTCAATATTTTTTTATCCTGTCAACGATTTGCCTGTCAATTTGAAATATCTTCGGTTAGTATGGTTTGAGCACGGAACCCTGGCGCGCACGCAGACGGCGATGACCCGAGCGACGCGCGCGCTCAAGCTCCATAGCATGGCTTGGCCGTGCTAGTGGCGTGAGGGGATGAGGTCGGCAACGCCTTTGCCCAGCCCAAAGACGCGGCGGCATTCAAGGAGATACGCGAGTACGACATCTGCGCGAAGCGCTCCTGGCGCGACGTGTAGCAGAAGACAATGGACGCCAGCTGGAGACGAACGAGCACAAGAAGGCCGAGCTTCCTGCGTCAGCACGCATACAGAGTATGCAGAATTGATTTGCTGTCAAGAGCAGCTCGGCAACCGTGCAAGGAGGTAAGATTTTAAATTTGAGTGGTTGCAAGCAGCACGGTAGTGGCTGCTGTTCCGCTCTCATTCGCCTACCGTCCTTACTTGCGTCTCGTTTTCATTGGGATTGCCAGTGCGGTGAAAAGTCACAATGACTTACTTCCCGAGCTCTTGCGCAAGGGCTATACAAACCTCGACTTTGCTCTAAATTTCTGATTCTGAAAAATTAGGGGAAAAAAGAAAAGGTCAGCTGAAGGCTGTCCCAGACGCGCGCGCAGGTTGGTTGGCTAGCAGGGTCACCTTTTGCTAGAATTTTCCCGATTCGTTGGCATTAATCTCTGCGCACGCAAGGTGGCTGCCAAGTCTGGTGAAGTACAAGAGGAATTTGTCATCTTTTTCTTTTCTTCTTTTCAAGATCCTAAAAGCTCCGAAACCCGTGGGCCAAATGGGGGCCTTTGCAAGCTGAGAGCAAATGAGGGCCTTTGCAAGCTGAGAGCAGCAGGTTGTAAGTTGCTTTCTGCTCTCGATGCACGTCATGCAGGGCTCGAGACCTGAGTCTCACTATGCAACCCTTTGAACTTCGCGTGCAACTTCAAGAACAGCCTTGTCGCGGAGGGGCAATGATAGCTTGTAATTGCTCGGTTCGTAACCTGTAATCCGCGCGGCGTGCTGGAGCCTGCTTGAAAAGGAGGAGACAAGAGCATGCTATATGCGTTTTCCCCGCTTGAGGGAGTGCTCAAAGGGCTCTACGTGGCGTGCAAGGCCAAGAATGGAGGCGAAGCTTGGGCTCTTCTTGAACTCTCGCTGCGGGGCATTTTCGAGTGATGAACTCCTTCCGTTTTTTCTTTCATTTGCCTGAAAAGAAATTATAATAAAAACGAGGAAACGACAAAGCACAAGAGAGAGCACCAGCTTTCAATCCGAGCTATGATTAACTCGCAGGATGTTAAACAATACTTTGAGTCGCGCAGCCGATCTCCAGGCTCGCCGAGCACGTTTGAGCTTTTCGCGACTGCACTGACGTACGGAGAGTCGATTCATCTCGTTCAACCGGTGATAGGCTTACAATACCCACAGTGGGGGCGTGAGGAACAATCCCCCGCCTGCCAGGAAGTCGCGAGAAATTATTGCCCCCCTGGGATTGCCTGGAGGCAAGCGCGGTGGCGAAGAGGCAATGGAGCGGGTGCAAAGAGTGCTCTATCGGGACAGCGTACTCGCAAAGCACCCGCAGAGCTCACCAGCCTTGGATGTCCATTCCTGGCCGATCAAGCGGCTGGCTCGCAAATCGTGCTCGCCTGTTGCTTGAAAGAAGCAGAGTAGCAGTTGAGCTTCCTCTGCGAACGCACTTTCATCAGTATTGGCCGAGTCTCAGTCTTACTTGGCGTTCAAGCCCTGGCCGAAATCGGAGCCAACGTCGCCAGCTTGAATGGCTCGTACTGGCCACCAGTGGTCGGCGGCTAGTTTCCTCGCCCGCTAAGCTCACCGAGGAGCACTGCGGGTGGGGCGGGACCTCTTTCCTCGGTCTCCAGAGGTGTGAGTGGCTGATCCCGAAAGAAAGTTTTGCCCATCCATGCGCCAGCACACTGCGGGAGAGTCGAGGCGGAACAGAGAGCCGAGATGCTCGCCGCCTCATTCGGACAGGACGGTCGCCGTCCGCGCCGCCCGCGCTGCCCGCGCCGCTCACGACGCCGCTCACGACGCCGCCCCCGACGCCGTCGCGCGCACGGCCGCTGCCCCCCCGCGGCGCCGCCATGAGGAGTCTCTGGCCGCGCTTGACGCCGTGTTGGCCGGTGGCCTTTTCTCTGCTCGGTCACTAGTGGCTGGCTGCGCGTTGCTGCCGAGAGCATCTTAAGGACAGCCCGAGGGTCACGGTGGCTGGCAGGCAACGGCCGATCAGGGACCCCGCATCGAGGCGCGTGGCGGGCTGGAAGAGCCGATGTGGAGGAAGCGAGCCGTGCAAGAGCAATGGGTATCAGTGGAGGAGAGGAGGAGGAAGAGACAGAGGAAGAGACAGAGGAAGAGGAAATAGGGAAGAGGGAAGCGGGAAGAGGGTGTCAGGAGGATGCATTCTTTAAAGGCAGTGGCCATGGTGGAACGACCGTTAGCCTAGGTGGCGTCGATACACTGGTAATTGGGGCTGTTGGAGAGGGATTTTCTCTCTCTCTCTCTCTCTCTTTCTCTCTCTAGCAGGCACTCTGAGAAGTACAGATTGCGTTACACATATGCGCTCAAGCTCTGCAGCGACAAGCCCGCGGCAGCCAGGCAAAACGCAAACGCTGAGAACCCCCTCCCCCCTCCCCCCCCCCCCCGCGAAAAGCATTCCAGGTCTTTCAAGCTAAAGACACGAAGCGTCGGTAACAAGACAAAGCAAGGCAAAAGCTACACCATTCAGGTACAAGGCAAGCGTGCTTGGCATCGAAGTCCCCTGCACTCCACCAGCATGTGTGCGCCCCGCGTCCCCCTTGTGGGCAACGCGATACGCTGGTTGAAGAAGATGGCTGATCATGGCCTATCTCTCTTCCTGCGCATTTCCAACCATGTGCGCATCTTTCTAAACAAGAGCAAGAAGAGCCAAACGAACAAGCGTGATGTTGAAATGCAGAGCACCACGATCAGCTCAAAGCAAGCAGCGTCCGTCGAAGTAAATGAGACACATCCTCCGCGAGATACTTCTACAGAAGTAAAGCAAGATACCAAAGCCGCGATTGCCGATGGGTCGTCTGCTGCTGCGACTGCACCTGCGACTGCTCCTCCTGCTGGTGCTGGTGCTGGTTCTGGTGCTGAGGTTACTGGTGCTCCCGCCGGTGCTCTTGCTGCTGGTGCTAGTTCTGGTGCTCCTGCTGCTGCAGCGGCGGCTTCCGTTGCGGATCCCGCTGCGGCTCCTGCTGCTGTTCCTGCTCCTGCACCTGCTCCCCCGCTTCCTGCTGCTAATTCAGGACAATCTTCTCTCTCTTCGGCTAAAGTTGTGCCCGTGCAGCAAGTAAACAAGCAAGCGCCGACCACCGCGGGCATGACAAGTCCTCCGGCGCCAAAGACAGGATTCTACAAGGTGCGCCACAGTACACCTTCCTTCACCTCTCCCTGCCTGACTCTTCCTCAAACTGTGGAGACTCCCAGCAGGGTCGCTTCAACAACGTCAAAGCATCACCTGCGCACCATTGCAAGGAAAGCCCGTCGAGCGCGGCTCAAGGAGCTCCTTTCGGTGCCAAGCAACAGCAAGACGAAGGGGGCTGAAGAAGCGATCGCAGAGACAAAAACTCGGTCTTCATCTTGCGTGAAGAATGAGCCTCGGTATGACTCCAGTTTTTCCTCTCCTTCTTCTCGTACCGTTACTGCTTCTGATCCTGCCCCTGCTCCTGCTTCTGCTCCTGCCCCTGCTTCTGCCGCTCCTGCTCCTGCTGCTGCTTCTGCTGCTGCTCCTGCTGTGGCTGCTCCCGCTGCGGATCCTGCTGCGGATCCTGCTGCTGTTCCTGCTGCTGTTCCTGCTGCTGCTCCTGCTGTGGCTGCTCGCGCTGCGGATCCTGCTGCTGCTGCTGCTGCTACTACTCCTGCTGCTGCTGATCCTACTACTGCTGCTAATTCAGGACAAGCCTCTCTCAGCTGGGCTCAAGTTGTGCGCTTGCAGCAAGTGAACAAGCAAGCGTCAGCAGACGTCTGCATGACAAGTCCTCTGGCGCCAAAGACAGGATTCTCCAAGGTGCGCCACAGTACACCTTCCTTCACCTCTCCCGGCTTGACTCCTTCTCAAACTGTGGAGGTTCCCAGCAAGGTAGCTTCAACAACGTCAAAGCGTCACCGGCGTACTGTTGCAAGGAAAGCCCGTCGAGCGCGGCTCAAGGAGCTCCTTTCGGAGCCAAGGAACAGCAAGACGAAGGAGGCCGAAGAAGCGATCGCAAAGACTAAAACTCGGTCTTCATCTTGCGTGAAGAACGAGCCTCGGTACGACTCCAGTTCCTCCTCTCCTGCTTCTCGTACCGTCACTGCTTCTGATCCTGCCCCTGCTTCTGCTCCTGCTGTGGCTGCTCCCGCTGCGGATGCTGCTGCGGATCCTGCTGCTGTTCCTGCTGCTGTTCCTGCTGCTGCTCCTGCTGCTGCATCTGCTGCTCCTGCTGCTGCTGCTGCTGCTGCTTCTGCTGCCGCTCCTGCTGTGGCTGCTCCCGCTGCGGATCCTGCTGCGGATCCTGCTACTGTTCCTGCTGCTGCTCCTGCTGCTGTTCCTGCTGTTCCTGCTGCTGCTACTGCTCCTGCTGTGGCTGCTCGCGCTGCGGATCCTGCTGCGGCTGCTCCTGCTCCTGTTCCTGCTGCTGCTCCTGCTCCTGCTGCTAATTCAGGACAAGCCTCTCTCAGCTGGGCTCAAGTTGTGGGCATGCAGCAAGTAAACAAGCAAGCGCCGACCACCGCGGGCATGACAAGTCCTCCGGCGCCAAAGACAGGATTCTCCAAGGTGCGCCACAGTACACCTTCCTTCACCTCTCCCTGCTTGACTCTTTCTCAAACTGTGGAGGCTCCCAGCAAGGTAGCTTCAACAACGTCAAAGCGTCACCTGCGCACCATTGCAAGGAAAGCCCGTCGAGCGCGGCTCAAGGAGCTCCTTTCGGAGCCAAGCAACAGCAAGACGAAGGAGGCCGAAGAAACGACCGCAGAGACTAAAACTCGGTCTTCATCTTGCGTGAAGAACGAGCCTCGGTACGAGTCCAGTTCCTCCTCTCCTTTTTCTCGTACCGTTACTGCTTCTGCTCCTGCTCCTGCTCCTGCTGCTGCTCCTGCTGCTCGTGCTGCTACTGCTCCTACTGTGGCTGCTCGTGCTGCGGATCCTGCTCCTGCTGCTGCTGTTCCTGCTGCTGCTCCTGCTGCTGCTCCTGCTGCTCCTGCTGCTGCTACTGCTGCTGCTGCTACTGCTCCTGCTGTGGCTGTTCCCGCTGCGGATCCTGCTGCGGCTGCTCCTGCGGCTGCTCCTGCTGCTGCTCCTGCTGCTGCTGCTAATTCAGGACAAGCTTCTCTCAGCTGGGCTCAAGTTGTGGGCTTGCAGCAAGTAAACAAGCAAGCGTCAGCAATCGTGGGCATGACAAGTCCTCCGGCGCCAAAGACAGGATCCTCCAAGGTTNTGCTGCTCCTGCTGCTGCTCCTGCTGCTCCTGCTGCTGCTACTGCTGCTGCTGCTACTGCTCCTGCTGTGGCTGTTCCCGCTGCGGATCCTGCTGCGGCTGCTCCTGCGGCTGCTCCTGCTGCTGCTCCTGCTGCTGCTGCTAATTCAGGACAAGCTTCTCTCAGCTGGGCTCAAGTTGTGGGCTTGCAGCAAGTAAACAAGCAAGCGTCAGCAATCGTGGGCATGACAAGTCCTCCGGCGCCAAAGACAGGATCCTCCAAGGTTCGCCACAGTACACCTTCCTTCACCTCTTCCTGCTTGGCTCTTTCTCAAACTGTGGAGGCTCCCATCAAGGTAGCTTCAACAACGTCAAAGCGTCACCGGCGTACTGTTGCAAGGAAAGCCCGTCGAGCGCGGCTCAAGGAGCTCCTTTCGGTGCCAAGCAACAGCAAGACGAAGGAGGCTGAAGAAGCGATCGCAGAGACCGAAACTCGGTCTTCTTCTTGCGTGAAGAACGAGCCTCGATACGACTCCAGTTCCTCGTCTCCTTCTTCTCGTACTGTTACTGCTTCTGCTCCTGCCACTGCTTCTGCTGCTGCTGCTGCTGCTGCTCCCGCTGCGGATCCTGCTGCGGATCCTGCTGCTGTTCCTGCTGCTGTTCCTGCTGCTGTTCCTGCTGCTGCTCCTGCTGCTCCTGCTGCTGCTACTGCTCCTGCTGTGGCTGCTCCCGCTGCGGATCCTGCTGCGGCTGCTCCTGCTCCTGTTCCTGCTGCTGCTCCTGCTCCTGCTGCTAATTCAGGACAAGCCTCTCTCAGCTGGGCTCAAGTTGTGGGCATGCAGCAAGTAAACAAGCAAGCGCCGACCACCGCGGGCATGACAAGTCCTCCGGCGCCAAAGACAGGATTCTCCAAGGTGCGCCACAGTACACCTTCCTTCACCTCTCCCTGCTTGACTCTTTCTCAAACTGTGGAGGCTCCCAGCAAGGTAGCTTCAACAACGTCAAAGCGTCACCTGCGCACCATTGCAAGGAAAGCCCGTCGAGCGCGGCTCAAGGAGCTCCTTTCGGAGCCAAGCAACAGCAAGACGAAGGAGGCCGAAGAAACGATCGCAGAGACTAAAACTCGGTCTTCATCTTGCGTGAAGAACGAGCCTCGGTACGACTCCAGTTCCTCCTCTCCTGCTTCTCGTACCGTTACTGCTTCTGCTCCTGCTGCTGCCCCTGCCCCTGCTCCTGCTCCTGCTGCTGTTCCTGCTGCTGCTGCTCCTGCTGCTGCTGCTCCTGCTACTGCTCCTACTGTGGCTGCTTCTGCTGCTGCTCCTGCTGCTGCTCCTGCTGCTGCTCCTGCTGCTGCTCCTGCTGCTGCTCCTGCTGCTGCTCCTGCTGCTGCTCCTGCTGCTGCTCCTGCTGCTGCTCCTGCTGCTGCTCCTGCTGCTGCTCCTGCTGCTGCTCCTGCTGCTGCTCCTGCTGCTGCTCCTGCTGCTGCTCCTGCTGCGGCTGCTCCTGCTGCTGCTCCTGCTGCGGCTGCTCCCGCTGCGGATCCTGCTGCGGCTGCTCCCGCTGCGGATCCTGCTCCTGCTCCTGCTGCTGCTGCGCCTTCTTATGCTCCTCCTTCTCTATCTCAGGCAAAAGTAGAAACACATGCTGTCTCTGCTTCAGCCTCCGCTGTTTCTGCTGCTGCGAAGACAGAAGAAGATATTGTTCCCAAGGGAAGTCAAGAAAAGCACTGCAGAGAAGATCACCGTGATGGGGCCACATGGGCAGATGTTGCTCGCCGACGTTCCTTGAGAGATTTCAAGAATGGAGTCCAAGAGACAACTTATGTGATCTGTGGCTTCGAAGCAAGCAGCAAGGAAGAAGCGAAGCTGAAGGGGGGCGCTTCTCATCATCCTTCTTCATGTCTGGCATCTCGTTATATTCCTGAAGCTGCGAAGTCACCTGGCTCCTCCGCAGTGTGGGGAAACTGGCCTGCGAAGGGAAGGAAGGCCCGGCTGGCAAAGCGTCGAGCTTTTCTTTCAAGACTTGCTTTTCTTTCGAGCCTTAACAATAGCGGAGCCGAAACGTCAAAGGCTGACTCAGAAGCAAGAGGCCCTTCAGCCGTTTCTCAAAAATGCTCTCGCCCTGCAGAAGCGCCGTTTGTTCTCGCTCTGTCCAACGACAGAAAGCATACTGGAGATGGCACCCGTTTTGGGGCGCCAGATGGCTCGCCATACCTGCAAGTAGATTGTAGCAAGAGCAGCTCCACAATCTTCTCGCCTCAGCCTCTCGATACGCGACTTGCAGTACGTGCTGCTCGCGAAGAAAAGGAGTTTTCTCCTCTTCAATCGTCTCCGGAGCCATCCTCTTCTTCTTCTCCTCCTCCTTCTTCTTCTCCTTCTTCTCCTTCTTTTTCTTCTTCTTCTTCTCCTCCTCCTCGTCGTCGTCTTTCACCTCTGATGTCTTCTTCGACAGGTTCGCCCACTCTCCCGTCATGGAACCTTGAAGCTGTGTCTTGCCCCAGCGAAGGGGAACCCAGTTCATCTGTCGAGCCAAAGAGCGCGAGGGAACCCGATAGCCCTACATCAGCAGCAGCGGCGGCGGCGGCGGCGGCGACGGCGGAAGTAGATAAGGAGAGCACTCCAAGGAAGAAGATATCAGACGAGACTTTTGTCCGCTTCGGGCCCTTCAAAGTCAAGCTCACGCCGGTGCCAACCTCTATATCAATGGCAAAGGTTGTTGAGGACATCAACGAGTCAATTCGCGAGGCGATGAAGAAAAAGGCATTTCTGAAGGCCAGACAAGCCGGAGATGGATTGCAAATGCAAACCAAATCGATGCGCTTGACGAGATCTGACTTCCTTCTAGGTCTATCACTCATACTAAATGATTAAAAATCAATTTCGATTTCAAGTCGCGAGACTTACAAGGCCCAAAATGACGGGACTTCCCGATCTGATGCTTTAGCAAATACAGAATAATGCGGTTCTCGTCGCAAAAGGCGAAGTCGAAGAATCCTCGGCAAGCTCGGTTGGGAAGCCTCAGCAGCAGCGACAAGAGCATCAGATCACCAAGAGGTTGCAGTGTGTTTCGTTGAGGTCAAGGGTCCTGGCAACGGTCTGCGTGCTCGTCAACGCGCTTGGATCGAGAAGCTGGCCCTGGCTCATGAGCTCTCGGCAACATCGTCGGCACTCCCATCCTCCCCATTATCCTTAATCCATGCCTTCGCCCAGGCGACGATCCGCTCGACATTTGACTCAAGGTCCTCGACGTTATCACTCTTAAGGACCTGTACAATCTCCTTCGCGTACGAGTCTTTGGCCTCCTCTTCCAGGACCTGCATGATCTCAGCCTGGACGTTTTCTTGAACTTTGGATGGACTGTAGCCGCGCTTGGTGAGGCGATCGAAGAGCAGCGTATTGTCTGTGCGGAGTACCACCACAAGGTCGAACCACCTCTCCGGAAAGTAGTCGACCATGGAATGCGTGTCGACAAGCTTCCCGCCGGGCTTGAGCACCTCTTCTAACGCATCGCAGACCTTGTCGTCGTCGAGGACGTCGACGTCCCGCTCCTCATCCTTGCCCGCAAACAGGCCCTGGCTGCGCGCGAGCGCGTTCACGTCCACGTGCTCCATCTCCGCGAGCGCCTCTGCCACCGCCGCGCAGTGCGCGCTCTTGCCGGTCCCGGGCGTCCCCGTCACGAGCACATTCGGCAGCGCGCGGCCCTCCGCCGCGCTCATCGCCCCGCCCGCCCGCCGCCTGCCTCTGCGCCCCGTGCCTGCCGCCGCGCGCGCCGAGGTCCTGCGCCGTGTCGCGCGAGTCGTGTTCGTGGTTCTGCGTCTGCCTCTCTCTCTCCCTGCTCGCCTCCCGCGAGGGGGTCAGGCTGGACCCCGCGGAGGGCGCCGGCCGGGACAGGCTGGAACCAGCGGAGGGCCGCCGCGCCGGGGAGAGCAGAAGATCGCTCGGGCGCGATGGATCGATGGGTAAGTAGATCGCGGCGCGGCAGAGCAGGTTTGGGGCGGCGGCGGTGGCGATGGAGCGCGAGCGCGTGGTGAAGGTGGTGGTGGTGGGCGAGCCGGCGACGGGGAAGACGTCGCTGATCAAGAGGTTCTGCCACGACCTCTTCTCCGCGCAGCACCGCGCGACCGTGGGCTGCGACTTCGCGCTCAAGCAGCTGAGCGTGGAGGTCGCGCAGACCTCCGCTGCAGGCGCCGCGCTGGCCCAGGCCGGCGCGCAGCCAGGGCCCGGGCTGCTGCCGGCCACGCCCAGCGCCGGGTCCTTCGCTTCCGGCCTCGACGGCGGCGCGGGCGTCGGTCTCGGCGGCGCAGGTCAAGCCGGCGTGGGCGCAACGACGACCGCGACCTACGGCGGCGGGTCCTCCGTCTCGCCAGCGCTGGCGGCGCGGGCGGCGTCCGGAAGTGGCTTTGCAGGATCCGGAGGCGCAGTGCCAACAACTACGGTGCGCGTGAGCCTGCAGCTCTGGGATGTGGCGGGTCAGGACCGCTTCGGATCTCTCCAGCGCGTGTACTTTCGGGACGCGCTAGGCGCCATCCTTGTATATGACGCTTCACGACCCGACACGCTCGACGCACTCGAGACTTGGAAGAACGAAGTCGATGACCGCGCAAGGCTGCCCAATGGCAAGCCCGTGCCGACGATTTTGCTAGGCAACAAGTGTGATCTTGGCGGTCAATCGCTCTTTGATAAGGAAGCCCTCGACGACTTTTGCGCCAAGAAGGGCTTTTTACAATGGTTCCCTACTTCGGCAAAGACGAATGAGAATGTCTCAGCATCAATCCACTATCTTGTGCGGCATATTTGTAGTCGCCCTGATATTCTCGAGGCAATGGATTCTCGAGACGAACACGAGATCGAGCTCACCGCCGAGACACACTCTGGTGGCTGGCACGATGATAACCCGGGCTCCTGTCCATGTTAGCAAGGCGACCATTCCGTTCGTTTACTTATACCACTTTGACAGTTTTTGTCTGAGCACCGAGCTTCCCCCTCTCCCCCCCCCTTTCCCCCCCCGGACACTCACACACACACACACACACACACACACACACACACACACACACCACCCTCAACTGCGTCATGAATGTGCACACGCAAGCCAAAAAATCGGTTTGAAGCCAGGACAATCTCTTTTCTTTTCAATTCTTTTCAAGAGGCCGACTCCACTGACATGCGTCGATGCAAGGCATGCATGCGCAAGAATTATTCGTATTCTTCTCTCCTCAATTTGACAATCTAACTTGCACCTACTTGCTTTTTAGAAGAAATAATGTTTCGGGTGTGCGCGTCCACGCACCACTATACTTGAGAGCACGGCTCAAGAATGTCGGGCGCAGGAGTGTCTGAGCGCACCAAAATGAAATGAAGAGCAAAGCAAAGTAACGCTTCGTTTTCTACAGCCCTTGCTGCTCAATGAGACGGAGAGCAGCTTGCTCGACATCCTCCATTGTGCCTTCCTCTGCACGCTTTGCCTTCTTCGTAGGTCGAGCCTCCACATCATCAACATCATCATCGTCATTGTCCGAGCCGCCAACACTCGCGCCATCGGCGCTCACGTCGTCGGCATCCTCCTCGTCGGAATATCTGCCAAGAACAACGCCGCCACCATCTTCATCTTCGTCCTGGCGAAGAGCCCCACGCCGCTTGAGTCGCTCGGTACGATGTTTCTCGCGAACACGCGCCCGGTCGCGCTCCCGATCATCCACATCCTCATCTGCAAGCTTCGCGGCAATTCGGTCCAAGTACGCCTGCCGCTCGCCAGCGCTCACGCGCACAGTGTCGTCACGATCAGACGTCGCCTCCGCGCCAGAATCGCCAATTTCGTCGGCAAGCTTGGCAAAGGGGTCAACTTCTTGTCCCTCATCGTCGAAGACCTTGTGCTTGGGCCTCACGCGGCCCTTGCTCAGACCCGTGAGGGCGTCAATGCGAAGTTTGCGCGTCTGCTTTCTGCTCGGCAAGTGGTCTTCCTCGTCACCCTTGACCTCGTCGACAGCTTCGCCTGTCTCGCTCTCGTTGTCATCACTTTCGGCATCCTTGCCGGCCAGAGGACCCTTGGAGCCTCGCAAGACGAGGCCGTCATCATCATCGTCGTCGTCATCATCTTCTTCATCGTCGCCGCCGCCCTGCTCGTTTGACTTGAGCGCCAAGAGGCGCTCGTACTTGGTCTTTTTCTCCTTCTTGGTTGCCTTAGATGAGCGCAGGCGTTGCAAGAGCTCCATGACATCTTCGTCACTCTCGTCATCACCTGGCGCCGCAGCCTCGTCACCCTCCATTTCCATGAGCGCGTTAAGTTTGGCAAGCGCATGAGAGGTTTCCTTGAGCTTGCGAAGCTCTTTGCGACCTTCGTCGCCGCTCAATCCTTTGAACTTGATACGCGGCGTGTTGGCGAGCCCGAGAGACTGCGCGTAGGCGCCCATCGGCAATTTGTTCACGTCAAAGACAGACTTGTCGCTCTGCAGATACACGGATCGCAGGTACGACTTGAATGCCTTTTGTCCAATGAGACGAAGCTCTGGGTCTTTGGCGACCTCGCCCGAGACCTTGCGCTGCACATCCTGCTGCTTGCTCGGATTCACTTTTTTCTCCACAATGGGGATGTTCGCTTCGCGCAACTTCGCAACCATGGCAGGCGCCTCGTTTGGAAGCAAGAGCAACAGCGAGTTGCCACGGTTCTTGAAGCGTGCAGTTCGGCCGACGCGATGAATGTACGTTGGTACGTCCTCGGGGCAGTCGCCCTGAAGAATCCAATCGACGCCGGGAAAATCGAGCCCTCGCGCAGCAATGTCCGTCGCAAACAAGACAGCCGCCGGCTTTTGAATGAACTCATAATAAATGTGCATACGACGCTGCTGCTTGATCTTGCCATGCATGCACATAAGCGGAACGCCAGGTCGCAACTTGCGAAAGACTGCGTCAATGTACTGCACTTGCCGGCAGCTCGACAGAAAGATGATGCTCTTGCTCTTGAGATGACTCCGAATAAAAGAGTACAGCAAATCCATCTTGTCTGGAAGTTGGCACACAGTATAGGCCTGCGCGAGGTTCGCCGGGGTCGGCGCTTTGCCGCGGTCGTTGCGCATGCCGCCCTCGACGACGGCCTCCATGGCTTTGTCCAGCTGCTTTTTGTCAGCGTCTGGGCCCGTCGGGATCTTTTTCTGCACCTCGTCCATGTTCAGCACCGAGACGTATTCGGGCCTGCGGAGCGAAAGGCGCGCAAGTGCCTTTACGGACTTTGTTTGCGTTGCTGAAAAGAGCATCGTCTGCCTCGTTTTTGGCATGTACTCGAGAATACGCGTCAGCTGCTTCTTGAAGCCAAGATCCAGCAGCCGATCTGCCTCGTCAAGAACAAGCATCTGCACTTGGCTCGCGTCCATGGTTGGGGTCTGCTCCAAGTGCTGCAAAAGTCTTCCGGGGGTTGCAATCATCACGGCAAGCTGGTGGACATTAGCCTGTTCACGACGGAAGTCGCTCCCACCCATGACAATGCCTGCCGTGTATCCGTGCCGGTATCCTACGACGCGAAGCACTTCGTAAATTTGCAGAGCCAGCTCGCGCGTGGGCGAGATGATGACAGCGCCCAGTCCGAGGCCGGGCGTCCAGCCGAGCCTGAATAGTCGTTCCAGCAATGGGACAACAAAGGCCAGGGTCTTTCCGGACCCAGTGCGCGCTGCGCCGAGAACGTCGCGGCCGACGAGGGCGTGAGGAATGGCCAGCTGCTGGATCTTGGTCATTGTCACGAACTTGCCGCGCTCCAGCCCGCTCAGCGTCATGCCAGAGAGGGCCACGTCGTCGAACATCTTCGGCACCTTGCCATCCTTGCGAAAAAGCGAGCCTGCGGGCGGCGCCTCCTCGCTCGCGCGCGCCTCGAGCTCCTCGATTTCCCGGGACCTGCGCTCGGCCTTGGTGGCGACCTCGGGCCGCGCGTCCTTGCCGCCCTTGTCCCCCTCGGCGGCGGGCGTCCTCGCCGACGACTTCTTGACGTCTCCCCGCGGCCGCTTGCCGTTCTGCAGCTTCCCGGCTCCCGCTGCTCCCGCGCCCGCGTCTCCGCGCGCTCCCCCGCGCGCGCCCTCGTCGACCCTGCGGAAGCTGCGCGCCATGGCGGGGGTCTCGCGGTGCGTGGGTGGGTGGTCCCGAGCGCGCCTCGCCGCGGCGATCTCCGATCTCGGCCCGCGACCGCCCGGCTCTGCTCGGCTCTGCTCTGCTCTGCCCGGCTCCTGCTCTGCTCCGCGCGGCTCCGCTCCGCTCCGCTCCGCTCTGCTCGCCGCGCCGCGCCTCGCCGCGCCGCGCGTCGCGTCGCGCTCGCTCGCGCAGCTCTCGCGCCGCGGGCTCCGGTTCTGCGCGCGGCCGCCGCCACCCAAGGAGGCCGCGCCGCCGCCGCAAGTGCAGAATGCGCGCGCCGCAAGTCGGGAATGGCGCCGCCGCCAAGTCGGGAATGCGCGCCGCCGCTGTGCTGCGCTGCGCTGTGCTGGGCCGCGCCACACACGTACAGCGAGCGAGCACGGATGACGGACGCCATGGGCGCAGGGATGTATGAAGGAAGGCGCACGAGGAGGAGACCCAGACCGCGCCGTCCGCCGGCGCGTGCTGCGGCAGAGAGGAAGCGGAGCGGGCAGCCGCAGCTCGTTCCTCGCGAAATCGGCCAGGGCCTGCGAACTGAGACGCGGACAGGGCGTCCCGTCCCATCGCTGGTGGTCACTGCACTACTACGCACACTATGTGGCGTCAACGGTCCTCTGGATTGGACGCGCTGCGTTGGACGAACCGACTTGCGCGAAGGCAACGAGGACCTCGCTCCGCACGAGCAGACAGACCGCGTCGCGAGCAGGCGGCCGAAGCTGCTGTTCGCGCGGAGGGCCTGCGCCCGCTAGGGACGAGCTCGCCCGTGCTGGCAGACGGAAACGGGAGTGGTGTCGCGCGACGCAAGAAGCGAGCGAGCTGAGAACCCACGGAGCGAGCAGCAGCCGGTCGGGGTCGGCCTGCGCGCTGCCCGCGTGTTGTGTACGTGGATCAACAGAGGAAAGGAGAACAATGACGGCAACCTGCGTGGTCAAGGAGCAGCGCATGGACAAGGCCATGCTGGATGAGCTCGTGTTCCACGCCACGGATGCATTAGCCGTGGAGATGAGCTACACGGACATTGCTTCGTACATTAAAAAACACATGACGGCGTCGTTCACAGGTGTCTGGCACGTCGTCGTGGGGAGAAACTTTTGCGGCTCTTTCACGCACCAGGAGAATAACGCTGCTTATCTGTACTTTGGACAAACGGGTATTCTCTGCTATAGAACAGTCTAAGAATAAACATCACGATGGGAGAAAATTGCCTTTTCTTTGTTGGAAAATTATAGAGCTCGTTCCTTCCTCACCTTGCCATCCGTGGCGGCAACGGAGGTGCGCTAGCCCGGGGCGTCAGCTCATCTGCGCTCTCCAACTCACTGTCCTTTCCACTCTCCATTTCATCGTCAAACATCGCAACGCCCCAACGCGCAACAGCGCTACGATCTTCCAAATTGTCGTGCAGACTCTGCGCTGCAAGCTCACGCGAAGATCGCATCACATATGTCGAAAGTGCTGTAACCCAGCTCTCGCATGCGCGCCGTGTCTCACACATGAACTTGTACGTGGTTTCAATGCGCGCACGTGGCGAGCGAATGACGATTTCGAAAGACTTTTCCTGATTGCTTCCCTTATTCAAGCTGCTGGTGCTGGTGCTGGTGGTGCTCATGTTCACTGCCCGAATATGTGCAAGCGATATTGAGCCGGCTTCACCCGTGTAAACATTGTGTGAAGAGCTCGTAGTGGTCATTCCAACATAAAAGGTCAAATGTCGTCGCTGTCGGTAGAGAACAAAGTACATTCGATCCCAGCTTGCAAGATCACCCATATCCCTACCTTCGACACGCATCATCAACCATCCTTCCCGGTGCACATCCTCGGATACCAAAGTTGCGCGCTCGTTTTCTGAACCTTCACTTGTCACCACCGATTTTGGTGAACTTGCCTCGGATGACGCTTGCGAAGCCGATGAGGGTGACATGGATACTTGAGATACATGCCGGCGGCTGGGTGATAATATGAGCGCAACAGGCTTTCCCCGCTTGTGCTGGCGCGACCCCTTGTAGTGATCTTCGTCATAGTTGTCCACAACAACTTTCGTTTGTCTCCTCGCGCTATTTTTGCATGGCAAAAGTCCACTCGTGCACAAGGCCAGCAAACAAAGCAAGAGGGTGAGGACTAATACTACGCCTGCAACAATGACTTGCCACCACGAGTCGATCCAGCTCCCCTGCTCGACGACTCCACTCGATGACAGCGCAGGAGAAGGAGCTGGCGTCTGAGATGGACCCTGAGACGGAGCAGAAGATGGACGAGTCGTTGGTACAGACGAATCCACGTCATTGACCGGCGACAACGTCGAGGATGGAGCATCTGTTGGAGCACCAGAGGTCGGTGCCAAACTTGCAAGAAAGGAAACTGGAACGCATCCGTTTTCTCCATTTGTAAGAGCTCCAAAAGTCCATCCGGGTGCGCAATCACTACACGTGTCGCCTCCGTAGCCTTGTCCAGAAAAACACACGCACTGCGTCGGAGAGGACCCCAGGCATGCTCCATGACCGCTGCAAATGAGTCCATTGCTGCCCTGTGGACAGTCTCCCAAGGTGAGCGGACAGTCTGCCGAACAGCACACGTCCCCGCTTTCGTTGGATGTGTCACCCTCAACACACGTCTCGCCAGCCTCGCAAAGTCCATTCCCGCAGGTACCGACACGGTCAAGAAGCTCAATAGCACCTGCCCTTGAAGCATTGCGAAGATCTTCCAGCCATGCTCCGTCTTCTGCTACCCCATCTACTCTCCAAATTGTCGTGGCTTCTTGTAAACGTCGCGAAGAAGACTTTGACGAGAAAGAAGCAGAATCGTAATGCAAGCGTGACCTTGACACACCTAGAGCCGCAGCAAGCGTGTCGGCGACAACCTCAAACTCCGTTGAGATCAAGGAGCCACTCGACACGCTCCCATACACCAAGCGTTGCCCGCAAGAGAGACCACTCCCGTCACAGACGCCGCAAGCATCGAGAATCCCACTCTTGCAGCACACAAGAGATGCGTCGAGAACTCCGCTTACGCAGCAAGCGCCAAGGGCGTCAAGGACATGGCTGGAATCCCCGTCGCAAGCGCCGCAGCGATTCGTGGACATGCTAGAACAGCACTGGCCCCAGAGATCTCGAACGCAGTTCTCAGCACTGTTGCTTCGGCTCTCCTGCATCATCGTTGCAACGGCTGCTGCCGCTGCTGCTGCTGCTGATGATGATGCTGTTGTTGTTGTTGTCCCACTACAGCTGCATGACTTTGCAGCTTCTGGCTTCGGGAAACTCTCCACACAAAAGATGTCGTCCACGACGCTTTCCTCTCCGTCGGCAAGCGAGGTTCGCATGCATTCAACGGATCGAGTGGCCGTGGTGTTTGTTGCTGCTTCGCGGCAAGAAATAGGACAGGCTTCGAACTGCGAGACGCGCCAACTAAAAAATTCGCAGGGCAAACCTTGATTGCAGGCCTTGGACATGACAGGCTTGACGCCAAGCGTTGCACACCGTGCATCGGAGACCTGCTGTTGCAAAAGCCCATCAAAGCATGTTACGCTTCGCGAGCTTGTCGCCTGGTCTCCACACGAGTGAGAGCAAGGAGACCACGGAGACACTAACCACATGAGATTTTGACAAGATTCGACCTCGAGGGCCCCGCACGGCTTGACGCCCCAGAGACCTGGAGTGACAGCAGCGCACTCAGAACGAGCCAAAGGTCTGTTTGTCACGGAGGAAAAACACAAACTGTTTTGGGCTCCAATGTCAAGAGCGCGGTCCTTGGTCTCGCACATGCAGTTTTCATTACCCAAACCTGTATTGAGCGAAACGTTCATGAGAAGGGGTGAACTATCGCACCAGCTAGGAATGTTCAATGTTGAGCAGGCTCTTTCCGTCTCGATGGCTGGGGAGCTGTCCCGCAGTCTCATGCACGACGAATGCGACATTGATAGTTGCCGCTTTGTATCCGCATCATAGCATTCCAGCGTCCGGGTCTGCGTTGCTTCATCGATGGTATCTGCACACGATGAAGACTCACATGAAGTCCAGATATCGATACCGAGAATGACGCTGGACTCGAGTTCGTTCGCGGTGTCACAAAGTGCTCTGCACGCGCGTGTCGAACTTGGCATTTGGAGGTCGGCGCAAAATTTTGCATCAACAGCCCTTTGCTCATCCTCGAGATCAATGCATGTCACTGAACGTCGCTGGATGCCGTCTGCGGGAGCGAACTCTTCGCAAGAGTCCTCAAATTCGCACTGTCCCCATTCGCCCGCAAGAATGGTATACCTCTCTCGAATCGTAAAGTTTGAGCTCGAGGTGACGAATGGAAGTGCCGTGGAAAGCTGGTTTCCATGGTCGTAACGAAGGCGAAGGTGAATGCAGTATAGATCCGGGGTCGGAACATTGGAAGGCACCTGCACAACAGCCTCCTCTGCTGCTATCGAAAATGTCCCGAGAGACCACGTCTCCTTTGTCTCCCGTCGTTCAAGCTGCAGCTGAACCTGTAAATGGCTTGACGGCCCCTCCTGGCTTGCATCGAGCAAGGGCGCCGCCCATGACACGCTCGCGGGATCACCCTTGAGCCAAAGAGACTGCCGAGATGGTTCGTCGATGCGAATTCCGTCTTGATTCGCATCTCGCGCAGAAATGTCAACATGAATTTCCACAACGTCGCTGTCGTTCAGACCCTCGTCGTCAAGGACTTCAAGGCGAAATGAGTAATATCCGAGTTGCTCCACATCTTCCACCCGTGTCGTTGCAGCAAACGGATCGACAATTGTAGGAATAGTGACATTCGCTCCGGCAGTGTAACCTGGGACACCGCGTGCCGAAAGCAGCGCCAGCAGTGCGTCTGAGGCAGGCGTGGCGTCCTCTACGCGATGGCCGAGAAAAGTCCACGCATACTTTTCAATGGCTTCGTCGTCAAACGAGGCGCTCCCGTCAAGGACAACCTTGGAAAATGCTCCGAAGGGAAGATGCCTTGCAGTTTCCGCAATACTTGCACTTGGGGCAACATTAGGAAGCATCATTACCACAAAGTCCTGTGACGCTTCGGCGCCATGAATATCAGTCACCCAAAGCTGCGCCGCGTAACGTCCAAAGTCTGAAAAGGACAAGGATACTTCGTCTGCCACCAATGGGTGAGCTGATGACGTGTTGAGTAGCGCAGGTATATTCCATGCGATTGATGCAAGCGGAAAACCTTCTGGGTCGAAGCTTTCGGCGGCACTGATGCGAAGAGTGAGCTCTGACATGTTGAATGTACCGGATGATTTCACGACGAGGGAGCTTCCGCCATCGGTGAAGTTTACGGGCGAGCCTTGCGCAGAATTTGCACCTCTTTCGAGATTTGCCTCTAAACGAACCTCGGGGGCACGATTCGGAACCTGAACGAGCTGTTCGAGAACAGAACTTCGGTTGCACTTGTCGGTTGCGAAAAGTCGAAATGAAAAAGAATCGCCTGGCGTGAGAGTTGTCGGGTCTGTGACAAAGGCGAACTCTCCGGCATCCAAGGAGCCATTATGCGGCGCGATCGACTGCAACGAACCCACGTCGTCCCAGACAATGGACATATTTGAAATGTCTTGTGCTGCGACACTTGAATTGAATGTGAGCCGAACAAGGCCATGGGCCTCGTCGAGGTTCGACGCAACCGAGATACTAAAGTTCTGGCCGTTTGCAGACCCACAACGCTTCACCTGACACGATTCCAGATCATAATAGTGCTGTTCAGCGCAGGTTGGCTCCACCAAAGGGACGCACTTTGATCGCGTGAGGTCAAAGACAAAACCAACGCGGCAACGATGCACGCATTCGTCACTGGAAGTCGTAAAGCGCGCGAGCGTAGGAGCAGACGTAGGCACGCCATCTTCGCAGCTCGCGAGGCCCCACTTTTTACGGAGATTCGTGTTGTAGACGCTATAGTAGTCGACGCCTCGAGGGGGGCACCATCGCAGCGTGGCATTTCCATAGTCATTGTAGGTCACTCCAAAAGGCTGGGCCTCTGCGAGCATTGGCGCGTAGTCAAAGTCAATAATGACATTCCCTCGACGAAAACGGAAAGGCAGCTCGCAATTGACGTGCTCCTTGACATAGCCAAGATTCCCATCGTAAATGAAGCATGCATGGGAAAGCGTTGGATACAATGTCGGGGACACAGTGGGCATCATTGTTGGAAGCTCGCTTGGATCTTCGCAACCGTCAATTACACCCCAGTGCTCGCGAGTGGCGATCTTGGCCTTGACGTAATCGGTTACTCCTGCTTTGGGACACCACCGTATATGATCAAAGTCTTCCCCGCCGTAATCACGCAGACCACGGCCGTATGGTTTAGCCTCGTCGAATCGGGGTGGATACTCGAATGTGATTGGCTCATCGTCCCACCTATTACGGTATTCAAATGGAAGCTGGCACTGTGTCTCCCCCTTGACATACTCGAAGCTTTCTTCGGCAATTTGACAATTCATGGACATGGTAGGAGCAGACGTGGGACGTGGTGTTGGAGGTGTGGGCGCGGGCGTCGGCGAGAGCGTTGGAAGTCGAGTTGGGGCATCCGTCGGTGCGTTCGTTGGCATCCGCGTGGGTCTCTTTGTGGGGAATTGATTGGTGCTTGCGCACGACGCTGAACCCCAGGACGCTCTAACTGTTTCATCGGAAACGTCATAAAGGTCAATACCCTGCGTGGGGCACCAGCGACCTACACTTTCAATGTCCGTCGCTCCGAAAGGCTCAGCTTCTGTACCGAGTGGCGGATATTCGAACGTGGCGCGAGTCCGGTCGGAGCCAATGTAATCGAAGGGGAGCTGGCACTCGGCTTCGCTGACAACAAACTGATCCTCGCGCCCGGGGATGTAGCAGCCCTGCAGACGTGTTGGTTCGAAAGTAGGTCTCTCGGTAGGATGCCGCGTTGGATGGCTTGTGGGCGTCAGTGTAGGATGCAGCGTTGGTTGTTTCGTCGGTCTCCTCGTTGGACTTTGTGAAGGCTGTAAGGTTGGCTGCAATGTCGGCTGCTGGGATGGCCTTCTAGTTGGTTGACTCGTGGGATTTGAAGTTGGCGAGTCTGACGGCGTGCCAGTGGGTTTTGGCGTGGGGGCCTTTGTTGGACCTTTGGTGGGCACCTGTGTTGGGACATATGTAGGTGCAAGTGTTGGCGGCATGACAGGTGCTGCCGTTGGAAAAGCAGCCGGATCGGTGCAATTAACAATTCCCCAAGATCTTGCATCAGCGGTGTTCCGAAATTGATATTCTACAATATCTTCAGTCGGACACCAACGCACGGATTCGCTCGCCGGGTCGATGCCGGTTTTAGAGATACCATAAGGTTTCGCTTCGCTCACCAGTGGAGGATAGTCATACACTGTGGTTACTTTTCCAGAGGTGTACGAAAATGGGAGTGCGCAGGCAGTGCGCTCCTTCACGAGACCAGGCCCTCCCTCATAAATTTCACACACTTGCACAATCGGAGACATTGTAGGTGACGCGGTTGGCGACACTGTCGGGGCGCGCGTCGGTCCATGGCAAGTATTTGGGAAAATAGGTTGCAAAACGCCCACGTCCCGCTCTGTAGGGTTTGCCACGGCTCTTCGGTCAACGAGCGCTCCTTCCTGGAACATACAGAGGGGAGTATCTAAGATACATCGGTCAGTAAGCAGATCGTGCACATAGCCTTCTTCGCAGACGTTGGTGAGCACTGTGCACGTGGGGCACGATTCTTCATTCATGGAAGAATCCGCGCAATAGCATGAATTTAGATTACCTGGCGGTTCGTCTGCGTATGACGGGCACTGCAGGTTTTGCGTGGTATCAATTGTAAAAGTTTTTGAGACGGGCGAATATTGCAAGCAGTCATCGTGCAATGTCACCCTGACCTGCACATGCTGCAATTCCTCAAGAATCTGAAATTCAATGCTTGTGTCCTTGCTTATCCAATGCGATGAAGCGTCATCGCTACAATCTGGTAAGTTCGTGGCTTTCGGCTGAGCTTCCACTGTCCTGACAAACGCCGAAGCGTAGAAATCGTCAGTGTCATCCTCGAGGTCGTAATCATCATTTCCGGAACCTTGGGTGGTTGTAGGTGTGCTCGTTGTCGCAAAGTTGTGATAATAGTAGTAATAAGATGAGTAGGAGGTGTACGGTGATGTCTTGTCATTGATTTGAAGCTCGCGACGTCGAGAATCGACAGGATAGCAACGGATTTCGCTGGTCGGATCGAAACAGCAATTCCGAGCCCAACACTCTTGGCGAGTCACACCAACAGGGCCACAGCGTTGTGTGTTGAATACTCTGTTTGGACAACCTTGCGTTGGAGTCAAAGTCGGGGCATGCGTTGAGGGTGCCGGCGTGGGCGCAAGAGTGGTCGTTGGTGCTGCACTTATAGCTGGTGCCTCTGTGTCTTCCCCACTGTCGCCTATTGAGACTTCACACCACGTGAACGTGGCAGGTCGATCCTCAAGTCCGCGAGCGCGCACATCGACGGTGACTGACCCTGCCGCTGTATTCACATCAAGGTAGCCATCGAGATCGTCGTCTTCGAAAACGCGAGGTTGGCTCATGCATGTTGCAGTAAGTGCAGTCGTTCTTGATGCGCCTTGCACGTAGTGAGGCGTCAGGACCATAATAATCATCATCACTATTAACACCATGTTGGTCGTCTTCATCTTCGCCTTCGTCGTCGTTGTGGTCATCTTGCAACACTGCCTGGCCCTTCCTATGCGAAGATCAGGGGATGGACGACCATGGAATAGGCTCGCTTGACTTTGTGCTGATTTGCTTATAGCTCCCACGAGTTTCATCGCGCGGGCTCGGTGGCCGAAGCGTGTGTCGCGTTGAAGCATCGGCGACGATGATGACGACGACGACGACGACGACGACGACGACGACGACGACGACGGTAACAACAACGACGACGATAGTGCGAAGGAGTTCCAGCTTGTTTGGCGCTGCTGGCCCCTCATCGTCTGTGGCTTTGCGCGGTCCATGCAGCTCGCAAAGCCGTGAAGCCGCGAGGGGCAGCCCCGCGCTCTCACGGCACGCAAGTTGCGTTTGGCCCGCCAGCGTGTGATGAGCTCTTGGTTGTGTAGGCAGAGCTACTGCAGCAAGCCCACTCGCCAGCAGCCCATAGGGCCCGAACCGGGACGCGCTTTGACTATACACTTTACAAACTTTGATAAAAACAAACAAATGTCAACGGTCAAAAAGCACTCACATTTGTCTCTCTTTCTTTCCTTCTCTTTGATTTATAGGTTACATGCATTCTGCGTGCCATGCCCAGTCTTTGACCTTGTCTCGTATCTCCGTTGTTCAGAAGGAAGTCAATCTTCCACAGGCAGGCGACCTGAAGAGGGAACGGAACACTTACCCTAGACGATTGATAACGCCATGAGCCGCCCTTTTATTTGTTTGGACGCATCACGCCGAGGCAGCTTGGAGCGAGTCAGCATCGTTCGCAGGTGAGATGCGGAGGTAGGCGTCCAAGATGGCCGCGACGTCGTCGCACTCGCGCAGGTCGGCCTGTCGGCGCTGTTCTTCAAGATAATCACGCTCGAAAATGCCAGTCTCGAGCAAGCAGCTGACGCTGTGATTGTGATTGCGTCGCACCGCGTCGTTAAAGAGGTCATAGAGTGCATCGTCGCCGCAGCAGTCTCGCAAGAGCATCACAATGTCAAAGAGCCCATTCCTGGCAGCCGTCTTTTGGATGCAGAGGGCCATATCTCGCGTGATAATTTTCTCGTTGAGAAACGCCTGAACTAAGTCGAGGTTGCCCTGGCGTGTGGCCTCTTGTGCAGCATTTATGATGGCTTCGTCCAGCTTTGTCTTGCGAGCGGCAAGAGCGTCGCGCTCCGCAAGGGCGGCGGCGTCGACAACAAAGCCGGGGGCGCGGTGGCGAACATCCATTGTCTCTTGCGCATGAGCAAAGCGAGTGCAAAGCATCTTCGCCATGTTCAGAGCCAAGGCAGCATGCGATGCTTTGCAGGATTCATGCATGGCCACAAGAGCAAGAGTATCCATTGAGCCAGCATTTGCGCGCACCGCCTGGGAAAGAAGGAAAGCCACCAGGCTGGTCAGTCCGTGGCTGGCAGCCTCGGCCACACTCTGCGCAAAGTACGGCGCATCAAGGATGCCGTGCTCCACTCCACTTGAAACGAGACATTTGACGGCTTTTTCCTTGGAGAGGATGATTGCGAATTGCGTCATTTTCATGAAAGCAGTTTGCCTTCCCAGAATCAAGGGCTCCTGTGGTCCCTTTTCCTTTTTGGTATCCAAGCTTGGATATCTTGCCGAGAGAAAGTCTTTGAGCGCCTCGTTGAACTCGCATCTGATACAGTGATGAGCAAGGTCAAGAAACTGTTGAGTGTTTGAAATGTTCGTCTCCAGGGAGCGCACACAGACTTGCTGGACGGCCTTTTGGCGTAGCTTGTGCTCCGTGGTGCCAGGATCTCTGCATTGCGCTCCAAAGAGAGCTTTGAGTTCGTCCTCGGTCGCTTCTTTGGTCTCTGTTCCTTGCGCATGCGCTGCCAGATACGGGGCAACAAGTGCCTCGATCGCGAAATCGCTATTCTCTACGAGCTTGTGCATACCTCTGCTTGTCGTGGCCATCCTCCCCAGGCTTTGCAGGTCAAGAAACTGGAGCACAAGAAGCTTGGAGTCCTCCGCGAGCGCGGCCATGCCGAGCTGCCCTGTCATCGTGTTCCCCCGGCGTCGACGGTCTCTCGCGGCGAGCCCTTTCGCGCGCACGTGCTCTCGCTTTGACGGCTCCTTCGTTCGCTCGCTCTTCCGCTCGCTTCCTTGCGGGTTTGCTCCTCGCTGGCAAGCGCCAGACACCCTCGTCCGTCTTCCGGTCTGCCTTGGCGATGGACCTTCTTCGTCGTCTTCTTCGTTCGGGTCCAGGTCAGTGTTCGAGCCCAGGTCCAAGTCCAAGTCCATCGTCTAGATCCATCGTCCAAGTCTCCATCGTCCAAGTCTCCCTCCCTCGCCGCGCCGCGCTCCTTCTGCTTGCTGAAGTCCGCCTGCCTTTGTGTGTACACGTTCGGGCAGGCACGCCTGACCAAAGTCCACTCACAGTCAGTCAAGCGCCGGCATCCGTCCCTGGAGTTGCTTCTGTTGCTGGGCTTGCACGGACTCCTTCCTGCAAATGCTTCGCATGGATGCTTGCTTTTGCTCGCTTTGCTTGCCTTGCTTGCTTGCTTTGGTGCTTGCTTTGCTTGCACCGCTTGCATCGCTTTGCTTTCTTGGTTCTTGATCATCGTTTTGTTTGGCCAGGCCAAGCTTGCTCTTGCTTGCTTGTCAAGGGCAAGGCGGCGGCGACACGCATTTCATTCGTCGCGAGATCTCCGCGCCACGACGGCGTCGCGCGTCGTCATATGGCCGTCGATTCATGGATCGTATACAGGGGTAAGTATGTGTTTTCGCAGTCGGCCGTGCCGACGCGATGACGACTGCGATGATGGGATGATGACTCTCCCTCTCTCTCTTTTTCTCTCCGTCGCTTCAGCGTCTCATCAGCGTCTCTCATCATCAGCGATCTCAATCTATCTATAGTATACCGATCCCGATCGATCGGTCGATCTGGCGACTCGTCGACTGCGACAAACTCGCTTCGGAGCCCGCGAGAGAGAAATGCGAACGCGCGCTGCCGCCGCCGCAGCGAGCAAGCATCAAGAGGAGGGAGAGGAAGAGGAGAGCAAGGGGCTCGAGGCGCAGTCGCCCGGCATGAAAGGGACCACGAGCGAGACGTCGCCGCCTTCGGCGCACCCGTATGTGACCATGTGCCGGCAGTGCGGGTGCAAGGTAGACCCTTCGGTGCTCACAAGCCTCGCGACCGACTGGAGCTTTGTCAAGGCTTCGAACGAGTACTCGCTGCTGCCGCTCCTGCTCCTTGTGCGGGAGGAAAAGGCTGCTAAAGGCAAGGCCGTGTCGAAGCTCCGCGAACATCTCAAGACGCTCCGCATCAGACATGCTGACGCGCCGACGCACATCACCGACGCAAATGCTCGCGTTGTTGGCCTCTTGCTGCGCGAATGCTCGAACCTACGACACCTGGACGTGTCGCGCATGAAGATGAGCAAGTACGGCGCGCGAGAGATTGTCGCGGGACTGGACGAGTGCCCGACGCTGGAGACCCTGAATCTTTCATTCAACCCCGGCATCGCACCTGCGCTGCGCGAGGGCAAACTCGAAAAAGTCATTGGCAAGCTTGAGAATCTCACGCTGCTGGACGTGACCAACGATCAACTCGGTTTCGCCCAAGTTGACGCCTTGCACACCGCAATGAAAGAGACGCATGCCAAGTCCGGCCTCGAGTTCGAGATCCGCGACGGCGGCAACAACGTTTTCGAAGAGGTACTCAATGCTCTTACGCACGGTGTTGGCGTCTTCCTCGCCCTGGTGGGCACTGTGGTCATGATGTACCATGCCTCCGCGGAGGGTCAATCTCGTCGTACCTTTTACGCCTGTGGAGTTTACTGTTTGTGTCTAGTTCTTCTCTTTGTGAGCTCGACCCTGCTGCACGCCGCATTTCTCAACGAGAAGGTTTCGACTGTGTTGGGTCTGCTTGATCACACCGCCATCTACTTTCTCATTGCGGGTACTTATCTTCCTTTTTGTGTTGTCAGCCTCGAGAAGCACCCCTACGGCTGGGCGATGGCCGTCGGAGAGTGGGGCCTCGCTTTTGCGGGCATTGTTCTCTGCATTGTGCATGAACGAGTGCAAGTCCCGATGAAAATGCCAATTGAGCTTGCGCTCTATTTGGGCATGGGCTGGATGCTCGGCATCGCATGGGAAGATGTCAAGACGCACATTAGTCCGGGCGCTGTAGAGCTCTTGCTCTATGGTGGCCTTGCATACACGGGCGGAGTGGTCTTTTTTGTCATGGAGAAGCTCAAGCACCCCATTGGACATGCAGTCTGGCATATTTTCGTGCTCATCGGTGCGACCTGCCATTACTTTGCAGTGCTCTTCTTTGTCGTGGGCCTCGAGGAGGAAGGCCTTCGGGCAGCACCCCGCGTCCCGGTTGGAGGGACCCTGCCCCCATTGTGAATAGTTTATCTCTCAGTTTTGTAAGGAAAATAGGTACTACTTGCGTCTTTTCCTCTAACTTGTCATGTCTGTCTGGCTTACCTTCATGCTCTTCCTCCTCGTCTTGCATCAATTTTCACTTATACTGAGTTAGAGAGAAGGCAGGCAGAAAAAGAGCGGGGAAATCAAACACAAACAATCGCTTTTTTCACGTCACTGGCAGGCCTGTCTCCTCTGACAGCACTTTATCTCATTGAAAATAAGTGGAGTCGCCCGGGCACACGACAAAGCCCTCGAGATCCTCGTAGCCATCGCTATCACCTTCCGCTTCCATTTCCTCCAAACCCTCATCGATAAACGCATTTTCACTACGGCGCCGACGTCTTGGCTTGTCAATTGTTGTGGCTACGCCCTTGCGCCGCCGTCGCAAGGGTGGACCAGCGTCCTCCTCGATTGCAGCAGCATTGTCATTCGAGCTTGCCTCCAAGGCTTTACAAAGCTGCACGATCCGCTTTTTGGGAGCGAGTGGTCGCGACAAAGTTTCGCGCTCTTCTTGTGCCACTTGCGCGTCACTCTCTTTCGAACGCTCGCGAATTTGACGCTGCAAAGGCACCACATTCTCGGCCTTGATGCTCGCCTCGGGGTCAGACGCCAATACTGACGCATCTTTGGAAGCTTGAGGCTCGTATTCTGTAGCCCAGGCCAAGAGAGTCTCGCGTAATCGGTCCACAAAAGTCTGCGCTCGTATTGCCGATCGATGAGACCTTTCACACCAGGTGCAGAGGGCCTTTGCAATGGACACCAGCTTTGCCAATTCGGCAAGCAAGGCACCTGCGCTAATCTCGCAGGTACGCTCTGCTTGGACAATGCTTTTTGAATCCTTGGCCGTCTCACGGCGCTGCCTCTTGCGTGCCGGGCGGTATGTAAGCAGGGGAGCTCCTGCACTTGGGTGCAAGTTTCGCCCATTGTGCCGACCAAATCGAGCCACCAAAAGTGCACTTTCATGACTCATGCGGAAGCAATGCAATGATCCAAGAGACTTCGTATCTTCTGAGCAGAGACGTTGCGTGACATGAACAAGTTTGGCCCGCGCGGTGGCTGGAAAACCGCCGATTCCACCTTTACTACACCAGATTGCATGCAATATATTGGTCATTCGCTTGTGCAACACAAAACCGGTATCGCGATCTAGGCTGATGAAACCTTCGCCAAAAAGCGCATCCAAGCTCTCGAGTGCGTGCTGCGTCGCTGTCTGCAAAGTAACTTGGGAGGCCATGATGCGAGGGACTCGTTCCTGTGCGCGCAGCTTGCGTTTGAGTTCCGCTTTCGTCCAAAGAGACACTTGCAAGATTGACTCGATGCGCGCAAGACTACCGCTTGCGTCCACTGGTGTTGCCGGTAGAGTCACTTCAAGCAGAATGCGCAGATTCGCGACGGTGGAAAGGTCCATTGTGAGGAGGAGCTCAAAACAGGCTTTCTGAATGGCAAGTACACCTCGACGACTCTCCACGGCGGCCAATGGAATGAGAAGAGCGAGGACCGCGCCGAAGTTGCGAAATTGAGATGCGGTCATACCTGTAGATTGCACAGTCTGAAGAAAGACTGCTGCAAGGCGCTCGAGCACCGCACCAGCTTCCGCAGTGAAACCGTCAGCGTTCGAATCGCGCAAGTCGATTGCTTTTAGACGGCTTTCAATCATCCCTAGCAACTTGACCTCCACTTCTGGCAATGCACGTCCTCTTCGTCCGGAATGTGTTTTTTCCAGAAGATCAGCAAGTGTGGACAGTCTGATTTCGGTCATGCTTTGCTCCGCAAGAAAGACCGCAAAGGTGATAACTTTCTCGGGGCATGGGTCTGGCGCTGCCGTAATGGCGGGAAGGATGCTTTGGAGAAACTTGGCATTCTCCAACGTTGGCATCCGCAAGACAGTCTGCTGCGATCCAAAGAAAGACGCGCATAGCGCGCAGAGTTTGAGACAAACGTGGTGATCGTCTGTTTGCGCGCAGGCGTCTTCTGCCATCAGAGCAGCGAGCTCGAGCACGCCTTGGTGTGAAACTTTATTAAAGACCGACGCCATCGCACTTGCGGCTTTTGCGTTCGTCTCGAGTTTTCCAATGTCAATATCCAGACGCAGAGCTACCCGGAGCTCTTTTTTAGCGTCTCCTCCCAGGTGCGTCGCCAAAGAGTCTCCAAGGGCGACTCTGGCGCGAACGATTTGCGAGAATGGGAGTGAGAGTAGTTGCTCCAGCTTGTCACGTGGAAGCGACTTTGCTGCGGCTCGACGCACAAGATCGTCGCGCACCATTTCCAGGGCTCTTCGAAGTCCACCAAGTGCGTCTGCATGTTTCATAAACGAACAAAGCTGCCCGTTTCCTGAAGAAGTTTGGAGGACGACCTCACAGGCAAGCGTGGCAGTGTCGCGGTTGAGACTGCACAAGCGAGCCAAGAAATCGCAGATCTGCTTCAGAATCGGCGCTGCCGTAGCATTGATGGCACTGTCATGCGCAGCGGATTCAAAGATGGCACGAAGAACAGCTGAACCGCGCTCGAGATCCTCGTGACGACGAGAAGCGAGGATGTGACTTTGTACCTGGTCCAATAATCGACTCTGAGGCTCAAAGCCAAGTTTGCACAGAATCGAGCATACTTGAAGCATACTTGATTCGTCGAGGGGTGAAAATACGCGGCTGATCATACGGCTCACGATGGGCCGGCCCGGATGCTCAAGGCTCTGGACGCTGGCAATGGCCTGGAACGCATGAGAGCAAGACGTACGTGCGTTGAGGCATTCAGCCAAAGCTACGCTTAAAGCCTTGTTTTCTGAATGTACAATTTGCGCAAGGAGTTTCCTTGCAACACGCTGGTCTTGGGACCCTGCATTTGCTTCATTGGTATGATGGATCAAAGCTCTTGTAAATGCTGTACAAAGATCGTCATTAAGCTTGGGCACAGAGGCTGGTGGGGATTTCAGCGCTCGGAGAAGGGCAATTGCAATTTTGTCCGGTTCTAGTCCGCAACAAGTGCTCAAGACAAGCCCCGGGAAGAGGGAGTCGGCGTCCTGCGCACATTGCTGACAAAGAGCCTTCTCGACGGCTTGACGTTCTTCGATGGGTAAGAACGTGAACGGGAGCGCGTCAAAGGCAACCAAAAAAAGATCTCGTTTTGCTGCAAACGCCTTTATCCAAAGCTCATATGATGCTTCTGTGTTTGCTCGAGAGAGAGCAAAAGGAGCCAAATGAACAAGGGCCTGAAGACCATCGTTGTATTGGTCTAATTTGGCTGCCCGAGATATCATGGTGGAGAGAAGGAGTTCCCACAGCGGTGCGCTTTGGGAAAGCCACCTCGCGTGTCTAGCACAAGCAAGGAGCGCAGCGCTTTTGCTGGGCGCCCCGGCGTGTGAGAGTAGCTTTTCAATGGATTTCCGGGCAGACGAGTCAGGTGGATTGATGGCAAAGAGTCGCAGTAGGACTCTTGTCCAGCGCGATTGATCCTGTTCCGTGTTTTGGCTCTCCATGTCGCCACTGCGCAAGAGCAAATTCGCTAACTTCTCTACGCTCTCTGGTCCAAGGTGCGCCAGTGCGTGATCCAGCAGATCATCATCGCGTGGATTCTGCATTGAGGGAATTGCTCGCAACATGAGTTTTAAGCAAGGCTCACGTGTGGCTGGGTGTTTGAAGAAGAGTGTGGCGAGTTCGATATCCTGAGCCCTCTCCTCAGTGGAGAATATCTTGCCACGAATCCATGAGTCCAACGTTTGTTCGCGTCTGCGCGTATATGCGGTCACGTCAGTGGTTTCTTCGCCGTGTTGCATTAATCAGATGATACGTGGCTTTTGGCAGTCGAACGTACAACTCTTTGCGGCGTGCCGCTGCTGGTGCCTCGCGGTCATCTTGCAGGTGTGATGAGCGGACAGGTCTCACACCGTCCAGCGTGGCGTTGAGGTCACGAAGTAGTTTGTCTGCGAAGTCCTCCTCCGCCGCACCTGCGCCGGCTTCTCGCGCCAGCCATCGGGCCGCAGACGCGCGCAAGGCCACGTCTGCCATGAGGGCCAAGTTGTTATGTTGTTGTAGGCTAACCGCGAGACCGCCTTTTTCCATTCGACACGACGATTCGACAACCAAAAAGCGTCGCAAAAAAGCATGACAAGGCAAGCTTGTGACAAGGCTTGTGCAAGCGTATACGCTCGAGAAAGTCTCGGCTGGATACTGGCACAGTCTGCGCAAGATCATGGGCGCGTGGATAAAAACAAAAGGAGAGAGAGAGTGAGAGACGTATAAGTTGATATATATATAAGAAAGAGGGAGTTGGCTGGTTAGCTGGCTGGCTGGATTGCAAAAGCCTTACCTTTTGCAGCCAGATCTAGAGCTTGGAGAGGATACGGTCCTCGCCAATGGCTTCGGCGACGTGCCTGTCACAGACAGCGTCTGCGAGAGCGTAAACGAGCTCGTAGTTCTCGTTCCAGAGTCGGGCCGCGTCGGCAGGGGAGGTTGCGCTCGAAAGCACACGGCTGAGCTGGAAGCGAAGCTTCATCTCTTGCTGCTCGGGCGAAGAACCAAAGATGATTTCCTTGCCAGTCTCCTTCCAGGTCGACTTTTTGAAAGACTTCATGGAGTCACGCGCAATTTTTTGCAAGAGGATACGGCCATCGCCCTCGGCAAAGCTGCAGCACAGAAGCCAGGGAATGCTCTGCATGCCAGACTCGGCCATGAGAGAGTAGCTGCCGAGCTCGCGCTTAAGCTTGTCGGTGAGGTCGATCGCAGTCCAGACGCTCTTGACCTTGGAGACGGCAATGCACTCGACAAGGTCCGCATCAGGAATGGCTGTCTCGCGCAAAAGCGTACACAGGCGGCTCTCAACCTTGGCGTTGTAGGCCGCGAGCGCATCAAGCTTGGCGTCGGCCTCAGCGAAGATGGCCGCGATGTGCGGGATTTCAGAGAGGCGGGGCTGGGGAAGGCCCTTGGGTGCCCAGCAAATCTTGTCGTCCGCATACTTGCGCGCACGCTCGAAGATGCGGCGCGCAAACTCAACGGAGGCCTCGGCAATGGCGAGGCGGCCCGTGAGCAGGCGCTGGCCGATAACCTCGAGACGCATCTTGGTCTCGGTCGTTTGCACGTACTTGTCGTCCTGGATGTCCGCGTAGCGGTTGAGAAGCGCGGAACGATCGACGTAGACGTCCTTGAAGGAGACGGCCGCGTTGTCGAGGTCATTGGCGCAGGTCTTGAGGCCCATGTCCTCCATGGTGACCCCCTGAACAAGGTCGCCGGTCTCGTTGTCGCGGATTTTCATGACGAACCCGTGAGGGCCGTGGGACTTGCCATTGACAATGAGGTTGGCAATGACGACGGCGCTTGTGGCGGTGAGACCTTGGCTAATCCAGTTTTTCTTGGCGCCATCGTTGGGGGTGTCGAGAAGGAATTGCTGGCGCTCGGGGATCCAGGTAGCCGTGGTCTGAACAACGAGGCCACTGTTGACGCCGGCGTACTTTTCCGTGAGGCAGAAGCAGCCGAGAGTGCCGGCCTTTTGCATGTCATCGAGGGCCGCCACCTGGCTGGGCCCGCCGAGGCCGAGAATGCTGCCGGCCCAGAGGTTGAAGCTGACGGTGAATGCCACGCTCATGCCCTCGCCGCCGAGCGCGTTGATACCCGGCGAAAGGAGAATCCGATGTGCCTCGAAGAAGCGCTCCGGGTTATCGCGCAAGTCGGTGAACTTGAGCAAGCCGCTCTTGATCAGCCCGCGCAGCTGCTCGGCACGCTGTGCCGGCGGGATGTCCCCGCCGAAGCCTTTCGTGGCCTCGAGCAGCGCCTCGACCCATTGCTCGTGCGAGAGTTTCTCCGCCATCGTCTTGCGTCCCTTTCCCAGCTTGCTGACGTCACGGCGAGCCTCCCTGCCTCTCTCTGCCTCTTCACGTCCGCGCTTTCGTCTGCTCTCCGCAAGCTTGAGCTCGCGCCGGCTGGTTATTACTGTTTTGCTGCCCGGCCTGCAGCTGCGAGAGAGCGAGCGGGCGGGCGAGGCGTGCAATTGCAATGTCGCGTACTCCGCCAGAAATCGGTGCGCTCGCGCTGCTTTCTACACAGTGTTGCTAGCCATGGTACTAGCTAGCTAGCTAGCTAGCTAGCTAGCTAGTGCAGTGCAGGCAGGCAGCTAGCTGCAGGTCCTGGTCGCGCACACTGCCATTTCCATTACCATCTCCATTTCCCCATTTCCATTTCCATTTCCAGCGATTGATTGATTGTTTGATTGATTGATTGATTGATTGATTGTTTGATCGATTGATTGATCGATCGCTCGATCTTAACCGGCTCATTACACTACTTATGTAAGCTAAGCTTACGCGTGCGCGCTACGAGCTCACGACTGGCTAGTAGCTCTCCAACTTGCACAGAAGCAGCGGTGGCCGCCAGGCCGGGCGAGCTTCGGGCGAATCCGGAGCGACTCGACGTCCCTTACCGGACCTTGAAGTTGGACTTTCGCGTTGTCCAGGGCCGTTCACTGTGACCCGCGACGGCGAGCACAAGCACGAGCACGAGGGCGAGGGGGGAGGGAGGGAAGAAGGGTGGGTCAAATTATGGAGGGGAGAGAGTCGTGGATCGTGAAGCCTACGACCAGCGGCAGCGACCGCACGGGCAAGGGCGACAGAGAGAGCTTGAACAGGCAGCAAAGTTTGGTGGCTCTTCCGGCTTCAACTTTATTTCCCGGGTCCATTTCACTTTGGACACAGACCCGGTTCAATTTTTCTCTATCAAGAAAATGACGAATCTGCCAGAATATTATCAAACAGGTCTCCATGGACAACAGACTGTGGCACGGTGGCATACTATACAAATGGCATCTCTGTCTCTGTCTCAGAAGGTGCGAGCGCTTGCACATGCCATGGTCTTGCTTGGACGTCTTGTCGTCTTTCTTTCCGTGGGCAATTCTCTGCAAATTATCGTCTTTGGCTCCAGCGCTGCAGCAAAAAGAAAGAGTGCAAGGAGTGTCTTATCTACGAACCACCGCAGCCGCAGCAGCCGCAACTGAGAGAAGATGAGACATGATGCCTTCGTAAATTTCCAAAGTGAAAGTGATCCAGACGCTTTTGCATAAAATATACGCGGGAAAAGGACGCCTGCGCATTGCGGGTCGGCGTCGTCAACCTCGCACTCGGCGACCGTATATCAACGTCACGGTGGCCGTATATCAGCAATGAAACTGGGACACACTTGACGAGTCTCCTAGTTGCAACGGTAAAACGCGGAGCGGCGCCTTTTCAGGGATGGCGAGCAAGCAAGCGAGCAAGCAAGCAAGTAAGCAAGCAGACGAGTATGAGATCGAACTGTATGGCACGAGCCCAGCCATACTACACACGCGCGATTCTTGCCAGCGCGCGTAAGACACGACACGGCACGACACGACACGACACGCGACTCAACACAAGTCGACGCGACACGACTTGACGCGACGTAGCTAAAGGCTGACGCGGAGAACGATGCGCGACTGGGACCAGGAGGAATCTCCAGTGCCGCGTGGGTTTGTGCATACACGCTCGAGCACGAGTGCGGCGCTCCAAGTCTGTCTGCAATTCAATGTGTACATGTCTGCGATATTTCTTGTGCTGCAAAGCCTTGCACTGACGGAAAAGCTGCGCACCTTCGAGCTTGACGTATTCGGCAAAGTTCTTGCGCCGCTGACTTTTGGTGTGTGGTGCGCTTCCGAGGTCTTTCGTCTGTGGTTCGGCTTTACAGGGAATCTTCAGGAGAAACTCCCGCAAATGTCGGTCTTTTTGCTTCTCTCATTGTTCCCTCAGCTCCCCTGTTTGCTGTATCTCATGAACCTGCAAGACTTGCAATTCCCCGTCGAGCGGATCCTCGGCGGCTTCATGTTCACCTTTACCGGGGTAGAGCTTGTTATGGGATATCACGCCATGCAAGCCCTCGTTAAGAAGCAGACAACGAGCTACTCGAGACTTGTATCAGAGGATAAATATTGACGCGCGTGAAAAAGAGGCTCTGTATTCGTCATTGGCGGCGATGGCCGAACGCTGTCATTTGTTTTTTAATGTTGTCATATCTTGCTATTCTGTGTTCATGTGTTTGTCTCGGATTTTCTTGTTTTGTTTGTTTCATTGTTTTGTTCGTTTGTTGGGTCTGTTTGATGCCATGATGAAGGTTACATGTTTGACGAAAATTTCGCATGGGCGATTTGCAAGAGCTTGAGCTGACGCTCGCGTGCCTCCTGTTGTTGTTGCTGCTGGTGCTGGTGCTGTTGCTGCTGGTGCTGCTGTTGCTGGTGATGATGTTGCTGTTGCTGTTGCTGCTGCTGGCTGCCCTGCGCCGCTTGGACTTGCTGCAAAACACGGAATAAGTTCTGCAGTTGAGCAACGTTTGCAGCGCTGCCTGGATCGGGAGCGACCGAGCGAATCGCTGCCGCAGCTGCTGCCATCATCATCGCTGCCAAATCATTCGATTGGGTTTGCGCACCTGTTTGAGCACCCATTTGTGAGCCTGTTGACACTGAAGACGAAGAAGAGGCGGGAGGAAGAGATGGCGGGGAGAACGGGTTTGTGGCAGGGTTCATCGAATTGGAAGTTATGTTTCCAAAGGCAAGCATTTGCGCATACAAAGCCTCGGGCGTAATTGCATTTGGCACCGAAGCGGGAGGCATCGAATATGGCATTGGCGTCATGGACGCAGGTGTTGCCATCGCAGACCTCATCAGCGACAACGCTTGCATATGAAGTGGCACGCCCGAAGCGGGAAAGTTGGCACCCTGATTCTGGCCCATTGGTAGATTCGCGCCTCCAGCATGTGCCTGCTGTACCTGCATCAGCATATGCTGTTGGAGGAGGTGGAGGTCGCGATGAGAGTTCGGATCATGCAAAGGAGCAGAGTTCGCCATTAACGTGGACGTGTCTTGAGAAGGATGTGTGGGTAAATAAGCCCCATAGGGGTTGGGCATTATTCGCTGTCTCTTGTCTTGAGGATGCATATGCCCCACAGGCACGGCAAACGGTGCAGCACGTTTGCCACCAAACCCTCCTCCTCCAGCAGCAATTGCAGCAGCTGTCGCCATAGCGGCGCCCGTAGAAGGATTCTCCATTGCATACGACTCGAGCATTGCAGCCGTCGGAGGAGGGCTTGGCGGGATCACCCCGGGCGGCAAGCCTGTGGAAAGCGAGACAAGGGGAGTCGCATAGGCGCCAAAAGGGACAAGATTCTCCTTTTCCATGAGCGCCTCAGGGTCCACAGCGACAGGGCCGTCCTCTGCGCCGTCGTTGCTCTTGTCCTTGAGTGCCTTAATAGGTGTCGGTCGGTGATAATGAAGCATCACCATGAATGCCTTGACAAGCATGCGTCGATCCACGGGGCACTCGTCAAGTTCGCGGCGATTTTTGATAAAGCTCAAAAGCCGTGTTTGGAGAATGCGCAACCCTCGAATGCGAGACATGTGAGGAAAGACGCTAATTTGAGACGGTTCCGTGCCGAGACGAGCCGAGGCTATAGGACTTTTCCCAATGTCCATATTGGTTGCGTCAGAGAGAGCACGAGCATTTCGACGGACCTGGTCTGCTTGCTCAGCAGAGAGACGAAGATACTTGCGCATTTTCGGGTCCTTTGCAAATTGAACAAATTCCTGCTGATTGCGCATCACGGTGCGGTCGTGCTGACAAAGGGCGGCCCGAAACCAGGTCTTGTTGCTCGTGTACTCGGGTGTACCTTCAGCTGGATCGAGGGACTTTTGGCGAATCTGCTGGACATACCAGTCTGCAAGGCACGACGTCACAGCGCAAAGAACGGCGTCATTCCCGTCTGCGCAGCGCAGCCAGCGAAACATGACGTATGGAGTTTGGATCCCCGCCCTCTCAATAAGGTTCCTGGGCGTCAAATTGAAGCGCTCCATACAGATGATCATTTGCAGGCGCACCCGGAATTCATACTCTGGAGTCTGTTCAAAGTCAACGCCTTCGACAGGCGGCGAACCGCCGACCTCGACCAAAGTCTCTTGATTTGCAGTGTGCCGCACCCAGTACTCGACAGCACATGCAGCCTGGCTATCGTCGTCTCCCTTGAGCCAGCGGGTAACTTGCATGGGAAAGAGGCAGAGGAGCTCAGCAACAGTCTCCGTGTCAAGCTTGAGGCGTTTCATAGACTTTTCAAGTTGACGTCGAAGCAGTTCAGGGCTCGCGGGTGGTTTCTGCACCGAAATGATATTTCTATGTGCGCGCGAATCCTCGTCGCTTGTGTCAGCGTCGTCGTAGTGGTTGGCATTACGCAAGAGAGTGACGACCTTGGTTCCCTTTTTTGTCATCGATCCCTTCTTACCATGTGCAGGTTTTCGCCCACGCTCAGCTGCGAAAGAGTCCTGGGCGTCAGCGGTGAGATCGACAACGCCAGGTGTGGAGGAGGAGAGTGCTTGTGTCAGATGCCGGGCAAATGTGTGGCAGGCTGATGTGCGATTGACCGGAAGTGGGCCAATATCGGTACTGACAAAGTCACCCGCACGCATGCGGATGATGGCCGAAGACGGCGCCAGTTTGTCGTCCATTTCTTTGCTTTCGAGTGTAAAAAGAACGAGAGCCTCTGGGATGTTGTCATGAAACTCGCATTGTACATTGTGTACAAGATTGACTCTGACCGTTTCATCAGGCGCACTTTTGCTTGTGATCTCTGCAACAAGAACATGCGAGGAACCAGCCGTGCTAAGGATTGTGGATGAAGACGAAGCAAGAGAGGTCTGAGCCGTCGTAGCTTTTGAAGCAGGAAAGCCTCCTACAGCGCGCAAATTGACGGCAAAGACTGTGAACAGGTCCGCGACGTCGGGAAAGCGAATGGAAATGAGCCTAGGTTCGCCAACGGGCAAGAGCCGCCGCGGCGGGCGGAAGCGAGGAGGGGGTGCTGCGAGCGCACGGCGCATTGCAATGACACGAGCCGTCGCCGCGGCGTCGAGACCAGGAAGTGCCCCTGCCCGAAGACTCTCAAAGTCGAAGGCTTGATCGCTCGGCTGGGCATAGCGGTCATTAATGGGTGCGATGAGCGCGGGCCGAGGCCAAGCAAGTGTCGAGAACGGGATGAAGATCTCGGGTGTCTTGATGGTTGGTGCGCATGTGAAGGCGTCGCAGTCTTTGAGTCCAAGCTTGAGGACGAAGCTCCCCTTGCGCATGACGTCGGTTTCGCTTGGATTGGCGAGCGTGATGCGAATCTCGGTCGTGAGGCCTCCCGGATAGCGTCGGCGCTTGGGACCACTTGGGCCGAGGTCTTCCCAGGGCCGGCAGCCAGGACTCGTAATGCGCGGAGTCTGTTTCTGAAATGCAAGATAGCGATAGGCTATTTTGGCAGGAACGGGAACGAGCTTTGTGGGGACGCCCAAAACGTTATGCTGAACGACAAAGGGATGAATTTCGACGATGGCGGTGCTAGGGAGAGGCAGGAAAATCGGAGCTTGTCGAGAGCCAAAGTTAAGAGCTGCGACCACCGAGATGTGAGCGCGGCCGTGACCAGCATAGCTCCTTGCGACATCAATGATGCAAAGCTCGCGAGGAGACGGGAAGTGCGTGTAGCTATCATGGCGCGCCTTTGAAGAGTACGCTTTGGCAAAGTCCTCGACGTTGCGAACGGACCGCGTACCAACCATGAGCGCGATTCGCTTCGAGTCATTGAATCCAAAGAGGAGTCGTGCGATTTCGAAACGCTTTACTTCGATTGGTTTCCATGGAGCCTCTTTCTCCGCCAGGGAAGGGATGCAGGCTGCAACATTGATGACTTCGTCTCGGGCTTGGGTTTTCGTTTTGCGTGTGTGCTTTGGATCTTTTGAAATCTCTGCACCATGGACTGAACTGTCATCACCATCTTCCCGTTTTCCCTCTTCATCATCGTTGTGATCCTTGTCCTCACTCTCTTCGTCTTGTTCTTGTTCTTGTTCTCGTTCTTTGTCGTTGTCATTGTCCTCTTCTTCGCTTTCTTCAAAATCGCTGCTATCGTCTCGGTCGCCAACATCCCTGACGCCTTTGCGGTGACCTTTGTGACGGGCTTTACGTGGGGTTTTGCGAGAGCATTTGCGGCGGCGGCTTGCTCGGGCTCGTAGTTTGGCTTCAATTGTGCTCATTACTTTGGGTCCGAAATGGGTTGCGGCATGATCTCGCACCTCTGAGGGAAGAACCTTATTATTGCTCTCGAGCGCGGCTGCTATGGATTCCCAGTCTGCTCCATAAATTGCAATGGCTTCGACGAATTCAATTTGCGGCTTTGTTCCCCAGTCATCAAAAACGTCGCCGAGAACGTTTCTGAAAGGTCCGTCGAGTCTCTGGGCCTCGTTGTGATTCGGTGCTAGCGGCGGTGTGAGGATTTGAGGAATGCCAATGAAAGGATCGCCTTCATCGTCGTTATCATCGGCGATTTCGCTAGGACGAACCGCGCGATGATTGGACTTTTTGGCGCCTGCGGCGGAAGCCTTGCCGTTGGTTCTAGCCATCTGAGCAAGTCACCCCCTTTTTTTCAAAATCCGCTTCTTTGCAGGACCGAACCAAGAGGCTAGCGATTTCAGGAATCACGCACGCGCGCGCGCACAGGCACGTCCTCCCGGCGGCACCGAGCCGCTCGCTCGCTTGGCCCACGCGCAGTTCGAGTTCGCGATCCGGCACCGAGTAGTTTGTTTTGGGCTCCTTCAAAAACCGTCTGTCTGTCCAAACCAATCTCCTCTTTCCGTCTCTCCGTCTGTCTGTCTGTCTCCTCCGCGGGGGGAGCGGGGGCTTGGCGCTTCCTCTCCGGCGCGAAGGGGGGGGCGGGACTCCGGCTCGCGCGCCCCGCGCGCCACGAGAGCGCGCCGCCGACAAGCAGGCCGCTCCCGTCCCGCTCACGCGCACTGGTTTCTGCCTGCCCGCTTCGAAAGCTTTGACATTTTTCTTTTTCCTTTTTTTCCCCCTTCCTTTCTTTCTCTACTT
This sequence comes from Aurantiochytrium sp. KH105, assembly GCA_003116975.1. Classification (NCBI taxonomy): domain Eukaryota; class Bigyra; order Thraustochytrida; family Thraustochytriidae; genus Aurantiochytrium; species Aurantiochytrium sp. KH105. Next base: position 269,093 of record BGKB01000020.1, on the reverse strand, counting down.
TTTCCCCTTGCTTTCCTACTTGTCGCGAGGGTCCGGCGCAGGGCTGCAAGTACACCTTTTCGCGGCTCCAAGTGCGTTATTTTGACCCTCGCGGCAAGTACGGGGATACTGTTCCTGCGCACCCCTATCGCGGCCCCCGTCTAAGAGCTTCGTTGGCACACATATGGGGTATACTGAGAGTCTGTTCCGTAACCCCCTAGCTCCTCGCGAGTATGTTTGCACGAGGGGACAATGAACGAGTCCGTGGCCGCGGCGATTTGCATCGCGGTTTTTCTCTCTCATTATCACCGACCAGGGTCGATGGCGAACCGTGCTCGCGCCGCGGAGTTCTACAGCCGCCACCGCCGCCGCGCCGCGCCACGCACGCCAGCCCACCAGCACATTCTGGCTGGCTACGTTGGCGGCTGCGCCTGCCTGCACGATTCAAGAACCACAATTTCAAAGGCAAGTTTCCTCCGGCCAGCCGCCGCCGCCATTGCGTCATCGTCTCCCTCCCCGTCCTTGGCGGAGCGGCGCGGGCGCGCAAGTGGTCGAAAATCTCCGCAGCGCTTATCCGTTTCGAGAGCGGCCATGCCACGCATGCAGCGATTCTGCCAGGCCGATTCCCGAGCGCAGGCGGTCGAGGGGAAGCCCGCACCTCCACTGTCTCCATGACTGGCCGGCCGCGAGGGGCTGCACGCCTGCCTCGGCCGATTTTGCGGACATCGCAGCCTCGGGAACGCGCTCGCCGCGGCCCCGAGGCGCGGAGCTTTGCGTCTTGCGTGTCGCATTCGCTTGCGTTGCTTGCTTGCTGTGCTCTTTGGTTGTTTGGATGTTTCGAACAAACGTGGAAGCGAAGTGGGACTTGGTTTGGCACTTTGGCCTTGCACAGATGGTCAAGAGAGAGCCCGTGCGCGAAATATCCGCGCGCCAAAGACCGCGCGCCGGCCTGGCCTGTCGAGCGTCCGAGGCAAATCCGAAACCGAAAGAAAGGGCCAAGGGACGAAGTGACCCGGACCCAAGCAAGAGCAAGAGAGCAGCAAAGTCGAAGGAGGCGTCCGCACTGCGAGGCAGAACCCGAACGCAAAAGTAGTTGTACACCTGGTGTCACGAAAGTGACCAGCAAGGAGCAGGAGGCGGAGGAGGACGAGTACATTGTGGAGAGCGCAGGCCATTTGTTCTGGACGCACACGACGATGGGGCAGGAGCACGAGGATCTGCCGATGGTGGCCGGCGGGACGACGCCGAGCGAGGCAAGCGAGAGCACGGGGGAAATCGCACACGCGAGATCGACGCAGCTGCTTGAGGGCCACCGACCCGTCAAGGAAAGCGGGTCCAGATGGCCGAAGCTGCGGTGGCCAACCATTAACGATGTACATGAGGCGATGCCAATTGTGAACACGCTCAAGAACTATGACATTCGCAATGATCTTCCTGGTGACCTGACAGCAGGCATTACAGTCGGCGTGATGCTGATCCCGCAAGGCATGGCATACGCTTTGCTTGCCACTCTGCCAGCGCAGTATGGTTTGTACTCATCATTTATGCCCATCATCATATACGCCTTTTTCGGGACCTCGAAGCAGCTCGCCGTGGGGCCTGTGGCCATCGTTTCGTTGCTTGTCGCAGAGTCAATCGAGGCACAGGGAATGCACACGGAGGAGGAAAAGATTGCATACGCGTCGCTGTTGGCATTCTTTGTGGGTCTCATCAGCGCGCTGCTGGGTCTCGCGCGCGCTGGGATTCTCGCCAACTTTCTTTCGCACTCTGTTTTGGTGGGCTTCACGGCAGGCGCGGCGATGGTCATTGCACTGAGCCAGCTCAAGCACTTTTTGGGTTTTTCGATCCCGCGTTACTCGTTTCCGATCCAGACGCTCTTTTATGCCCTTGAGCACTTGCCGGACACGAACCCGACAACGATTACGATGGGGATCGTTGCGACCCTCATTCTCTTGGGCTTGCGTTATGCGAAACGCCACCTAACAAAGCCGGAGCCGGAGAACGAAAACGCGACTGCCATGACGCCTGCGCGCGTGCGCAACATCATGCGCCGGGTGCTCTTTTACGCCTCGAGTTTGGGAGCCCTGATTGTCGTCATTATCGGAACGCTCGTGACGGACTATTTGTACTCGGAGCACGGATACTCGAAGGAAACCTTGCCGATTGTCGGAGATGTGCCGCAAGGCATGCCTGCCCCGAGGGCGCCGGATTTTTCGAACCTGTCGGAGATTTTTCCGGATCTCTTTGTGAGCTCGCTGGTGATTTCCATTCTTGGATTCATGGAGTCCTTTGCCGTGGCGGACCGCTTTGCGCGTTCTCACGAGTACGAGATTAGCCCGAGCCATGAGCTTTCGGGCCTGGGCGTGGCGAACTTGGTGGGCTCGTTCTTTAACACGTACCCTGTCACTGGTGGTTTTTCGCGTACTGCCGTGAACGATTCTGCGGGTGCAAACACGCCCGTTGCATCGATCATTAGCGCGCTGATTGTGCTCATGGTGATTTTCTCATTGACATCGACGTTTTTCTACATGCCCAAGAACGTGCTTGCTGCGATTGTCTTTGTTGCGGTTTCTGGCCTTTTCGACTTTACCGCGATGCGGGTGGCCTTTAAGGTGGACCGGGAGGATTTCTATGTCATGATGCTGACGATGCTGGCGACGCTTTGCCTGGGCACGGAGATCGGGCTTGCGGTCGGTTTTGCGTGTTCGGTGCTCATTCTGCTGCGCAAGCTCGCGTTTCCGCACACGGCTGTGCTCGGCAAGGTCCCTGGACTGGACGCCAACGCGTGCGACGAGGCGGTGTACCGCAATGTTTTACGCTTCCCCAATGCGGAACGGCCAGAAAATGCGGTCATCTTTCGCGTTGACGCGGGACTGAACTTTGCCAATCGCACGCATGTGCTCGCTGTGCTCTTTCGGGCCGTTTCAGAGGCGAACTTGATTGTCGACGCGGAGGCGAGTTCGCGTCCGGCCGTCGTGCTGACTTGCGAGGGCGTGAACAGCATTGACGTGGCGGGCTTGGAAATGCTGGAGGAAATTCAGCACACTCTGTTTGCGCGCAAAATCTCGCTCGTTGCATGTAATGTCAAGGGACCCGTACGAGATGCGATTGACAAGCAGAATTTGCATTTGCAAAGTGTGGGCCACCGCCCTGTGCTGCCCTGGCTGCATACGCTTCCGGAGGAGGCTGCAGGCGGCGTGAGCGCTGAGGGAGATCTTGTGTTCCCGACCTCGTTCATGACGGGGACGCTCGATCAGGCCTTGCGCGCTTTGCGTGGCGTTGAGCTCGTCGCGTCTCCGAAGAAGGACCCGGTGTCCATTGTGTAAAGAGATTGTTTCTTTGGTGGTAGCGGAACAATGATTTTCTATTGTGATTTTTTATCCTTGCATGCGACGACTGCAAAGCACTCGTAAGTCTCTTTCTGAGCTGCTGTTCTCCCTGCTACGATTCGACATCTCTAGTTGCAAAGGAAAGCAAGGAGGCAGACTTTCGTGCCCCGATACACGACGATTCATTTCTTGCGGTGCTCTAAAAGATATAAAATCGCTGATGGCAGATGCATTGCTTGTAATGCTATGTACGCTTGTAGGACAATTCCAGGTGTGGTGAGACGAACTGTGCAAGCGCTGTGCGTGAGACATTATTCAATGTCGCACGAGAGTACGGCCGTCAAGGTAAGGCTTGCCTCACGTCATTTCCATTTCCCACGGAATAGTCTTGCTATCTATCACGATGCCCATTCAAGGCGGGAGCGTTGCAGAATGAACGACTTTGCCAACTGCAAGGACAGAAGTATAAACCTTTGGTCGCGCCTTGCGATGCTCAGGTTTTTTTAACATCAGTTTTTGTTCATTACATCTTAGACCCAGTGCTCATGCGATGCTCAGGTTGCAAAAATTCCTGCCATCAATATGCGAATCCTACGAGCGAGCGGATCAGAGTTGTTTTTGGTTTCGTTCGGTCAGGAGAAGCTCATAGATGTTGGTTGATAGGTCCTAACGGCCATGCCTAATAGCTCTTTCATTGAAAGCTGATACCCTCCTCATGCCTGACAGAGAGGGGCCGCGCTGATGGCTCGCAATGACTCGTAAAGAGGCGGCTCCATGTCGCGTCGCTGGAGACTTTGCACATAATGGCCACCCTACCGCAGGTCACCCCTTGCTGGCACGATGAAGCAAACTGATCACGCTATTAGCCAGCCAGAGCTAGATGACAATCTTTCCCATCACGTCTGAACGCGCACAGCAAAGCAAGTGACGCGTCTTCGGCAGTACAGGCTATAGCTGGCTTGCCTGCAGGATGGCTGACTGGCAGGCTGGCTGGCTGGCTGGCTGGCTGGCCACTGCCCGCCTCTTCTCATCGCTCGAACTTTCGCGGAAGCAACGGGCTCCCTTTTACATTTCCAGCTCTCTCCAGGACCAACCCGCACAACTTCAAGGAGCTCGACCCCGGACGTCAAACGACGCCATTGCGACCATAAAGGAAGAAGATCAGCGCGACAGCAACAACACCAACGTCAACAACGTCAACGACAGACAAGAAGAGCACCAAAAAAACCTTTGCCCACCATCCGCCGCGTGTGCATCTCCACGCCGCTCGCGGTCGCCCTTCTTGCCTGCGCTGCGCCGCTGAGCAGTGCGCTGCGCTGCTGCTGCTGCTGTGCGCTGCTCTCTGCTGCTGCTGCTGCTGCTCTGCATTCAGCTACGCTCCTTTCCTCCTCCTCCGCGTCATCGCCCGCCCTCGCCTTGGAAAAAAAAAATAATCACCTGCAGCAGCAGCAGCAGCAGCTGCAGCCAGCGGCTGACCGCGCCACACCGGCGACTTGGCAGTAATACCATGACAAACCGTAGCGCCAAGCAAGTACAAACTGAAGTCGCCGCACGGCAGCGCGAACGCAGCCGCGCCGCCGCCAGCTTTTCCAGACCCAGCTTGGCTCGCAACTGCTCGCCCGGGCTCTCGCCTTGCCTCGCCTCGCCGTGTATCTCGTTCCACCTTGCCTTCTCCTCCTCCGCGTTGCTCCCCGCGGGATGTGCTCCGTCCTCGCATCCGCGCCTGCTCTGCCGTTCTCTTCCTGCGCCTTGCCTAATCCCTCCTCCCTCCCTCCCTTCCTCCGCCCGCCATTCTTCCCGGCCGCGCTGCGCAGCGTCGTCTGTCTGCCGTCCCGCCGCTCCGCTTCCGCGCCCGGCCTCGGGCCCCCGCCGGCCTGCCGCCTCCGCCCGGACGGCTGCCGGAGAGCGGCGGCAGAGAGAGGCGTCGCCGCCCTGCGTCGTGCGCGTCGCGCCGCCAGCCAGCCAGGTGGGACGCTGTCGCGCGGTCTCGCGTGCCAGCTTCGTCTGTCTGTGGCGCGCGTCTGCGTCGCGGTGGCCAGCGCTTTGCCTCGCAGGTCTCGTGCAGCTGCTGCAAAGTTTGCGTTTCTTGATGTCGTTCTTTGCTTCTCGCAAATGCGCGCCCCGCGGATCTTTCTTCCCTTGTTTGCTTTCTTCGGCCTTGGATTTCTTTGCTGCGATGCTCTTCGCTTGGTCGCGGAGGCTTCTTGTTGCGTGCGCGGCGTCCCCCCCGGCCGAACGCACGCAGTCGCCGCCGCCTGCTGCTGCTGCTCGCTGCCTGCCTGCTGCAGATGGTGGTGTGGCCGCACGATGCTGAAGGTCGCTCGGCTTCTGGCGCTTCGTGCGGGTGCCGCCGTGCGTACGACCGCGGGCGCGCGCCCACTTTCTGTCTGTCCCCGCGCTGGCGGGGCTCGCTCGAGACGAGGCGACAGCTGGACGCAACGGCGGAGCGGAGGACGCGGAGACGCGACGGAGAAGAGCGAGATGAGAAGAGCAAGACGAGTTGAGCGAGACGCGACAAGACGCGACGACATGTGATGAGATGAGACGCTTGCACAGCCGGCTTGGTTCGTGTCGCAGCTGCGGGGAGGGAAGAACAGACAGAGATTCATGCAGAGCCCAGAACAGAGAGACCCGAGATGAGAGAACGGCGAATTCTCGCGCCGCGGCTCCGACTCGTGGACTCCGCGGGGCGCGGGAGGAATAGGGGGAGAGAGTATGAGACGGCGCTGGAGATAAGATCGAGGCATCTGGCTGGCACGATGACTGACAGACCGATAGACCGACGGAGCAAGCTAGTCTTTGCCTGCACTGCGCGAAGAAAACCCAGAAAAAGAAAAACTAAAATAAAAATAAAAGTTTGAAAAGAATTTTATGTGGAAAAAGAAAATAAAAAAGAAAAGGAAAAGGAAAAACAAAAGAAAAAACAAAGCGCAGAGGCGGGCTGGCTCGCAGGCCAGCGGGCGCCCCGGCCCCACAGCCTGCGCTCAGACGGCGCCCGGCGCTTGGTGGGGGAACGCCGCGATCCGAGTGGCTCCCGGAGCGACCACGCCGGGATTCGTTGATTGACGCCCCTGGTTACCTTTTATACCTCCCTCTTTCCCTCTTGGGGTCGCCCCTGCGCCCACTGCGTCGCTTCTGCTACTTGGCCGCGCACCCACCGGGGCCCGCCCTACAGCACCAGCACGAGCAGCCTCGGCCGCTCCTCGGGCAGGAAGGCAGCAAGGAGCGCAGCCTGTTCAGGCCGCATCTTTCCATTTCGCGCCACTGGTCGCTGTCGCCCTTTATTTCCCGATCAATCTCCTATCGGTCGGGCTTTCATTCGCGTTTCCCGCGATAGCGACCGCGCCTGGGTCCGCGAGGCTCCGATAGAGTCCACAGTCGTCCCGCACGACCCCTCCTGCGGGGCCGGCCACGGACGCGGACGGCAGGCGGCGCCACGGGCATTTCTTTCTCTCCGCGCTCTCTCTCTCTCACATGAGTGCCACGCAGCAGCTGGCAGCTGCAGCAGCGATGCAGAGGCCGGCCAGCTCGAGCCTGCCGCCATGTCGCCATCGCCGCGGTGCTGGCCGGCCTGCGCGGCTCGCGCCGCCTGAACGACGGCATCGGCCTCCACGCCGCGAGCCGCCGCCCGCTGCTGACGACGGGCCGGAAGGTGGGGAGGGAGGGCTGGATCAAGGCCAGGAGATCATCCGCCCCGGCAGGAACGGAGGCCGGTAGCGGAGGCAGCCGCCACCGTTTACATATATGTACGCACGTACGTGCGTAGGTACGTTCCGCGCGCCTTTGCTCTGGCTGTCATGAGAGTCCTGCCTCTGCCCTGCCCGGCCCTTGCATACAACTTGCCTTTCCTTGCCCTGCCTTGCCGTGTGCGTGAGGTCACTCGGCGACTCGCCTCGTCAATCTCTCCCCCGCGGCGTCCCTCCCTTTCTTTTCTTCTTTTTTTCTTCCTTTTTTTCTTTCTTTCAAGCTTTCTTTCCTTCCTTTCCCTTCCCTCCCATCCCTTTCCCTTCCCTTCCACCCCTTTCCCTCCCTTTCCCTTCGTTTCCTCGCATCGCACGCCGCCAGCTGCAGGTCGCGGCTTCGGCGCCAGACGGCGCGGCGCCACGGTCTCCCTGGGCGCTCCGGGAAGCTGCCGCGGCGCGGGCCGGCCGTGCGGGCGGGCCATGCAGATCTAGCTTCTGGCTGGCTGCTGCCCCTGCAGCCACGCAGCACAGCGAGCGCGCCGCCTGCGCTGCGCGCTGTGCGGAGCTGACTGACCGGTGACGCGCTGCGCCGCCGAGTTCTGTGACTAGCCAATGGTAGCTGCCAGGCTGCTGCTGCAGCCACAGCCATCGTTGCGGGCGCCGGAGGCGGCGCGGCCACAGCGGGCGCGGCCGATGCGACGCGGATCGCAGTTGGGCCAGCAGCCGGGCTGGGACTTTATCCATTGTCAATCGATCGACAGCGATCAACATCGGCAACACGAGCAGGCTCGGCAAGCGAACGAGGACACGGTCAAAGGGAGGGAAGGAGGGGCTGAGCCAACCGAACAGCCAGGCGCTGCGCGGTTGCGCTGCGTTGCGGCGAGCTTCTTTCTGGCTGCTTGTGGCAGAGGAGCGGCTGCAGCTGCTTCCGCTTCTCGTTCCCACCACGCCGCCGTCACTGGGATCCGCGCAGTGAGAATTCCCACGCGCCGGCGCCTCTCCGGCGCCGCCCTCCCTCCCTCTTTTCCTCTTTCATAACTTTCCTGCCCTCCGCATCCCGCCTTCGCGCTGCGTCCGTGGAAATCCCCTCGAGCCGCCCCGCGCCAGCTCGATCGGCATCCTCGACGCGGCCTCCGCGTTCTCCGCGGCAACTGTCTGCAGCACGAGTGCCTGTTAGAGCGGCCCTCCCGTGTGACCCTCGTCTCTCTTCCTGAAAAATATCTTGCCGTGCCTTGCGCTGCCTCACCTCGCCTCGCCTCGCCTCGCCTTCTCCCTCCGCCTGCCCTCGCGGCGCAGCGTCCCGGCGGCATACGTAGACGTACGTGCGCATGTACGAGCGCGGTCGCGCGGTGCACCGCCTCCGGACTTCTTTTTCTTGAGGTCGAGTTCGGGTTCGAGTTCGAGTTCGCGTGGCCTACCTGCCTAGCTGCCTGCCACGGTGGTGACATGACCAGGGTGCTCATGGGACGAGCGCCCTCGTTGAAGGGAGATGCGCCGCAGGATGTGCAGCGTACATCCATCCATGCATGCATGCACACCTCGGCCACGGCGCACCCGCGAAGGCAGCAGCCAATACAAGCAGCAGCTCAGGTGCGCTGCGGAAGCGGCTCGCACCTGGGCCGGAGGTCCTGCAACGCGGAGGACGCCAGCCCTCCGGCCGAGGCGGAGGTACTTGCATCGGCGTCGGGGCCTGGAGCTAGCTAGTCGCCAGCCGCAGCGGCAGCGGGCGAGATAGCTAGCTGGCATCGACGGACCGGAGGCGGAGGTGCTTGAGATCGCCGCGTGGGAAATCCAGGAAGCTCGAGTTCTCATGCATGCACGCACGCCGTTGCCCAGTGCCGGGCGTGGCGTGCTTGAGATGCAGGAGTTGCATAACGTGCATGTGAATTTCTTGTTCTCCTTTCTTTGTTTGCTAGAATTTAAGAGCAGACAATGCATCGATGTGAATGAGGCCGATCGATGAAAAGAAGCTGGCTGGCTGAGAGGACGCAAGAATGAATGTACGTGCAGCCAGTACAGCGACAGCGACCGACTCGCGTGCGGGAGGAGTGCTGGCCTCAACTGGCTGGCTCAGGCAGGCTGCACTAGCTGATCGCGGTTTCGCAGAGAAGGGAATCCAAGAAAAGGGGACCGAGAACCACATTCCAAGAAAGGAAACTCCCTGCTCGTCGCCAAAGAAACCGCTACGGAAGTCAACATCGAAAGATGGCTGGACACGTTTCGTTTCGCGCCGCCAGGCCATACCATGCCATGACCATTCTGCCGCTAATTACTATCTTGGTGGCTGCACGGATTCGCTGTTGGATGCCACGAAAAATAGAACTGAAAAATCGCCCTAAAGTCTAGGAAAAGCTTGTGCGTTCTTCTCATTGTCCCTGCTTCGTCGGCGTTGCGGCGCTGCAACGATTTTCTCACCTTGACTTGACTTGCCTCGAATTAGGGCGTGTGGTGTGCGCACGAAATGGCATGCGACTCGCTGTCGGTGCTTTTTGAGGTAGGGGCGAATAGCAAAATTCATTGTCTCCGTTTACTCATTCTCAAGGCAGCAATACCAGTCTTTCTCGTAACCGAGAAGATGCTCCGGCCAGGTAAAATGTATACAGATGCATAAAAATGAAAGTGAAAAAGCAAAGATCCTCGCGAGGCTGCAGCAGCCAGTTGCTGCTGGCAACATCGGAGGGCCAATGTGCTTCTTGCCTATACCTCAACTATTTGGAGGAGTAGCCGAAGCCTTGCTCTGAAGGCTTCGTTCGGAAAACCCGTGGCTCCGCGTCCCGTTACTTGATCACTTGCTTCAGTACCTGCTGCATCGTTCTTCTCGCGACATTCGACGCGCCCTCCGCCCACGAAAACCGCCAAGACAGTCGTCGACGAATCGCTGACCACCTGACAAAACGTTGGCAAGTCTCCTGCTTGGCTTGACTGCGCTGCCTGCCTACCTGAAAGTTTGCCACGATGCTGTGACTTCGACTTACCTGGTGCGGCTCTGGCTCGATCACGGTCGCCTTCATTTTCTTCAAAGTTCTCTCGAGGTGCGGAAGCAAGGAAGGAAGCAAGGGGGGGAAAAGGAAGCAAGGTAGACGCGGCGAGGAAGAAAGGAGGCGGCCAGTGGCAGAAACTAGTTTTTTTTATAAATTATAAAAATACTTTTTCAAGGTGCGTGAGGGACAGTGAATCATGTGGCTGAGAGGGAGATCGAGGGCCGGAGAGAGAGAAAAAGAAGATGAAGAGGAAAAGAAAAAAAAGAAAAGAAAGAAATAGACTAAAAAAGTTCGCGGCTAGCAAGGCTTGCAGTAGGGTGATAGCAGAGGTGGGCGAGACTGCCAATTAGGTCACCAGGCTGCAGCTGAAGCTGCTGCACGATCTCACGCGAAAAAAGACGGCCGAGCTACACCACCCTACACCACCGCGGCAACAATCATCGAGAGTGCAATCTTTGAACCTAGCTAGAGCTGCTCCACTGACCCGGAAGGCGCGCAGCTGCAGCTGCTGTTACAGCAGGCTAGGTTGGCTCGTTCCGCAACGCCGGACTGCTCCACACCAAGAACAAGCTACGGGTTCAATTGCTGGAAAACGCCAGCTTTTTCTGTCAGGCAGGCAGGCAGGCAGGCAGGCAGGCAGGCAGGCAGGCAGGCAGGCAAACAAGACAAGACAACGGCCATCGCTGGCAGCCGCGGCTGGCTGCAGCACAGCTGCCAGGCGAAGCTTGTACCTCAGCAAACTGCAGCGCGGCCAGGTAGACAGAGGCAACGCACACGCGCACACACACGTATACGTACGTACGTAGGTATACGGGCGCGGAGCGGCCCCGAGCAGCCGATGCACACCGCTCAGACGACCTAGACGCGCCGTGCCCCGCACCACCCGCTTCCTGCTGCAAAGTGCTGCCGAGTCTGGGTCAGTGTCAGCAGAGCAGTAGCCATGGCAGGTGCAGCTGCAGCAGCACGGGGGGAGCCACTGCCACAACCGCTTCTACCAAATGGCCACTGGCCAGCGGTACGGCAGGCTTGACAGACCAGATAGCCAGCGGCTGCAGGCAGTGTATAGTAGTAGAATGCCAGCCAGATGATGTTGGTTTTGTCTGCTGCCATGGCTGCTGGTTGTTTGTGAGAAAGAAAGTAGAAGTCTGGAAGCGAGAGCTATCTCATGTGGTAGAAAATGGGTCCGAGCACTTCCGATGCGCTGTCCCGAGTCCAGCGCATCGGAGATTGACAAAGCCGCTGTGGCCGTTCATGAGTGGGTGAGTACGTGAGTGCGTGTCTGTCTGCGTCTGTCTGCTGTGCTTGTGCGACCGCTGCCCAGGACCGACGAGGAGCAGCCTGCCTTCCTCTGCGCCAACTGAAGCTGCAGCTGCAGCTGCAGCTAAAATCTCCGTTGCGTCACTCCGACGATCGCTCAGCTGGGTGCCAGGCTGGCTCGCCAATCAAGTTCTAACTAGCTTTCTTGGAAACCTAGACCAGGCAAACGGCGAGGCTACGTATACATGCAAAGCATCGGCGGCGGCTGGCGCGTCTTCTGATCTCTACGTGAGACCCTCATCGATCAAGACGGAGGTAGCTGCGGTGGGGCAGGTCCTACTAATCAGCCCCATATGAAGCAACGGGGCCAAGACCCAACGGTTTTGGAACTTTTCGCACGGTCTCGAGATGAATTTCTATTTTTTTTTCTTGCAGGTTCTAAGGGGGATGGAAGTAGTAATGCTGTGGGGAGTGCCTTTCGCGGCTAGTTTATTTGCGCGCCCCGTTTATCTGCGCTGCGTTCCTTTGGCTGCTTCATCTATACTTTTGCTGTGCACGGGCGGGCCATGTCGTGCATGCCGGTTCACGCTGGAGTGAGGGCCGCTGCCGAAACCGTGGAGCGACTGGAATGGCCCCACCTGGGGCATCCTCCATACCGTTTGCGGTACCAAGCCTGCATAGAGCTCACTTGCCGGGTCCAGCGACCCGCGGCGGCAGCAGAGCCAGCCAGCAGCTGCAGCAGCCAGGTCGCATACGCAGGGGAAGCACACAGAATAAGCGACACTGCATCAGCGCGGCTTCGGCGGCAGTATATGCGAGCGTGTGCGAATCTGTGTTTCGCGGGAGTGATGTGACAGCAAAGCAGTATACAACAGCCAGAACAAAAGGGCGTGGAAGAGGAAAAGAAAAAGAAGAAAAGGAAGAAACAGTAAGAGAAGCAGGATAAAGAAAACGAAATTGAAAAGAAATTGAAAAGCATGGCCCAAGCCGGACCAGCCGCCAGTGCAGCGCGGCAGGGCGTGGGCCCGATCCCCCCGCCGTCTCCACTTCAAGCGAGCCCTAGCCCTCGACGTAGACACGGACGGGACCGGGCACGGACGGGACCGGGCCCGGCGGTCCCCGAGGTAGGTGCCTGCGGCTCGCGGACCCTGACGAACCGGCAGGCAGGCCGAAACCGCTGTCCGAAGAGGATGTCGACAGGCGGTCCAGCGGCCACTGCAGTCCGCACCACGCTACTGCGTCCCGCCGCCGCCGCGAACCACGTGATCGATCCAGCCTCGACGCGCCCCCGAGACGCAGGCTCGAGCCCCGAGGCGTCGTGCGGTACAGCAGGGCAGGGCGAGGCCAGGCGAGGCGAGGCGTGGCAAGGCGGGGCCAGGCCAGGCGCGACTTGGCCTGGCTCAGCTCGGCTTAGCTTGGCCTGTCTTCCACAGTGTCCGGGCGGGCCTTGCGGCGGCGAGAGAGTCCTTGGCTCCTAATGTAAATGCGTTCCAACGGCGCCGAAGGCGAGCGGGCAGCGAGCGACCAGCGAGCGGAGGCAAGGCCCGCGCAGGTCCGTGTCGCGTCCCGCGCCCCAGCGACCATGGCCAGCGGCCGCGCCCGAGAAAGAAGAATACTGACCACCTGACTGACTCCGCCGCCGCGTCCAGCCCGGCCCGAGTCGAGGGAGGAGGAGAAGGGAACGTAACGGGGCTTAATGAGGCAGCGGCAATGCAGGGCAGGCCGCCCCGGCAGGCATGAGTTGGTTCGCCGTCTCTTTGCAATGCTGAGCAGAGTTTCTTTGCGTCGCTGCGTCGTTAGTAATCCATCCACCCATCCGAGTTTATGGGCAGCCAGCCAGCCAGCCAGCCAGCCAAGAGGTGGCCGCCATGCATATGCTTGGTCGTGCCACATCTCCGCGATATTGGATGCCACGCCGCCGTCACTCGGCTGGATCTCTCTGCACAGGCTGGCAGCTGCAACTGCTGCTGCTGCTGCAGCTCCTGGCTACCTGCTGCTGCGCTGCGCGTAGCCTGAAGCGACCAGGGTGGTCCGGGCTGGGCCGCGCACACGAAGGGAAGAGGCGAGCGGCCGGCGGGGTGGCCAGTGAGTGGCCTGCCTGCCGGCGGGACGCGCGCGAGAGACGGGACGAACCCGCTCCTGCCGGCGCTCATGTCGGCATGTTTCCCTCAGATCTGTGGCTGGATGTCGTCAATCCAGGCCGTTGCTTGCCTTGGTTGGTTGGTGCCTCGTTCGTTGCCTCTGCGTGAGGAGGCCGCCGCAGCCGCGTCGCGTCGCTCGCTCGCTCGCTCTGCGCGGCACAAGCCCTGCACGAGACGCGAGGATGGATGGGCGGGTGGATGGACGAGCGGCCACTGGCGGCTGCCACGCGCGGCACGCGCTGCGGCGGCGAGCCGTGCCGCGAATCGAAACGGCGCGGCGAGGAGAGGCGAGGGGGACGTAGGAGAGAGAGATGGAGAAAAGAGGCGACGAACGGTCCAGCGAAAGGTGCGCGAGGGCGCATGCAGTAAGTGGTGTGGAGGCACACCGACCAGACGGCGCCGCCGCCGCCGCGCGCGGGCGGGCGGGGGGGAGGGGAGAGAGGCCGAGCGGCAGGACGCGGACGTGGTCGCTGGCCGGCACCAGAGCGGGGCCAAGCGGAGAGGGGTGGGGTAGAGCGCGGATCAGCGCAGAGCGATGCGAGCGGCAGCCAGGAGCGGAGGCGAGCGGAGGAAAGAAGGACCGCGGCCCTGGCAGGTGAGCCGCCAGGAGTCACTCGACTCGCGAGCAGTAGCTGTGGGAATAAGTGTAGGTGCTGCAGGGCAGATCGGAAGCGGGCGTGCAGATTTGGAAGAATTAAGGAAGCGGAGGCGGGCGCAGGAAGTGGCGCGCAAACGCAGAAAGAAAAGAAAAAAGTCAGGAGAAAAGGAAAACAAAAAAAGAAAAGAAAAAAAGAATAGAAAAACAGGGAACGGCGAGCTGCGCGAGAAGCAATCAATCGCTCGCCACCGATCCATCGATCTCGGGCTGTCGAAGCGTCGAGCTGGCTGCGGCGAGGCCTTTTCCTTGATCTCGGGGCCTGTGTCTGCTTGCTCGGGTCTTTGGCAGCGAAGACGAGAGCAAGACATCATGGAGAACAAATGGACGGGTCAGGCAGGCACTGCAGACTGACGGCCAGATGCACGAAGCCGTCAGTGTCTGCGGGCTGGGCTATAGCGGCTTTTAAAGGCGGCAAGCAGAGCGGGCCATGCACGAACCCACTCGCTCACTGCCCAGGGCGGACGGGCATGCACTGCAGGCAGGCACACTGGCAGGCGCACTTTGCTTTGCGTCGCCGTGCCTTGCCCTCGCGAGCAAACACACGCCGCGACGTCCGTGCCGGCGCAGAACGGGGACGCGGGGGCGGCCCGGGAGCCGCCAGCGGGAGGCGCCGCCTGCTGCCACCTCGCAGCGCAGGCCGCGAGAGTGGGCGGGCGCCCTCTCCGCTTCTTTCTTTTTCCCCATTCTTTCTTTCTTTCCTTCTTTCTTCTCCATCCCGCAGACAAGCAGAGGCAAGCGAGTAGCGCGAAGCGGGGCGGCGGGAGGAGGCTGTGGGGAGGGAGGCCCGGCGGGAAGCAGAGGCGGGCAGGGGGACACCCCGGTAGCGTCGGAGGACGGCGAGCCGAGAGGAGAAAGAGGGGGAGAGGGAGCTTAGCCGACTGGCCGGAGCTGAGCGGGGCCGCGGAGAGGCAGGGAGGGAGGGAGCTAGCCGACTGGCCTGGCCGAGGAGCGGCGGCGCTCGCACCGGCATCGCGCACTTCGCTTTCGCGTTTGGAGAGGGAGAGGGAGAGCGAGAGCGAGAGCGAGAACGAGGGAAGGAAGGAAGGAGGGAAAGGAGAAAGGAAGCGGGGGAGGAAGGAAGGAAGCGGGGAAGGAAGCGGGCGCCCCGACGGAGTCACCGCGCTCAGGCCTAGGTCACCTCGGCGCGCAGGAAAGGAGATGAAGACGATAAGAACGATTTGGGAAGAAGGGAAAAAGGGAAAAAGGAATGGAAAAAAGAAAGAAAAAAGTTTTTAGTTGTTTCGTTTTTAGTTTCTTGGAGTGAAAGGAAATAGAAAGGAAACGCGGCGGCGAGGCGGCAGCAGAGCGGCAAAGCGGAGAACCAGGCACCGAGCGAGCGAGCGAGCGAGCGAGCAAGCGAGCGAAGGCGTGCTTGAAGGCCTGCGCGTCTGGGCTGGCCCCTTGGAGGCTCGCCGAGCCGAGCAGCGCAGCGCAGGGAAGCGCAGCGCAGCGCGGAGCACAGCACAGCACAGCACAGCACAGCAAAGCAAAGCACGGAGCAGCACAGCGAGCGGCGTACGCCCGCCTGATCTTTTGATTGATAGGGACTGAGCGATCGACCGATTGATTTGAAATCAGCACCTGGTGCTTCTTCTCCCTGGGCCCCTCGCCGCTGGCAGGCAGAGCAAGCCAAGCCAGACAGGCGACCCGCTTTCCCCACCCCACCTCCTGCCCCGCCCACGAGCTCGAACCGCCTCGGGTACAGCTCAGCCAGAAAGAGAGAGAGCGGGACGCGGTCGCAGACAGACCGTGTCTTGAGCGATCGAGACACACGCACCCACCCACCCTTCCTTCGACCCTTCGACCCTCAGGAGCCAAGTGGCTAGCTAGCTTGCAGCCTGCTTCGCTCGACTTCGCTCGAGCTCACCCGACAGATCGACTGAGCGTCTGCGAGCTCGTGCCACGAGCTCGCAGACGCCTCGTTGCATCCAAGCTGGCGACACTTGGCTGGAACGGGCTGGGCCCGTCCTCCTCGCCAAGTCCGCCGTGCGGGACCATTCTCTCTCATCCAGCCCAGAGCATGGAACAACGTCTCGATCCGCTCAAACTCTTGCAAAAAGTGAAAATGGTCGATCAATGCCTGGTCCTCCCCAACGGCAGCGTCTTTGTCATCACAGCCTATAATAGCACCGCGGATACCTTCACCGTGCGAATCGGGAATCACCCCAACACGATCGATGTCGGCGCCGACGCTCTCGCGGCGCTCATGGGCGTCTCAGCGCAGAATGCACCCTCGCCATCGCCCTCCACGGCGCCCTCTCTCTCCGGGACCCCGCCACCTCTTCCGACGCATCACCAACAGCACCAGCACCAGCAGCCAACAGCACAGCCTGTGCCGCAGAATCAAGGCGTCACCCAATTTACGCAGGCGCATTTGCTGAACCAAGTCAAGGCAGACCTTCAAGCGCGCGTGAGCGGCGGCTCGCCTGCCCCCAACAGCAACCCACACAACCCCGGCAGCGCCACAGCCAATTCCCATGCTCCCGTCGCCCCTGCCTCGTCCTTTTTATCGTCCTCCTTTCTCCAATCTCTCTTTGGGTCCGGATCCGGCGCAAATCTCTCGGCTTCAAGCCGAGATCAAACCCATGTTTCAGGACTGACGCCTGCATCCCTCATGCAACAAAGCTCCATCAGTGAGTGGGTGCCTCCCTTCACCGAACGCCGCCTCGAAGACCCCCTCGCCAATCTTGGTCTCAACTGTGGTGTTGGTGGCGCCAGCGGCTTCTCCATGCATCGCTCCCAATACGGAAACCTTGTTCAGTCTTCCACCTTTGCTCCGTATGCATGGGAGGGAATGCACACTTCCACACCTTCGGTTCAACCATCTTCTCTCTTCCCTACGCCCATGCACTCGACCTCATACACCACCAACAACAACACGCTTCATCCCCAGAACGGAGCGCAAGCACCCAGCCAGTTGCCCGCTCTGACGAAACGATCGCACGCAGCGATCGGCAACCACGATGCCATTCTGCTCGCAGAAACGTACAAACGTCCACGCACATCTAATCTAGCACATACTGACGCGGCACCGCCGCCTCCAATGTTCGCATCCTCCGCTGCCGCTGCCCCAAGTGGCCACATGACCCTGGCCGGTGAACACGTCGCGAATGTGCGCACCGCCGCCAGTGTTCCCAAGGTACAGCCAGCGCGCAACACCGCTTCCGCCGCCAAACCTTCTCAAGGCAATACTAAAACCGAAATCTTTGCCCAAGTCCACTCGTGCTACCGTCCTTCTGATGGACCCAAGGGTAACGAGAACACCGTCCCCACCTACGCGGAAATCGAAAACAAACTCGCCCTCGACAACAACATCAATGCGGCACGGGTCGCCACACTTCGCTGTCGCGCGATTATGCGCAAGACTCTCGAACCTGCGCTGCATCTCGTATCCCCTGACTTTGCCGAGCGCGTCGTGGTCAACTGCATCACTGCCCTCTGTCCACTCTGTGGCCGCACCATTGCGCTCAACAAGCTCGGGTCTCTGGAAAACTGGTGCAAGCACCTCTCACTTCATGGCTCCATCGGTGACTCCCTCGCAAGGCGCTACCGGGCCTTTGACAAAAACGCGCAAGTCGTTGACGAGCTCCACGAAATCGATCAGGCCGTGGTTCTCGCATGGACTGCGCTCAAGCCCCGCCCTGACGCAGCCCCGCAAAACGAGGACCCCCGCCTCTGTCTTCCCAATCGAGTGCCCATGAACTCTTCTATTAACTGGGAAGTCCTCGTTTATTCGCAGCTCCTTAACGAGGGTGCCTTTGACTACCGTTCCATTGTATCGCAAGAGCTCATGGCTGCGGGTTTTCAAGCCTATGGTATCCCCTTTCATGGACCCACGCATCTCGCCGTCCTCACTGATATGCAATCACGTCTCGAGGTCGTCTCTGGCAACGCTCTCGCCGCCTACCTTGGCGAAACGGAGGTACACCACGTCAACGTGCTCAAGACCAAACGTCTCAGCGGACAAAATGACGCACTTAAAAGAGAAAACAAGGACGCCCAAGAAGACAAATCGGACGGCGCAGCTGCTTGTGCTTCCCCTTCTTCTTCATCCACTGCACTCACGTCGCCGTGTCCCTCGGTCTCTCTTCGCGGCATGGACGCGCTCTCACGCGCCATCTGGTGTGCGCGCTACCTTGTGTCCGAGCGCTCGAGGCAAATTGCCCAAGTCGTCAAGGACTGCTATAAAGGTATCGACGTCGATGGCAAGGTCACGGTCGACTATGCAACCATCGAAGAGCGCCTCGACGAGCTTGACCGCGTGGAGTCCGCCTCAACCGCTCTTCCCATGGTCCGCGCACGGGACGCATTCAGACTCGTCTGCACGCGCCGCCGCCAAATTGCTGACCACGCTCTTTGTGAAATTTTCCCCGACGATGTCGAGCGCACTCGCTACGGAGCCCGCATTGCCATCAACAGCATGGTCGTCGTCTGTCCCTTTTGCGAGAAACACTACTTTGCCGAGACCTTTGCGCTCGACCACGCAGGTTACCTCGAGCACTTGCGTACCTGCACCGTCAACCCTGCGGCCACCAAGGCCTTTGCCGCACGCCTCGTTGCCTTTGGTACAAACGCAGAGGATCTCGTATGCCCTTCGCTTCTTGGAACCTGCACCAAGGCCGACTTTTTCCCTTCCGTCCCGCCTGGACCGGGTGTGCTCCGCAATGATACCTTGCCTCCTCCTCGGGCCGACGTCGCGCTCAGCGCAAGCAACGTTGACGCCAACTTGGCGCTGCGCATGGACTGGAGCGCGCTCATGTTTGAAGCGCTCATGCGTGCTGGCGTGCTCTCTGGTAAATCTGTCCTCACGCAGGAAATTGTTGCCCTCGGCCTCTTCTTCTTTGGGCTCGTCAATCAGCGCAGCCCCCAGAAATTTGGACAGTACCCACAGCTTCACAGCTTTCAGGTCGCGCTCCACCGGGCTGGGCCCCAGGGTTACGACGAATATTGCGGTCTCGGCATCCGTGACCAGCATCTGGGATCCTCGCACATTCGAGGTCGCCCCGTCGCGGTCACCTCAAGTATTTTGCGCGCCTACCGCCACCTTGGGCTCTCTGCCAAATCTCTTAAACGCTTTGCGGCATCTTCGTCTCGTCAGCGCCGTTCCGCGCCCTCTTCGACCAGCTCCACAAGCTCTCCTTCCAGCTAAAACCTGTGTATGGTCCTGTTCTGTATGCCGAGTCACCAGTCTTATCGTTATGAAAAAAGCAACATGTGAATTTACTCTAAGCCTACCCATACCTATACGTGAAATGAAATCTGGTTCGTGAAAATGTGATGTGGTGCAAGGATCTTGAGACCACGCCTTGTACGTGAAAAGTACTGGCCACTGAAGCCCGTGGAGACTGTGCCACATGGCTAGTCATCCTTGCAGTTCGCATAATGGCTTGCTGAAATGGAGAGAGTATTACATGACTTCTTCTTCTTCTTCTTCTTCACCTTCGCAATCTCGTAGTCCTTCGGGAACTAGGCCCAATTTAAACCCATCGCTCGTTCCAAGACGACTCCGCACTCTCGAAGAATAAAGTGAACTATGTTCTCGAGAACATGAGTCACGCTAATCAGGACTCGACGCACCTCTCGACTGACAGGCACAAGAGGATTACATCTCTATTTTCCCACCTCGAGTCTGTGTCCACCCTTCTCTGACGTCTCATGATATCCACCTCTCACGCGCAACTCGGTCTCCGCCCCGGAGCAACTCTTTTCTGTGCATGTGCACATAGGCCCCTACATGAATTAGCCAAGCAGCGCCAAACAGAGCGAAAACGTGACCACAAAGACCATGCCGTCTAAAAAATCCTCTGGCGATGCGGAGATGGACGAGCTCAACGCGCAGCTAAGCGCGTTGAGCGCGGGAATGGGGGTAAGTTCGAACGCGGCAGCTACACGTCGCGCACGTAAACCTTGCGCGGTCGAGCCTTGAACGTACCTTGGGGGGGGGGGGGGGGCACTGGGATGGCGTCGCCCTTTCCCACGCTGGGTTCTCACTCGCCAGCGAATGCGCGTGACCGCACGCAAGGTCGTCTGCACGCGTTCACACAGACAGTCGCAGATCAACTGACCAGGCGTCTCGCATCATCAATTTTCTTTCGTGCTCTGTCCGTACATACACCCAAAGTTTGGCGCCGTCGAGGCCGCGCCCGAGGACAAGGTCTCACAGGCCGACGTGGATAAGGTCATTGCCGAAGCTCTCGCGGGTATCAAAAAAGATGCCGCTAGCAAATCGTCCAAACGTGCCAGCACTGCTGCTGCCGGCGCAACAGGCGCGAGCGCCAGCGAACAAGGCGCCAGCGAGGAAAGCGGACCCGATTTTGCTGAAGGTCGCGACGCGCTGCAAGCCGCGCTTCAGGCTGTGCGTAGCGCTGTTGCCCTCGACGCCAATGGATCCATAGGGGCTGCAGCCATTCAATACGATCGTGCACTTGAAAATTTTGGCAACGCGCTTCAATGCGGCGTTCCGCAGGGAGAACAGGCTCAAGAAAAACTTCTCGCAAACATGGCTGGTTATATGGACCGCCTCCAAGCGATCCTCCTTGCCATGGACCCGCAGCCTGAGCCTCTCGAGCTTACAGCTTCTGCGATTCTTGTTCCGTACACCTCAATCAACACCTCTCGGGTTGATACCCTCAAGGCCATGGCACGCGCTGGCTTCAAGTGCGCATCGCGTGCCGTTGCCTTGCGCAAGCAAGGCAAGCTCGCAGAAGAGGACGGAGATGCCTGGACTGCCTTTGTTCTTTACTCAGAGGCCATCGATTGTTTTATGGCCTATCTCAAGACTGATGCATCAGGATCTGGAGCCAAGACTGTCGAAAAGGCTGTTCTCGAACTTCTCGATGCCGCCGAGGCTCTCAAGCAAGAAATGTCCTCTTAAAGAAAAGTAAAGTCTACAGCATCAACGGGAAGAAGAGCAAGCTCGCGGGCTCACGGACTGATTCGCTCATTCTCCGATCCCTCCCTCCCTTCCTCCCTTCCTCTGGGCAAATTTGTAAAAGAGAACCGACAACATTAATTATGACGCTTACTAAAACTGAGTCTCTCAAATACCCAAATCCATCTTCCGCATTCTGTTTCTTTCTCTCTTCAAAGAACCGAAAATCCGCTCATAGATGGAGCTCTTCGCGCTGCGTGGCAATATTGGGCCCACTTCGCTTCCAACCCTTGTCAGGTCGAGGATACAAAAGAGAGTCAAAGTCGCCTTCCAGCTCACCTCGTGGAGGGCTATCGTGCGAAGGCTGAGGAGCAATGTCAAAGAGATTGGCGCCAATCTCTAGTTTCGATGGCTGTTCCGTTTCCTCGATTGCCATAACTGCGTTCCGTTGTGCTTTCTCGACGCTCTTGCTCCGAGCGCGCCTTACACGCTCTTGCTGTTGCTGCTGCTGGAGCTTCTTTTGTTGCTGGTACTGCTTCTGCAGCTGCTCACGCTCCTCACGACGTTGTTGCTGCATCTTGCGTTGCTTCTCCGCGCGTCGTGCCGACTCTTCAGACCCAACATTCGAGGATCCCTTGGAAGGAATACCAGCTGATGATGCTGGTGCTTCCCTCGTTGTCGCTGTCATTGCTCCGCTTCCTGAGCCCCCCCCTGCATTAGACTTGCGCAGAGATGGTGTCGAGGAGGATCCCGATGCAAAATGTCCAGCAGCACTCGCCCCAGCTCCTTCATCCACACCTGCAGCCTCGCGTGGCCGCTCTTCCTTATTTCCCGACTTGCTACCTGCTTTCATTTCATTCTTTTTCGTCTTCGTCGCACTCGCTTTCGAATCGGTCTCGCTCGAAGCAGGGTGCACTCTCGTTTTGGATCGTGGACGAAGTTTAAGACCTCGGGCAGGACCTGTTGCGCTCTTTGGGCGAGAATTCTGCTTCACATCCGCATGTCGCATTTCCGTCTCCACTTCGCTCTCGCGCTGGTTCGGCGAGGCGGAGCGTTTCTCTTCCATATTTCTCTGCATGACGGCCTCTTGCTTTTGCTCGCTTGGTTCTTCGGTAGCCGGTTCATTGTCGTCTCGCGCTTCCGTGCCAGAGTTCGCACCGGGAGTCGCCTTGCTCTCCCTTGGCACGGTAGCCAGCGCCGATACCGACGATTCCGCAGCTCTAGCTTTTTTCGCTTCCGCAACCTTTGTCTTCTTGTTCACGGCCGGATCAGAAGCCTCACTTACAGCAGATGCTTTCTTCGATCCGACGGCTGCGCTCGGACCACCCGCGGTGCGCGCAGCGCGCTTGACAGCAAGCTTGTTGTTTGTGGACGAGAGACGGCGAGTGGACTGCTCCTTTTTTGCTACCTTTGACTTTGTCACGGCGCTTACGACCTTGGGTGATCGAAGCGAGGCGCCTATCACGGACTTGCGAGCTTTGCGCGGGAGCCCCAAGCTTTCGGGCGTCTTCAATGGTGTATGGGAAGCTGGTGTCTCGGCTGCTGATTTGAGCAAAAAGTCGAGACTGATGTTTCGCTGCTCGAGAGCTGTCCGGATACGAGCAAGCAAATCCCCTTCACTCTCTGGCACCGTCAGTTCGGTTGGGAGTCCTTCGGCGTTCTTAGCCTCTTCTTCCCGCTCGTCATTTTGCTTTTTCAAGTCCTCGAGCTCACTTGACGTTCGAGCGAGGCGCTCCGTGGCTTGCGCGAGTTCAGCCTCGAGCTTTCCAATACGGTTCTTTGCCACAGTGGCACGTTCTTCGGCGGCGTGTTGAACTCGCTTGGCAGAGTCCGCCGTTTGTCGCGCATCCTCGAGATTCTGTTTGGCAGTCAGTGCATCGCGCTCCAGCGTCTTCACACGCTCAAGCGCTTTGTCCTCTCTCGCAGACACTTCGCGTACTTGCGCACGGAGCTCATTGACGAGAGCGGCGTGGTCAGCTTGGGCAGATTCAAGGTCCGCGCGGAGACGGTCACACTCCTCTTCGAGACCACGCGAGCGATTTTCCGCAGCTTCTGTGGCCAGGTGCGCCTCGCGAAGCGCTGTTTCTCCTTGCTTTTTCACTTTCTGCACGCGTACGCTGTGGTGCTCGAGTTTGTCGATCCGCTTGCGCTCCAGCATCAGAGCAGCTTCGGCCTGTTCGCGGAGCTCCTTCTCCCGCTTCATTGCCCGCACCGCATTTCGCTTCTTTTCTTCAGCAGTGTGTTTGCCCTGCTGGTTGGCCGCAGCAGCGGCGGTGGCGTCTTTAAGCTCACCTTCAAGCTGCTCGCGGACACGAGCGAGCTCGGCTTCGACTTCCTGGACACGGGCCTCGGCTTCGTCTCTCACCTGCTGCAGCTCGGCATCTTGCGTGCGGAGTTTCTCTTTGAGTCGTCGTATATCTTTGCCACGTTTCTCGCCCTGCTGATTTGCTTGGCGAAGCTGGCCCTCGAGAGTTGTCACTTTGGCCTTTTGCTCCTTGCTGCGCACCTCGAGCGGGCCTCGGAAGTTCATGATGCCGGGCAAGGCCCCGCTCATCTTTCTCCTTACTTGTTGTTCTTGTTGCTCTCGTTGATTGGCAAGCAAGTCTCGACTTTACTCGAGACTCGGCGGTGCACGCTCAGCAGCAGCGCAGCCCAGCAGTCGCGTTGCGCCAGCCGCGCTCCTCCCCGTCTGCCCGCCTGCGTCGCTGCGTGCCCGCCAACCTCGCAACGTCTGCTTTCGCCTTGCGGCCCAAGCGAGAGCGCTCGCCGGACCGAGAAGTCAAGCACGACAAACAGACACACAGACAGACAGACAGACAAACACCTGCGCCGCGACGCGGAGCGGCTCGCGCCGCCGCAGGCCGTCTCCGCCGCCGGCCGCCCGACGCGCCTCTGCTGCCCTCGCGCGCCGCGGGCCTCGCGCCGGCGCCGCGCCGCGAGAAGCGCAGACCCGCGCCAGGTGTCCGTTGGCGGGGCCCCGCCCGCGATGCCGGCGCGAACCGGCGCCGGAGTCTCGCCCGTCTCTCCCGCCGAGGGCCGCGACCCTAACCGGACCCTAACCGAGCCTCAGGCTCCCTTCCCTCCCTCCCTCCTTCCTTCCTTCCTTCGCGGGCGCGCTCTCTTTCCCTTTCTTTTTCTTCGTCCACGATTCTATTCTTTTTTTCTGTTCTGCCACTGTCCTTGCCTTTTCTTCTCTTTCTCCTCCCTCGGCTTTTTGTTCCACTTCTGTCCAAGTTTGCTCGACTTGTTCCCGGCGGGGCCGACTGTCTGCAGCGCGGTTGGGCGTAGAGGAAGCGAGGGAGCAGGGCGAGCCCGGCAGATCGCGGAGACAAGACAGCGAGGCACGCGGCGCTCGCGGGCAGGCGGCGGGCGGGCGGGCGGCGGCGCGCAGGCAGGCGGCGAGCGGCGGGAGGGTCCGCAGACGCGCGCGGGAGCGGACGCCGCGCAGCGAGCCCGGGCCCCGCGCAGCGAGCGGCGCAGGCGCGCTTGCGCGAAGGTGATCCGAATCGGCTCGCGAGGACGCACGTACGCGACCTAGCTGGCGCGGGCGCGGAGAGGACGGCGCTCGCGTGCTGGCCGCCGGGCGCGCTCGCTGACGCGGCGCGAACCGCCAGCAAGCAAGCCGACTGCACTCTTGCGCCGGGCAGCTCTTGGTGTGCCGGCGGCTGCTGGAACGAGGCCGTGGACAGAAGCTGGAGCGCGCGCGCGCGCACACACATATATCCGCAAAGCGTCCCCTTCGACGCAGAAGAGCTGATTGTACGACACCGAGAAGAAGTGTCGCGTAAGTGAGAGGCAAGAAAGGAAGCCAAAGAAGAGACGACGGAAACACATCATGGGTCTCATCTTTTCGCGCATGTTCTCCACCCTCTTTGGAAGCAAAGAGGTACGCATCCTTATCCTTGGCCTCGATAATGCTGGCAAGACAACCATTCTCTATCGCCTTCAGGTCGATGAACCCATCGGTCAAACAGTGCCAACGATTGGCTTCAACATGGAGACCCTTCAGTACAAAAACATCAAGTTCCAGGTCTGGGATCTCGGCGGCCAGACCAGCATCCGCCCTTACTGGCGCTGCTATTACCCGAACACCGACGCCATCATCTTTGTAGTTGACTCCGCAGACACGGAGCGGCTTTCGATTGCACGCCAGGAGCTCATGAGTATGCTAGAAGAAGAAGAGCTCAAGGACGCGATCTTGCTCGTGTTTGCCAACAAGCAGGATATGAAGGGCGCGCTTCCGGCTGCAGGTGTCTCGGAGCACCTGGGCCTTACCACCATCAAGAACCGCCAGTGGTCCATTCAGGAGACTTCTGCCACCAAGGGTCGTGGTCTATTCGAGGGCTTTGATTGGCTCGTCACTTGCATCAAGGGCGGCCAGGCGTAATCAGTGCGAGAGACCAAGGAGGGGTGGGAGTCCTTGTCTGGCTCAATCTAGCCGAGGCGAGTCGAGGCGAGCCGAGGGTTCAGCTTTCGAGCGTTTGGGCTCTATCTACGCTTGACTTCGAGTTCTTACCCCGGCCTGTTGAGTATATTCGCGCAGTGCAGCCAGCTGCTATGTTCTTTTTATAGCCTCCTGTCGCGCAATGTTCTCCTTCCGAACCCTCCCGTGCCAGACGGCACCTTCTTTCTCCCTTTCTCCCTTTCTTCCTTTCCTACCATCTCTCTCTCTCTCTCTCTCTCTTTTCTTCTCTTACTCTCTCTGGTCGTCTGTGATCTCAATCCACAAATGGAAAACCTGTGACGCCAAATCTTTCCTCAACACGGCCACACGCACTTAACAACCAAAAAAAGTTTTTGGAAAAGGAAATGGGTCGAGCGGGAAGACGCCTCCCTCGTGCATGACTCACGTGCAATATGACCACCATGCGCCTCTCTCTACAAGGCTTACTGTAATGCGAATCAGTTTCTTAAACGACACATGCACACTCTCTCAATCATACCCAGGAGACGGCGTGATCCCTTGGAAACCGACCCGGGTCTACTTCCCTTTTCCTTTTCCCTTATATCTCTTTCTTTTCACTCTTGCTGCGCAACATGAAAACAATCATGCACGCATCATTCGTTACCTTTACGCGCCGGCGGATGGCTGTCTTCTTTTTCAATAAAGTGATAAGCACCATCAAAATTTGAAACAGCAAGTGGAAACAGCGCACAAAACAGGTATAGTGCATTTTATCTTACATTGCGCGCCCGCACCCTCGAACAAGCAAAGCCGCCGGGCTTCTCCCGATCTATAAGTCATCATCATGTTCTTCGTTTCTCTCTTTGCGACGGTTTCTTCGCTCTTCTCTGTCCTCCTTCGACTTGCCGTTCCCAGCTGCCTTGTACTTTTCGCCTTCGCGCTTCTGTCTTCGCTCTCGTAAGACCTCCTTCTTTTCCTTCAGAGCCGCTTCGCCGTGCTTTTTCTTCTTCTTCTTCTTGTGCTTTTCTTCCTTTCGAGCTTGCTTCTCGGCGTTGGCATCATCCGCGTTGAGATCATCCTTGAAAAGGTTTTCCAAATCTTTGCGATTCTTCTGCTGCAGTTTTTGTTTTTCTTTTTGCTGGCGCTTCTTCTCCCTCTTTTCGGCTCGAATGGCCTCCTCGGCGGCGATTTGTGCCAAGACCTTTCCACGCTTGAAAAAGCAAAAATAATACCCAAAGAAGCCCATCTTGTGGCGCACTTGCCGTTGCTGATTTCGATGTTGTCGCTGCAGCTCCTTAAGTCGAAGGCGCTCCTCAAGTGCATTGTCGGCATTGCGCTCCTCCTGTAGCATCAGCTTTTTACCGTTCCACCAGTGCTCGCCAAGCGTGTTGATCATCATATTTTGCTGCATACGAAATGCAGGATGCAATAATTGAGGGAACCGCACGTTCATCGCTTGGAACTCCTCAAAATCGATCTTTCCATCCGAATTGGTGTCAAAGTTTGCGAGAGCAGTTCGACAGTTACTTGTTGGATTGTTGCCGTGCAGCATCTCCACCAGCGCGTGAAGCTCGTCAGAGTCAATGTACCCATTCTTGTCCTTGTCAAACACAAAAAAGCAGAACTTTAAAATGTCCACACGAGCAAACAAGGCGTAGGTCGCAATCGTTTGCACAAACTCGGAAAAGTCCAACGTCCCCGAGCAGTCGATATCTTCATTGTCAACATTTCAACGTCAGTCCATCGTGCACTTTCATGCCGTGCGAGTTCGTTTTACAATTCACGCTCCGCGTATCATTCTTACGCTCTCGCGAATCAATGCCAAAAAAACGTACCAACAAGCTCAAATAAGCTATCGCCAAATACAGTCCTCTCCTCTTCAATGAGCCTGTAAAACTCCTCCACGTCGATCGTGCCGCCATGGTCACGGTCATACTTTTGGAAAATGCGCCAGAACTTGTTAATTTCTTTCTTGCTCAACTTGAGCATATCGATCGTCTTTTGCAGACGATCATCGGGGACAGGAATTTTATTGCCCATTGTCTTCCTGCGTTCTACCTTTTTTATGTGTGTTCGTCCGAAGGCGCGACGACGGTCTTCTCCTTCTTCTTCTTCTTCTCCTCGCAAAGCAGAGCACTACTCTTGCTTGTCTCGTTTCGTTTTGACCTCCGTCGTTACGTGACAACGTGAGCCGCAGGTATTGAACGATTGCCAAGAATGTGGCGCAGTGGCGCACGCGAGGCTGCGCGGCGCCAAACAACCTCGGTCAGCGGCGCCAAGCGAGGCCGTGCGGGGCCAGGCGAGGCCAAGCCAGACCTCGCAAGAGTTCTGCCATATAGAAGATGCTGCCGTTCAACGGGAACCCTTCCTGCGGACAGGAATGTCACGTGTGCGCACTGAAGGTTCAAAGCAAGCACGACCTTCGGCACCCTATACTTGATCACTGCTAGTTACACCATGGCAGCAATAGGTCGAGACTTGGCTGCTCAACTTGTGATTGGTCGATCTATGTCAGGGCGACCTCGGAAAAATTCGCAACGCAACGGATCCTTTTCGGGTAAATCGGATAAACTTCTTTCTCTCCCCTTTTCGTCCCACGAGAATGCCTTTTTGCTTTTTCTTCTTTTTCTGAATGTATACTACAGTAAGACGGTATTTATAGCCCCTTAGGGTTGACGGCGCACGGCTGTGCGCAGCTGGTGCAATATCTGAAGCGTCTCAGCCTTTATGTGCTGGTTGCTCGCACGCAACGCGTCAAGCTCAGCCCGCCGCTGACCTTCTGCAGCCGAGTTTTTCTTCTTAAGGTTGCTCGACTCTTCTCGAGCCCGTGCAGCAGCACCCTTGGCAACTTCAAGCTCGCGAAGTAGGTCCCCAACACACTGTGCAAGCACCTGAACGTGCATGCGACCCAATCTTAGATGTTGCTGCGCAGTAGCGTGTGTGCCTTCGGTCAAAACTTGATCCAGCCATTGGCACGCATTGGTGCGGCACATCTGCGCAATTTCTGCAACAGTTCCGGCCGCCCGACTATCGTGTACAGACGCCCGAGCACCGCTGCCCCCTGCTGCATCGAAAGATAAAGCCGCTGTTGCTGTTGCTGCAGCTGCTGTTGCTCCTGGGCCTGCTGCGTCCGCAACCATCACAGAACCTACAGAATGCGCTTGCTTGGAACCCGCCGTTGTTGGCATTTTACTCGAAAGACGTGAATCCCTTTGGCATTTGCAAGCATAGCAGTGTTGATGTTGATGCTCGTGACGGCCGCACGTGTGAGGGTTCACAAGGCATACGTGCGAGCCCGCTTCGGGTTCCCCAAGACGCTCGAGTTGTCTCCCGCCCCGAGCATTTCTCGAAGCAACAACGGATGGACCAGGATTCTGAGCGCTGCTTGTTTTGGCCGCTTTGGAGGAACTCGAAGACGTTTGAACAAATGCCGGTGAGGAAGCTGTGTGATGACCGCAGTGACTGCAGCTGCACAGAGCACCCGAGAAGTTGTGGGAAGCAGACCCTTGCTCGAGATGACCTTCTCGATGCGCCCAGTCAACATACCGAAGGCAATCTGGCGCTGCACCTTCGTAGCTTTCCATGAAGAGCCGCGCGGCAGCCGAGCGCTCGCGTTGTTCCTTTTCAATATGATCAATATATGCCATGTCATCCTTTGTCAGGCCCTCACGCATGCTGCGCCCAGCATCAACTTGCTGTAATAATCGCGCCTCTGACTCTGTTCTTGCAAGGGACATGATCCGTTCCTTCTCCGCTGCTCGCACAGAGGCGGAATCGACAAAATCATTTGAAGCAACCCGTCTCGATGGCGAAGTCTTTGACCCATACATTGAAATATCCGTGGCATATTCGCGAGAGCCGCGAATTGGTGTCGTCTGCTGTCCGTGGTCAACCACCGTGCGATTTGGAGATCTGGCCTCCACATCTGCAGCTGCGGATTCCTTTTGCGAAATCTCATTCTTCATAATGGAAGGTGTCTGAGAAGGTAATGTATTGCGGTCTTGAGCTAATTTGTCAGCGGAGACTTGTGAACGAAGAGACTTTGCGCTCGTGGTACTCGCTGCGCCGTTACTCTTTGCCTTGACACCACTCTTTGCTGGAAGGCTGCTCTTCGCTGGAATGCTACCCTCCGCTGTAATATTGCTCTTCACCTGGGCTTTTTCGTTGTGATGGGAAGTTGCACTGTGATTATGATTCGGATTGCAGCACGGTGTTTTGCTTTCTTGTTTCGAAGCTTTCGAGACAACTTCCTTTGAAGTTGAAGATTTACCAGAGATGCTAGTGTTCCCGGAGATGTTGTCGTTGTCGGCCTCCCCAAGTTCGCCTTTGCCTTCTCCTGTTTCTGCGTCAAAAGAGTCGAGAATATGCGCGTCAAGAAATGCCGCCAAGCCTTCCATATCAATGTTTCCCTTTGGCGCCCTGCTGTACCCCTCAATTTCGGCAAAGAGCGCCCCAAAGGTCCGCGGCTTGAGCAAGCCTTGCAAGCGAGGGTCTTCCCTGAGCGCAGCACGAAAACTTTCGTTCTGGTTCACAGCTGCGAGGAGATCTCGCTGACTCAGCACCGTCGCTTTGCCGCCTTGCGCGCCAGCCAGAGCCTCGCACGCCCGCGTCGCGGCGTCGTCGCTGCTACGTCCCGCCGCCGAGGGCATCCTCGCGAGGGCGTCCTCTCGTCTACGACTGACGCGGAGGTATGTCAGTCTCGCAAGCTATGCTCCATTGCGCGTGCTCAGGTGGATGCATGGATCGGTCCCGGCTCGTCCCTGCTTATACCGGGCAATGTGCAGGGCCAGAGGGGGGGGCGTTCTCGCCCCTTGCCTTCATCTTCTGGCATCGGAACAAGTAGTATCAATCCAGATGCAGACAGTGTGTGCGTGCGTGTGTAATGCAGCCCTAGCTTGATCACAGTGCCCTTGCCCTTGTCTCCTTCCACCTTGAGTTTCATATGCATCTTGATCGAAGTGCGCACACATGCCCTTATCCCCTTCAAGTCAGCAGCGCCGCGCTGCTCCTGTCCGCTCAACGGACAAAATCATAAAATACATGGCGGGGCCCTTGACGTGGAGTGTGGAAAAAAGCTGAGAGACTGCTAGCTTTTCGAGCAATACACCAGCTAGCAAGCAAGCTAGCAAGCGACAAGCAAGACCTAGTCAAGACAACTTGAGTGGAGTCGAGACGTTGGTGACGGGAAAGGAAGTTGCTGAAGCAGGCAACAAACGTATTCTAGGTTTAGTGCAATAGAGAGGTAAGGCTCCTTGCTCTGCACAAAGTGTAAGCGGCCACAACTTACCTCGAGAGAAAAAGAGTACCGCCGTGGGGCAAAGCATAAAAACCTCTGCTGCAAGCAGAACGCGCCGGCGCTTGCTTTAGCGCTCGATTGCGCGTGCGCCCTGTGTGCAGGGCTGCGTTGAGGCCTCGAGCCAGCGCACCGCTCGAGGGCACATCAAATTTAAATCGTGCTGGTGAACCCCTCGTCTTGCTCGTGTGTTCGTGGCAACTACGAGCTTGCTTTTTCTCGTGGTGCAGAGCAGACACGTGAAACATGCCATCGAAACCCAAGACCGGCATTCGGAACGACAACGCCGATGTCGAGGAGGGCAAACATGCGGGCAGCGCAAATGTGAAACTGAGCTTTCAGTACCCGGCTGTCTCGCAGGAACAAACCGCAAGGGCATCGAGCGCGGGCGGGAAAACGAGCAAGAAAAATGGCGGTTTGAGCAAGCTTCAGCGAAAATTTGCCAAACAGTCTGGGAATCGGGAAGAGCGCGACGAAGGCTTGCGAGGCTCAAACATTGCCATGCCTAACCTCTTGCCAGACCTTGCATTCGCAAAGGAAGATGACTTTGCCAGCGCAATGAACTCGCGCAAGAGATCGCCCCGGGTTCAGGTCGACGCGGATGCGCTTTTCACGCAGAGCGCCCGGTCTCCGCGAGCAGAAAAGGCGTCCATGGCTGAGCCACTTCCTTTTACAGAGAGCGTCAAGCAGCTTCCGGACTTGAAAACATCAGAGGAAGCCATTGCCTTCTTTGCACGACACAGAGAAGAAGACGGCGCCTCCCTCGCGCTCGTGGCAAACCAAGAAAAGACGTTTGCTCCACTCAAATTTGTTACGCTCAACCGCGCCCCAGCCAAGATCAAGCAGAACCCGTATGACCTCGTGGTCGTCGAGCCTGCGCACATCAACCCAGACGAATACTACATTATGACAGCGACCAGTGTCATGCAGTTTGGTAACGGCTCGAGTGCCAATGATAAACACAAAAAAGCCGGCGCTCCCGACGCAAACGCCGTCGCTCAAGTCACGCTCCCAGGAAGACTGGGCCGCGCCATTCCGACAGATATCATGACCATGCCGCAGTGGATCCATGAGTCCACCTGTTTCCGCGTCATCAGTAACTTGAGTACGTTCAAGTATCAGCATGAGCGCAAAGCAATGAGCCGCTGGCGCGCGGCTGTCCGCTACATCAAATTCTGTCGCATTAAACGACGTGTCGAGCATCAACTTCTCATGGTTCGCCCTCACTTTGCCGAAGCTCTCCGTAGCGCAATGCGGGAATTACATCATTTCATGGAGAACTCTCCCTTTGAGCTCGACGCGAGACGGGCCTCTCTCTTGCCGAACTTCGCGCAAAAGCAGACGGATCAGCTCGAAGGTAGGATCCTGCATGGCCTGCAACATGCGGGCTCTTCGATTGGCCAGGGTGTTGTCCGCGCGACGCAAGCTCTTCGAAAAGATTTGCGTCAGCACAAGGAAAGACTCTTGCGCAACAAGAATATCATCAACGTCGCTACCAAGTCCATGGCCGAGGCGCGACTTGAAAAGGAGACGACCATTCGCGCGATCAGGACCCTCGAATACGATCTCTTGCGACTTCCAGACTTTTGTCGCATGGTCAATTACGTCATTCTCGGCCGCATGCTTCACTACATCATTGACGCTTACGCCCAGTTGGTGGACTTTGTCGCTACTTCGAGCACAGGCGTTTTCAAGGTCAATGTCGAGCTCCGCTCCGAAGAGGTTGAAGTCAAGCGTCCCGAGGGCGAGGACGACGACGACGAAGACGAAGAAGATGAGGAAGAGGAAGACGAGGACGAGGACGACGCCGACGAGGACATCGACGCCGACGGGAACGGTGAACAGAAAACCAAAAGGAAAAAAGTCAAAACGACTCGCGTAGTCTTTCATGCGATCGATCCTACCGAGACAGAAATGTTTGGGGCATTCACAGACTTTTGCACGAAACTTTTGGCCACGGTCGATTCCTTTCCTCTGCTCATGATCCCCGACCGCGCTGCTTCCGTGGAGGAAATGCAGCCGTACGATCCTGAATACGCTCGTGGTACCGTCGAAAATCGACTGAGCGAGATGACCTCTCTCACAGCAACCTGTGCCGATTTCGACTCGCTCACCGACACCTTTGGCCAGCTATATGCCGTCATCACCCAGGCCTACGCCGAAGGTAATGTCTTTGGTACAAGCGTGAAGGATCGCTTCCAGGAGATTTACCTTGGGCTCACGTCCTTTGATGCAGAGGCGTACGTGGCTTCTCGACCCGATTACTTGACCCTGAAGCGGGATCTACACATGTACCAGGACTGGGGCAAGGACATTGCCAACATGAAGCTGGAAACAAGGTGCGGCTCCCTCGTCATCATCGAGACACGTAGCTTCAAGGAGGCTCTACTGGCGTATTTGGCCCTGCCAATGGATACTTGCAAGGCGTATCTGGAGACTCTTGGACACGACCAGGTCATTGATCTTATTGCAAAGTATCGTAAGGCATGCACTGAGCTCGAAGTCGATCCAAACGCTTCGCTCACCTCCCATGCCGAGTATGTCGAGCACTACAATGTTCATGTTGGAGCGCAAAAATTCCACGACCGCAGCTTTGAGCTGGTACAGGATATCTATGTGCTCATGAAAACCTTCCAAGTCAAGCACTCCATCGAAGATGCCGCTCGCCTCGAGGAGCTCGCCGAGGAAAAGACGCGCTTCGAAGAGTCGCTGGCTCGTGGACGCAATCACATTGCAGCGCACAACAATGCCTATGTGGACAAGCTCAAGGCAGGCATTACCTCGATGGAGGAGTTCTGTGACCAAATGACGCTGCAACTCACTCGCGAACCGTTCAATGACCCGGAGCAGAGCCCTGAAGAAATGGTCGATATTCTTGGCAAGCTCAAGGGCAAATGGGACGTCCAGCTCGAAAAGGCAAAGCAGTACGCTCACCAGATGGAACTTCTCGTGGGTGGGAAAAAGAAGCCTGAAGACAAACCTACTACGACGTACAACTTCGAGGTCGGCGCCGTCGAGAACTGCCGTATGCTGCTTGAGCGGCGTCAAAGCATTTGGGGTTGCCTTGCGCGCTGGAATGCGGATCATGACCGCTGGTGGAACACCGACATGACAATCCTTCTCAACCCAGAACGCAACGAAGACGGCCTCGACGGCCCGCAGCTCGAGCGAGTTGTTGACGAGTACTTTCAAGAGGCCGTCGGCTACAATCGCAAGTACAAGGGCGATGAGGTGGTCGAGATCCTTTTGGCGGCGATTCGTGTGACGCGCAGCAAGGCTGACTTCGTGGCGCTCTTTGGACATCCTTCGCTTCGCGAGCGTCACTACCGCCAAATGTATACGGAGGTCTTTCGCATCCCTTTTGTCGATGAAAAGGGAATCGTACATGACCCAGTTATTCCTGAAGACGAGGCGGCCGCCGCAGCAGCAGCGGCCGCTCAAGCTGCTGCAGAGGCACAAAACGCGGGTGGACCGCAAGCCGAGGGAGGTGACCTCATCGCCGAGAAGAGCAAGGGGACCGATGCTGACGCCGAGCCGGAAGACCCTGATCCCACCGTTGTGACCATTGCAGGCATGGCGGAGCACGGTCTCTTTGAAGAAAAGAATACCGAGCCTCTCGAGGAAATCTGCGGGGCTGCTGCAAAAGAGTACTCGCTTATGAAAGCAATGGACAAGATGGAGGAGGACTGGGAGCCTCTTGCCTTTGCCGTGCTTGAGTACAAAGACACGGGGACCTCGATCTTCCGATCCATGGACGAAATTGAGCAGACCTTGGATGATCAACTTGTACGCACGCAGGCCATGCGCGCCTCGCGATACATCAAAACAATGGAGGAGCGCTGTATTGCCTGGGAACAGCGGCTCAAGGACCTCGAGGCCATCATCTCGAATAGACTTGCCATGCAGGGCACCTGGCTTTACCTCGAACCTATTTTCTCGAGTGCTGACATTTGTAAGCAAATGCCGAGCGAAGCCAAGATGTTCAAAAAGGTCGATCGCCTTTGGCGCGACTCCATGGAAAAGACCATGGAGGACCTCAACGTTATGGCTGTCTTTCAGCAGGAGGGTCTCTTGCCCAAGCTCAAGCGCGCCAACGAAATGCTCGATGAGATTCAAAAGGGTCTTGCCGACTACCTGAACGCCAAGCGTGTCTTCTTCCCGCGGTTCTTCTTCCTCTCCAACGAAGAACTCCTGGAGATTCTCAGTGAGACCAAGGATCCGAAACGTGTGCAGCCACACCTTATCAAGTGCTTCGAGGGCATCTCCAGTCTTGAATTCACCAACACGATGGACATCCGCGCCATGATTTCATCGGAAGGCGAGGTCGTGCCCTTTACGTACGATGAAGTCAAGGAGAAAATCATCAATCCCAATGAAGCTGGTGGCTGTGTCGAGATTTGGCTCGATCAAATTCAAAATATCATGCGCAAGACCGTGGCGCATGTTTTCGACGAGGCCATTGTCGACTATCGCGACAAAGATCGCATTCAGTGGCTGCAGTTATGGCCTGGTCAGGTTGTTCTCGGCGTGACGCAAACGTACTGGACGCAGGAATGCACAGCGGCCATTTCTGAGGGACCCGCCGCCGTCCAGGCCTACGCAGACAAACTTACAGGGTACATTAATGACATTATTCAGCTCGTGCGCGGTAAAATCGACAAGCTCGTGCGCAAGACCGTCAGTCCCCTCGTCGTGCTCGATGTACACGCTCGCGACGTTACAGAGGAGCTCGCGCGGCTGGGTACGTCGGATCCCAACGATTTTGACTGGCTGTGTCAGCTCCGTTACTATTGGTACGAGGGACGGGCCTCTGCACTTTCCGGTGACCCAGGATCGGTCTCGTGCCGCATGATTAATGCTGAGCGTCTCTACGGCTACGAGTACCTCGGTAACTCAATGCGTCTGGTGATCACGCCGCTTACAGATCGCTGCTACCGTACACTCATGGGTGCAGTGCATCTCGACTATGGTGGTGCTCCGGCAGGACCTGCAGGAACGGGTAAGACCGAGACGACCAAGGATCTTGGAAAAGCAATTGCCATTCAGTGCGTCGTGTACAACTGTTCCGATAGTCTCGACTACAAGGCCATGGGCAAGTTTTTCAAGGGACTTGCGGGTACCGGCGCCTGGGCGTGTTTTGATGAATTCAATCGCATCAACCTCGAAGTGCTTTCGGTGGTGGCGCAGCAAATTCTGACTATTTCTCGCGCCAAGGTAGCCAAAGTTGATACTTTCGAGTTTGAGGGCGTGATGATCAAGCTGCGCGTTACCTGCAATGTCTTTATCACAATGAACCCAGGTTATGCCGGCCGGCAAGAGCTGCCTGATAATCTTAAGGCGCTCTTTCGCGATGTAGCCATGATGGTTCCCGACTATGCTATGATTGGCCAGATTATTCTCTACAGCATGGGCTACCTTGAGGGCTTCAAGCTGGCCAAGAAGATTGTCATGACGTACAAGCTTTGCTCCGAGCAGCTTTCAAACCAATCCCATTACGATTACGGCATGCGTGCCGTGATGGCTGTCTTGCGCGCTGCCGGTAACCTCAAACAGCAACAGCCCGAGGAGGACGAGAACATTCTTTGCCTGAGGTCAATTATTGACGTGAACCTTCCCAAGTTCCTCGCCCCGGACGTCCCTCTGTTTAATGGCATTGTGTCGGATCTCTTCCCCGGTATCAAGCTTCCTGATGTCGACTATTCTATCATGGACTCAGCCATCCGCGAGGTTTGCCGTGAATGGCGACTTGACCCGACGGAATATTTTCTGACAAAGGTGCACGAGGTGTACGAAATGATGATTGTGCGTCACGGTTTCATGGTCGTTGGCCTTCCCTTTGCCGGCAAGACGACTTCGCTCAAGATGTTACAGCGTGTCCTCACCTTGCTAAAAGAGCGCTTTCCCGAGGATCCGCGATGGACTAAAGTCCACACGGCCATCATGAATCCCAAATCCATCACCATGGGTCAGCTCTACGGTGAGTTCGATCCTGTCTCGCACGAGTGGACAGATGGCGTCTTGGCGATCGCCTACCGTAATTTTTCGACCAATCCACCCAAGATTGGTGCCGTCGAGGACCGAAAGTGGGTTTGGTTCGACGGACCCGTTGATGCCATTTGGATTGAGAACATGAATACTGTCCTGGACGACAACAAGAAACTCTGCCTCATGAACGGCGAAATGATTATGATGACGCCCACGATGAGCATGATCTTCGAGCCTATGGATCTTGAAGTGGCGTCTCCAGCCACTGTGTCACGCGTCGGCGTCATTTACATGGAGCCATTTCGCGTTGGCTGGCAGCCTGTCCTTAAATCTTGGCTTATGAAATATGGTACACTCAACCTGCCTCCCGTTTTTCGCATTGGCATCGATGACCAGGAGGGCGCCGGTGACAAAGCTGAAGAGGAGGAAAAGAATGGCGGCGACGGCAAGAAGAAGCCTGCCAAGGGCAAGAAGGACGCCGCCGAAGAGGAAGACCCGGACGCCCCAGGGTTTGTTCTCGATGAGGAACAAACTCAACTGCTCATGACTCTGTGCGACTGGCTCATCGACCCGGCCATCTCCTTTCTGCGCAAAGATTGTCGCAGCTTCGTACCTACTCTGGACCAGACACTGGTTGTGTCTTTCCTCCGCCTCATGGAAGCCATGCTCCTCGAGGCTACCGCAGCAAAGGTGAGCATCGATCAGGGCATGATTGAGAATACCTTTTTGTTTTGTCTCGTGTGGGCTGTTGGTGGCATCGTCGATGCGGAGAGCCGTACCTTGCTCAGCGACTTTTTGCGGCGCTTCATGAAGGACGCCACCGTGGTTGATGTGCCTGAGATGAAGGCCGTAAATACGCTCCTCATGCTACGAGGCTGGAAATGTCCCTTTGAATCTGGCTCGTACGAATTTCTCTCGCCCATGCCCGACGAAGGGCTTTTGTTCGACTATTGCTTCATCGGCGGCGGTGCCAAAACCATCGGCAGCCCGGAGGTGAAAAAGTCTGCAAAAACATGGATGTCCTGGACGGACACTTTTGTGTTGCCCCAGCTTGACAAGGACGCGGAATTTAGCTCTTTGGTGATCCCAACCAAGGTCACCGCACAAATGGAGCGCATCGTCGTCCTCAACCTGCTCAATAGCTTTCCTGTACTGGTGGTGGGGCCCACTGGGACGGGCAAGTCAATGTTCATTGGTCAAATCCTCAGTCAGAGTGTCGACCAGGACGTCTACAAGACGGTCCCGGTTGCCTTTACGGCCAAAACAAGCGCGAATCAGACCCAGGAAATTGTTGACGGCAAAATTGACAAGCGGAGGCGCGGTATTTATGGCCCGCCCATGGGCAACAAATGCGTCGTCTTTGTTGATGACTTGAACATGCCCGAGGTCGAGGAGTATGGCGCGCAACCCCCGATTGAGATTCTCCGCCAGCTCGTGGACAATGGCGGGTGGTTTGATCTTGTTGAAAAGGACTTTCATCAGATCGTCGATACCCAGCTCATCAGCGCCATGTGTCCGCCCGGCGGCAGTCGCAACCACATCACACCACGAATGCTGCGTCACTTCAGCATTTTGTGCGTGTCCAGCTTTGACGGCGACACGATGAAACTCATTTTCAACACGATTCTTTCGTGGCACATGGGCGCACAGGACATGCCTGCAGACGTGGCTGGGCTCTCAACGCGGCTCGTCGATGCGACCCTTCAAGTGTACACGCAAGCGATTGAAAACTTGCTACCCACCCCGCTCAAGTCGCACTACACCTTTAATCTGCGTGACTTTAGTCGCATTGTACAAGGCGTCATGCTTGTGAGCCGCTCGGATGACTTTAACGCCGCAGGCCTTCGGCGACTCTGGATTCACGAAACATGTCGCGTCATGATGGATCGCCTCATTGACGTTGACGATCAGGAATGGTTTGTGAGTGCCTTGGATGAGGCACTTGCAGATCATCTTGATGAGCCAGGAGGAGTCGCGGCGGCGACGCGCCACTTGCGTGCCGATGCCGATGCCGGTGCCGATGCGACGAGCGGTGCAGAGGGCGGCGAAGGTGAGACCGTCCTTGATTCACTGCGCAAGCTCTTTTTCGGAAGCTACGCCAACCCAGACAATCCCAAACGCCCTTATGTCGAGGTGAACGATGTTCCAGGGCTTGTTCCGCTCATGCAAGACTACCTCGAGCTGTATAACGCAGAGAGCAAGACGCCAATGGATTTGGTGATGTTCGTCTTTGCTATCGAGCACATTTCTCGCATCGCGCGTGTCCTTGGTATGCCGCGTGGAAACTTGCTTCTCGTTGGCGTCGGTGGTAGTGGACGTCAGTCGCTCACCCGTCTCGCGGCCTTTGTGGCCGACTATTCTCTGATTCAGGTCGAGCTCGCCAAGAATTACACCGAGGTGGAGTGGCGTGAGGATCTTCAAGAGGTCCTCAAGGGCGCTGGTACCGGCAGCAAGCCCATGGTGTTTCTCTTTTGTGACACTCAGATCAAATACGAGAGCTTTATCGAGGATATCAATTGCATGCTGAACACTGGTGAGGTGCCGAATCTGTTTCCGCTCGACGTGCGAATGGAAATCTTGGACCGCATGCAAAAGATTGTCAAGGAGCTTGGCATCAAGGACGCGTCGCTCAACGAGTTGTGGCGCATGTTCATCGACCGCGTGCGATCCCGCCTGCACGTGGTTCTGGCGTTCAGTCCTATCGGTAGCGCATTTCGCGATCGCCTGCGCAAGTTCCCGAGTCTGGTAAACTGCTGCACGATTGACTGGTTTTTTGCCTGGCCCAAGGACGCTCTCGTTGCTGTGGCACGTACCTTTTTGGGTAGCGTCGAATTGGACGCCGATGTGCGCGAAGAGATTGTGGACACGTGCCAGTACATGCACCTATCCATTTCGGACTTGAGCGAGCGCATGCGAAACGAGCTCCGACGCATCAATTACGTGACCCCAACGTCTTATCTGGAGCTCATCCGCAGCTTCAAGGGTTCCTTGGCATCGTGCCGTGACCATGTCAATGGTCAACGTCGTCGGTACGAGATTGGCCTCGAAAAGCTCGCATTTGCTGCGGAGCAGGTCGGAACCATGCAACAGGAACTGACAGATTTGATTCCCGTTCTTGAAAAGTCCAAAAAGGAGACCAACGAACTCATGGCAGTGATTGAGCAAAAACTTCCTGGCGTAGAAGCCATGAAAAAGACTGTGAGTGAAGAGGCCGCCATTGTCCAGGTTCAGGCCGATGAGTGTTCCGCAATGAAGCAGGAGTGCGAGAACGACCTCGCCGAAGCCGTTCCACTGCTCGAGGACGCCATGAAGGCTCTCGATACGCTCAAGCCCGGAGATATTACCGAGGTGAAGGCGATGAAGACCCCGCCCGCAGGTGTGGTGCTCGTCATGAGCGCGGTGTGCCAGATGATGGGTGTCAAGTCAGAGCGCATCAAGGACCCGAACGATCCGACCAAAAAGATTGAGGATTATTGGGGGCCCTCAAAGAAGCATCTCTTGGGTGATGCCAAGTTTTTGCAGAGACTCAAGGATTACGACAAGGACAACATTAGCGAAAAAGTCATTGCGATCCTACGCGCCAAGTACGTCAACAACCCCGACTTTGAACCCTCCAAGATCAAGCAAGCTTCGGTGGCCGCTTTTGGTCTCTGTAAGTGGGTTCGCGCGATGGAGTCGTACGACAAAGTCGCCAAGGTCGTGGCGCCGAAGAAAGCCAAGCTTAAGGAAACCGAGGCCACGCTTTCGGAAACGATGGACAAGCTGAACCAGAAGAAGGCGGAGTTGCAGACTGTGGTGGATGATCTCGCTGCTCTCGAGACTAACCTCGAGGAAGCCAAACAGAAGAAGGACAAGCTTGAGTCTGACGTGGACCTTTGCGAGAAAAAGCTTGTCCGTGCCAAGCAGCTCATTGACGGTCTTGGCGGAGAGAAAGTCCGCTGGACGCAGAATGTTGCGGATCTCAAGGATGAATACGTGCTTCTCACGGGTAATGTACTCATCTCCGCCGGCGTTATCGCCTACCTGGGTGCATTCACGGCCGAGTATCGCGATGACGTTGTCGAGCGCTGGACCACGCTGTGCCGCGAAAAGAAGATCCCCAGCAAGGACGACCCGTCCCTGTTCCAGACACTTGGAGACCCTGTCACGGTGCGATCGTGGAATGTAAACGGCCTGCCTACAGATGCCTTCAGCGTCGACAACGCCATTGTCCTGTTCAATTCGCGACGCTGGCCATTGATGATCGATCCTCAGGGTCAGGCGAACAAGTGGATTCGCAACCTCGAGGGGGAGAACGGTCTCAAGGTTATCAAGCTGAGCGACCCGAACTACATGCGTACGGTGGAGAATGCTGTGCAATTTGGCAGTCCAGTTCTTCTTGAGAATATTTACGAGGAAATCGACCCTTCGTTTGAGCCTTTGCTGCAAAAAGCGACCTTTAAGCAAGGCGGTGTGCAGTGTATTCGCCTCGGAGACAGCGTTGTCGAGTATTCGGACAGCTTCCGCTTCTACATTACGACCAAGTTGCGCAATCCTCACTATTTGCCCGAGGTTGCGGTGAAGGTGACCCTGCTGAACTTTATGATTACCCCTGCAGGCCTGCAGGACCAAATGCTTGCCAAGGTGGTAAAGGCAGAGCAGCCTGAGCTTGCTGCAGAGAAGGAGCGCCTGATCGTAGATGGTGCCAACAATGCAGCCAAGCTCAAGCAGTGCGAAGACGAGATTCTTCAGATTCTTTCGTCATCCTCGGGTAATATCCTCGAGGATGAAAGCGCCATTGAAACACTCAAGTCGAGTAAAGTGCTGGCTGATGATATCAAAGAGAAGCAAGCAGTGGCAGTGGTCACCGAAAAGAAGATTGACGAAGTGCGCGCGGGTTACGTTCCAGTGGCATACCACGCCCAGATCCTCTACTTTTGCATTGCAGATTTGGCCAATATTGAGCCCACCTATCAGTACTCGCTCGAATGGTTTGGTAATCTTTTCCTCAAGGCGATCGACGACTCGGAGCCTTGCGATGACCTCGAGAAACGCCTCGATATTCTCAATGAGTTCTTTACGTACACACTGTACTGCAACGTGTGCCGGAGTCTGCTTGAAAAGGACAAGCTCCTCTTTAGCTTTCTTTTGTGTGTGCGAATCCTCTTTGGTCGCAACGAGATTAACGGGCAAGAGTGGCTCTTTCTCCTCACCGGTGGCGTGGCTACGGACAACCCTTACCCCAACCCGTGCCCAGAGTGGCTCGGTGAGAAGGGCTGGGGTGAAATTTGCCGGCTTGCCGACCTGCCAGCATTTTCTGGTCTCCGCGAATCCATGGCAGCCTTCAAGTCCGGTTTCCAGGCCATTTACGATGCCGCCGACGCGCACCAAATGCCATTGCCGGACACGTGGGAGGAGAAAATGTCTTCCTTTCAAAAAATGCTGGTGCTGCGGTGCCTGCGTCCGGACAAGGTGAGTCTGGCCGTGCAGGACTTTGTGATTGAGAAGATGGGTGATCGTTTCGTCAAGCCCCCGAGCTTCAATCTCGGTGCCTGCTACAGCGATGCATCGTACTTGACGCCATTAGTCTTTGTGCTTTCTGCCGGTTCTGATCCAATGTCGGCGATCATCAAGCTGAGTGAAGAGATTCACGCCCGTGTCGAATCGATCTCGCTCGGCCAAGGACAGGGTATCAAGGCAGAGGCAATGATTGAGAAGGCTCAGGGTGCTGAGAACGAGAAGATTTGGGTCGTCTTGCAAAACTGTCATCTGGCCGTCTCGTGGATGCCTGCGCTGGAGCGCATTGTTGAGCTTACTTCAGAGGCCACGTGCAATCGCCAATACCGCCTCTGGTGTACGACGTATCCAACGGATGACTTTCCGGTTTCCATTTTGCAGAACAGTGTGAAAATGACGCTCGAGCCTCCTCGCGGCTTGCGCGCGAACATTTTGAGTAGCTATCTGCAGGATCCCATTGCAGAGCCCGGATTCATGGACATGGTTGTATCCCGGCCTGTGGAGTGGCGAAAGTTGCTCTTCAGTCTTTCCTTCTTCCACGCCATTGTTCAAGAGCGTGTCAAGTTCGGGCCTTCCGGATATAACGTTCCGTACGAATTCAGTGAGAGCGACCGCATCATTTCAACGCGACAGCTTGCCGAGTTCCTCGATCTCTACGATCAGCTTCCATTTGCAGCACTGCGGTACACGTGTGGCCAATGTAACTACGGCGGTCGCGTCACGGACGACAAGGACCGTCGTTGCTTGATGAGCATCCTGAATTTGTTTTACAATGATGGCGTGCTGGAAGACGGCTACCAGTTCTCTCCTAGTGGAGCGTATGTGATGCCGGAGGACACAGACCATCAGGGATATCTCTCTTACATTGAAAAGCTGCCTCTCGCCGACAAACCCGATGTCTTTGGCCTGCACGAAAATGCAGCGATTACCAAGGGTATTGGCGAAACAAACCTTCTCTTCAACAGCCTTCTGCTTTGTCAAAAGGCAGAGCAAGCCGGCGGCGATGACGAAGAAGAAGAAGAAGGCGATGAAGAGAAGGACAAGGCAGAGGAAGAAAAGAAGGAAGACGAGGATGCCACTCCCGCAGCAAGCGGGCCGATGAGTGACGAAGACACCATTTTCTCAATTGCCGACAGTATTCTCGAAAAGATGCCCGCGACGTACAACATGGAGCTTGCGGAACTCAAGTATCCCGTACGCTGGGAGCAGTCGATGAATACAGTTCTTTGCCAAGAACTTTCCCGCTTCAATAATCTTATCAACTGCGTGGTCAACAGCCTAAAAGAGGTAAAGAAAGCCGTCCGCGGCCTCGTGGTGATGAGCGAGGAACTCGAAAAGGTTGCACAGGCTTTGCTCTTTGGTCTCGTGCCCAAGAAATGGCTCGCAAGCAGCTACCCATCACTCAAGCCGCTCGCAGGATACGTCTCTGACTTGCTTGGGCGCCTTGACTTTTTCCAAAAGTGGCTCGACGATGAGAATGGTCTCCCGCCACCCACGTTTTGGATCAGCGGCTTCTACTTTACGCAGGCGTTTTTGACGGGCTCTCTGCAGAACTTTGCCCGTAAATATGGCCTCGAAATCGATACGATTGACTTTGAGTTTATCATGCTCAGCCAAGACCCGCACGAAGTGACGGAACCGCCCGAGGATGGAGTGATCGTCTATGGTCTCTTTATCGATGGCGCAAGATTTTGCAAGGAGCGCATGATCCTTACGGAGTCCTTACCGAAGGTGCTTATTTCTCCTGCGCCGATGATGCTTTTCCAACCTTGCAAGAAGGATGACATGAAGAAGAGCCACGTCTATGAGGCACCTTGCTACCGTACAAGCGAGCGCCGAGGTATCTTGTCAACCACAGGTCATTCGACAAACTTTATCATGCTCATCTCGGTGCCCATTGACGAAACAAAGACGCAAGACACCTTTATCCGTGGTGGTGTGGCCCTTTTGGCATCCACGGATGACTAAATTCAGAGCAT
Source organism: Aurantiochytrium sp. KH105 (assembly GCA_003116975.1). NCBI lineage: Eukaryota > Bigyra > Thraustochytrida > Thraustochytriidae > Aurantiochytrium > Aurantiochytrium sp. KH105. Next base: position 225,036 of record BGKB01000020.1, on the reverse strand, counting down.
CGTTTGAAGATACCCATTGGATTGCTTCCCCTACATACACACAAAAGATAGATACAATTTTCGTGCTTTTATCCTCGCTTTGACGCCCTGACCAACTCCAATTCGACGGACCAGATCAATGGAATAGACTTGACATTACGGGTGGAAGGAAGTTTCCCAAATCGCGTCGAGTCGAGAGTCCATTCAAGCTAGATAATTCGAAAAGAAAGAGGAGAGGAGAGAGAGAGCGCGCGCGCGCGCTTAGGGCGGTGGAGCGGTTGTTGCTGGCGCAGCCGGCGCCGTCGCGCCTGGTCCGCTCGAAGTTTGCGCTGACGTAGATGAAGATGGACGCGTGGTCCCTGGCACGGCCGCGAAGAGAAGGTGTTTCGATATTTGGCTAAGCTGCGTTTGAATCTGTTCCATCGAGAGATCGCTTGCGGCCTGAATGGTTTTGTCGATTTGCGATTGGTTCGAATTGCGAGCAGACCCGCTACCTGCGGCAGCAGCAGCAGCCGAGACTTGCAGGTTAACATCGGGGTTCCCGCGACCACCCTCGGCGCGCTCTGAGGATGCACCTTGGGTAGCCCGCGTCCCCATGCCAAGGTCGAGATCAACGAGTGAGGGGGTGGTGCCGGCGAGAGAGGCGTTGCCGCCAAGACTCCTTGAGACGAGACCAAGGTCGCCAAGGTGATTACCGCGACCAGCCTTGAGCATCGGCAGAGCCTTGTCGAGCTTTGTCTGAACACCATTCACGCGCTCCGCAAAGCGATCACGGTACTCCTTTTCGATGGTGGGTGTCGACGAAATGGCACTCATCCAGAGAAAGTTCTTGGAGATGAGACCGAGAACGTTGGCGCTGAGAGAGCTCATGAAAAATTTGACCTCGAGAGCGTGATAGCGGTTCCATGCAGCACCCCATCTCTCGATTCTCGCCTTGTCGTCCGTTTCAGTCGTGCCGTCAGGCAGCTCGTTCGCAGGGGCAGTGTACTCGGGCGGGTAAGCACGAAAGGCGCCCATCTCGGGTCGTCCCTTGGCGAGCGAGCGAAGGGGGTCGATGACAATGGCCAGCCATGGGTTCCCGTTACGATCTTCGGCGCGTTGCCAGCCAAGCTGCGTCGAAATATCTGTGGAGGACATAAAGCAATGCGAATGAACTTCGACATCAAAGGGGTGACTGTGGTACCAGCCCATAAAGCGCTCCTGTCGCGTTTTCTCGAGGGACTCGCCAAGGCCGATCATGAAGTTAATGACCTCTTGGTCATCGGCGAGAACGCGCGTCTCGGCGCCCTCGATGGGGAGCGCAAAGCAGTCGCTCACCACGAGTGTTTCTGGGCTTTCTGGGCAGAGGTGCCCGAGCATGAGACCCATCACTTCGACGGGCCTTCCGCCGGCGTTCATGCCTTTTTCAACGCCTGAAACAGCATGAGCCATCATCTTCATTGCCGCACACGCGGAGACGCGAACATCTTTGAAATATCTCGCGCTGCGATCGTTTGTTTCACGAGTACACGTTAGTTCTCGACCAAGCGAAGCCTGAATGATTTCCGCGACGTCTGGCTTTGCGCGATGTGCAAGGTGATCGACGACAGTCAAACTCGCCGAGATGAGACGAGCTGAGACGAGACGAGACGAGACGAGACAAGACGTGGTGGGCCGCTCCGAACCGCAACTTACTCTTGCATCCACGGCTTCTCGTCGCGCAGCTTCGCCACGGAGGCTTCGTCGTACCGCAAAAAGACATCTGCTTCTCTTGCCGCGGCCACACCACCTGCGCCTCCGCTGCCGCCCGCGCCTGCGCCAGCCCCGCTGCCAGCCCCCGCCATCTTCGCGTCGCTGCCGAGCGAACAAGCGAAAGATACTTTGCTTGTTTGCGTTGCTCCAAAAATCCTTTTTTTTTTTACAAAAAAAATATTTTTTAATGGCCTCGGCCGAGGCCTCGGCTCTAAAAACGCAGAGTTCATTTTTCCACAATTCGACGGCCGGCCCCAGCCTTGGCCTCGAGAAGCGTTCTGCCTGCACCCAATACATCTGGCTCGCGTCTTGCCTGGCCGCATACACCAGACTCGCGATCGCGTGCTGAAGCGCCGGGCTTCTTCCTCTCCGCGTCCCGTCCGAGTCCATCCCTGCCGACGGTCGGTCGCTCCTCCTCCGCGGCCTCTTCCTGCGCAGGGCGTCCGTCCATCACACACCCCTGCGCCTAGGCCCTCCTACGGCGCGTGTACGCAGAGCGCGAGGCGCCGTGCCCGTCTAACTAAACCTGTCTCTCTGCCTGTCTCTCTGCCTGCCTCTCTGCCTGTCTCTCTGCCTGCCTGTCTGACGGAGCGACGATGCGCGGCCAACCAACGAGGAGACTGGGTGGTCCAGTGCGGGCGCGAGAAGGCGCGGCGAGCAAACGCGAGCGGCGGCGGAGAGCGCGGGCGCGGAGGGCGCGGCAGTCGGGGCGCGGCAGCGCGGGCGCGGCGGGCGGGCGAGCTGCGGCCGGCGGAGCGAGGGAGGACTGCAGAGGAGGAGGAGCGGGAAGCGAAGATGGCGGAGAGCGCGGGCGCGCAGCGGTACGCGGCGCGGGGCGTGAGCGCGGACAAGGAGGACGTGCACAACGCCATCAAGAATGTAGACAAGGGCCTCTTCCCCAAGGCGTTTTGCAAGATCGTCCCGGACCTCGCCTCGGAAGACTACGGACTCATCATGCACGCTGACGGCGCCGGAACCAAGTCCTCGCTCGCGTACATGTACTGGAAAGAGACCGGAGACCTCTCGGTGTGGAAGGGCATTGCCCAGGACGCCATCGTCATGAACCTCGACGATGTCGCGTGCTGCGGTGCTATCGACGACAAGATCATGCTCTCCTCCATCATCAACCGCAACAAGAACCTGGTTCCCGGCGAGGTCGTCTCGGCGCTGATCCAGGGCACGGAGGATTTCCTGGCAGAAATGAGAAAGGAGGGCATTGACACCGTGCTCTCGGGTGGTGAGACTGCTGACGTCGGCGACCTTGTGCGCTCCGTGATCGTGGACTCCACCGTTGTGACGCGCATGCCGCTTAACAAGGTCATTGACAACGGCAACATTTGCGCCGGCAACGTCATCGTGGGTCTCTCCTCGTACGGTCAGGCTACGTACGAGACCGAGTACAACGGTGGCATGGGATCGAACGGACTCACTTCCGCGCGCCACGACGTCTTTAACAAGGAGCTCGTTGCCAAGTACCCGGAGAGCTTTGACCCGGCTACCCCGGAGGACCTCGTCTACAGCGGCAAGTACGGTCTCACGGAGCCGGTGGCCATCGACGAGGCTGGCACCACTGTGCCTGCCGGCAAGCTGGTTCTCTCGCCCACGCGCACCTACGCGCCCATTCTGAAAAAGGTTCTCGCCGAGGTCGAGCGCAGCGCCATCAAGGGCATCATTCATTGCAGTGGTGGAGCCCAAACCAAGATTCTGCACTTTCTTCGCGAGGGATGCCACGCGATCAAGGATGACTTGCTGGAGATCCCGCCGCTCTTTCGCATCATCCACGAGTGCTCCGGAACGGACTGGAAGGAAATGTACAAGGTTTTCAACATGGGTCATCGTCTCGAGCTCTACGTTGACGAGGCTGTTGCCGAGAGCATCATTGCCATTTCCAAGTCGTTCAATGTCCATGCGCAGGTCGTTGGTCGTGTTGAAGCGCTGGAGGAGGGCGCCTCGGGCAGCAAGCTCACCATCAAGTCGCCACATGGTACCTTTGAGTACACGAAGCAGCATGATTGATGATAAAATGATTTTAAAAATGAACGGATGGACATCGTATCGTGTCCGCCTACATGACAGTCAGATATGAAGCTTTGGGCAAGCAAGACATGTACGAATTTTGCACTTGTACTTGGAGATTTTCGTGTTCATGTGCGCCCAACTTTGCTTGTTTTCTTTTTTTCTTTCTTCATATATTTACACTACTACAGCGACGCGACGTGCTCGCTTCCGTGACCGCGCAACATAATGACGCGCGGCAAGCCTTGGGTGAGCGCTTCAGTGTACTTGATAAACTCCTGCGTGGGCGTGTTTCGCGAGAGAGGCAAATTGAGCACTACAAGGTCAGCAGAACTCGAGTGCTCCCGAATCTTCTCGTTCAAATACGTAGCGGTACGCAGACGCTTTGCCAAGCGCTGCAAATCAGCCGACTTGGAAGCGAGAATGATCTCACGTCGCTGATACGAAGGATACAGCTCGGGGCGAAACGGATCCTCGAGATTGCTCATGGGCCCGCGAGGCGCTCCTGCCTCACTCCGTCCGCAAGATGTCGTCCGGCTGAGACTCTGCACATCATCCTCCGGGCCAGTCTGCTTCTCTTCGCTTTCGATCTCCCGCACGGGGGGCACCGGCGCTGGTGTTGGCGAGGCTTCCTCGACGCCCTCCATCTCATCGACGCTATTTCCAGTTGTTGGTTCCGAAATGGACGTGCCATCTTCTTCTTGAATGTTGTTCATGGGCGCAAAGAGTGACTGAAGCGCCGGGGACGGGCCGGAGCCATACTTGCCTTGAATCCAGCGCTGTGTCTCCTGACCGCTGCTGTCGCGAATATGCTGCGCAATTTCGCCAACACGCGCAAGGTCGACGGCGTCGCCCGTTTCGCCATCGAGTCCACCCGCGGGGAGGTGGCCACGCTCCAGCGATGCTCGGCGTGATAGCGAGCGAATCAGCGGGATGGGACCTCGCTGCTTGCTTGGGCTCGCCATGTGTGCGTCAGAGGTTCCAGAGCGCGTCGAGGTATGCGGGAGATGAGAATGGGCTCCACCGAGCGCCAATTCCTCGCCTTCGGCAAGAGGCTTGAACATGTCAGCGGAAAGAATACAGTTCTGGTCTGCACGACCCTGCTCCGCATTGCGGGCGATGACCGTTCGGTTCTGGTCCACGTCACGGGCATGAGAGGCCCCGACGTGGATCATTTCGATTTCAGCCTCGATGCGGAGCTCTTGTAGGTGCTGACGAAGATTGGCTTGCGAGGCGGCAAAGTTGACGAGGTCGTCTGCAATTGCAAAGATGCGCAGCTTGGTGCCGGCCCACACGCGATGACGTTGAAGAAGGTACGGGAGAAGCACGAGCATGTCTCCATCGTGAATGAGCCACCAGACATCAATGGTACTCTTGCATTGTCCAGGGTCTTCCGGGAAGACAGCTTTGCCCTTGACGACCATGAGCGCCTTTTGACATCCGATTGCGTCCTTGAGAAGCTTGACATACGATTCCTGATGGGAGGTCAGCAACGCTCGCTCCGAGGGCGTGCCTGATGCAAGGTCGGCGGCGCGCCAGCGGCGTGGCCAAGCGAGCATAACCGTGTTGGGGGAAAGCATACCGAGGCCCTTTGACTGAAAGAGCACGCGTAGGGGCTCGAGCAGATTCGGCCCCGATCCCAAAATGACGTCGGTGAAGCCACGAACATCATTCTTGACGAGCTCGTTCGACAGCTTGTAGCGAGCCTTGGCGCAGCGGATCTTGTTCCCAGCGTCCAAGACGTCGCCATGGAGTACAGACGTGACGATGGTGAGCCCGCGGCCCTTTTTCAGCTGCGAGGCAAGACGCAGCAAACTCGGGTTGGTGACACGCATCTTTTGCTTCTTTTTCGTGTCGCACGGGTTCCCTTCGCTCTTGCCATCTGATGCGCCTGCGAGATGCTTGTCGCTTCCGTCTTCCGCGTGGCCTCGAGCGCCAAGCTTACAGAGCACGAGAATCTGAGGCCTCCAGTTCTTCTCGGATGTCTTGCCGCCGGACGCGTCGAGAAAAGCATCATTCTCCTCGGTTGCCGACATGTAGCCACCGTCATCGCGATCAGGCGAGTCGACAGAGAAGGTGTCCAAGTCGGCGCAGTCAAGGTCGTCTTCCTCGTCCGAAGATGCAAGCGAATCGCTCTCGTATTTGTCGAGGTCGGGTTTGCGCAGCATGCTGACATCGTTCTGGGCTTCGATGTCGCCGGCCTCCTTGGTTCCTTTTGTGTCGTCTCCCGCTTGGCCCGGAAAGCGGAGCCAAGAAAGAGCACCCCGCGCAACGCTGGCATCGCGGGTCCCCAGGGCCTTGCGGCGCGCAATACGACGGCGACGTTTGCGACGCGCGCGGCGCATGCGGTCTTGCGACATATCGGAGAGATCCAAAAGAGCATTCATGGCCTGGTTCAGGCGAAGACCAAAGAGTGCGCTTCCCCATTCCTTCTTTTCGCGGTATGCGCGAATGTAGGCAAACACGCAGGAGACGAGGAGCATGGCCACAAAGGCGTAAAGCGCCGAGATGATGAACATCATGATGGCGCAGACGAGGGCGCCAAGCAGTGCCGTGGACCAGTGGAAGTAACGCCAGGTGGGACGAAAGCTCGGGGAGCGGAGCACGCCTGACAAGAAACAGGCCAGGTTGATGGCGCCGTACATGGAGAGGAAAAACATGGTGATGATGGGCGTAATGTAGTCGAGGTTGCCGGCCAGACAGGTCGCCGCAGCAATGGCGGTGGTGAATGCAACGGCGCGACGGGGTTCATCGTCAGGGTTGGCCGTTCCAAAGACGCGCAAAAAGGGAATGTGTCCGTCGTTGGCAATGCTCTTGAGAAGCTGGGGGGCGCCAGCAAGTGATTGGAGACCGGCCCCGACGCACGACATGATAATGCCGACCGCGACAACGTACTGGTGAGGCCACGCGATGGTGGAGGCCACGAGCTTGTTAGTGAGCAGCGTTTCGTTGGCGACGACGAGACCAAAGAGCCAGGTCGTCATTATGTACAGAGAGGTCGTGGTGGCGATGGCGCCGAGCGTGCCCTTAGGGATGGCCCGACCTGGGTTCTCCAAGACACCCGAGCGGTTGGACCCAGCCATGATGCCCGTGACAGACGGGAAGAAAAGCGCAATAAGGGAGGTGAAATTCGGGGTGCGGCCGGTGTCGGGGTCGGCCGTGAAGTTGGAGCTCATATTCTCGGAGGCAGACGCGGCACGCAGCACGCCTTCGGGGGCCCACGACTCGGCCGCAAAGGCAAATGCGCCCACTGTCATGAAGAAAACGGCCATGAGAACCACGGCAAGAAAGATGAGCGAGACCTTGGACACCCATTTCATGCCTGCAAAGACGATGGAGCCGAGCATGAGGGTCCAGAGGATGGCAATGATTTGGCGGTCAAAGGTGAAAATACCCTCTTCAATGCCAAAACTCGTAAACATGGCCTCGACGCCTCCCAAGGCGTACATGGTTCCGGCGATGGTTGTGCCAAGATAGAACAGGACACCAATACTGCCCGCGAACTCGGGCCCAAGATTCTGCAAAAGGATGCCGTACGGTCCGCCGGCGCCGACCTTGCCGTTGGTCGCCAGAGCGCTCATGGAGAGCGTGGTGAGTCCTGTGGCCAGGACGCAGAGCATGATAATGACCGTGGTCAGCACGGTGCCGGCCTGCCCAACAATCCAAGGCAGGCGAATAAAGAGAATGACGCCGAGGATGTTTTGCAGGCATGGCAAGTAGACGCCAAAGAGGGTGCCGAAGCGCTTGGGAGCCGCAAGAGCGGCAGCCGCGCCGGGAGCTCCCGCAGCCGCAGGTCCTCCTGCTTCGGGGTCGCTGGGGCCATCGAGGGCAAAGACCGACTTGCCGGAGGGCAGGGTCTTTTGCAGCGAGATGTTCTCTTCATACACCTCGTAGAAGCTCTTTTGCTCTGCGTGGTGAACCATGCGGTCTCTGAGGTTGGGCATCGTGACGCCTCGACTTGTGCTGGAGCTGACGCTCGTGCTGCTGCTGCCGCCGCTGCTGTCGTGGAATTCCTGTCTGTTGCCTGTCTTGCTGGCCTCGCGCGCTTGGCTGTTATTGTGATTTGTGTCGACGCGGGTCTCTCTGCTGCTTCCAGCTGCGTCTGCCGTTTCTGTGAGCGCGGCGGTGTGTCGCAGGTCCTCCTCGGCTTGGGGTTTTGCTGTACCTCCGGCGAGCATCCTTGCCGTCCGCTGCGAGGCGCCTGGTCTCGCCGCGCTGCACCTCGCCTCGCCTCGCCTCGCTGTCTGGCCTCCGCGCCGCGCGCCTGCGCGCCGGGCCTCTCCTGGCCGCGCTTCCCGCGTCGCCGCGCAAGCCGCGCCGACTCGGGACTTGCGCGCCGGCTTCGCAAGTTCGGGTTTGTTGCTCCTTATAAATAAGCGCTCAGTCTCAGCCTCCTCCTTCGCCCTCTACTCTACGATGCCTGCCCCGGCCTGCCCTGCCCTTGACGAGCTCGAGCCGAGCCCGGTCTGGGTCTCGGTCTTGGTCTGGCCTGCCTCGCCTCGCCTCGGCCTCGCCGTGCACCGCCTCGCCGTGCACCGCGCAGCGCAGACGGCGTCGGCCCGGCGAGGATGATGCGGAGCGAGGGAGGGATTGATGCGCGCTCTGCTGCTGCTCGCTCGTCGTGGAGGCGTTTCGAGGCGGGCTCCTCTGCCCAGGCTCGCGCTCCTTCCTTCGCTCCCTCCTTCCTCGGCCGCAGGCATCGACCGACCGCCCGCCCGCCCGATCGCCACCTCGCACCGCATCGCATCGCACCGCACCGCCCCGCATCGCATCGCGCGCACCCGCGGCCACCGCTGCGCCGCGGGACTTGAGGTGGCAAGAGGACGGACGGTCTCGCCTCGCATCCTCTTGCAAAGGCGGATGCTCGCAGGCCTGCGACCTCCCTCGCCTTGACACGCACGCACGCACGCACGCAAGCAAGCAAGCACACGCCCGCCGTCGGCGCCGGCGTCGTCGCCCGCGCTCCTCTCCTCCGCGGCACGCAGGCAGGCAGGCAGGCAGGCGGGCGGGCGGGCAGCAGGCAGGAGGCCGGGTCCGTCCACCTCGAGAGAGAGGCGCGTACGAGGCGGCTTCCCGCCCCCCGGGGGCGCAAGCAAGCAGGCACGCACGAGCAAGTAAAGTACACGCGGGTGCACCAGGCAGGCAGGCAGGCAAGCCAAGCAGTGTCTCGCGCGTCAGTCTGTCTCTCTCTCCGTGCAGCCGCCCAGTCTCGCCTCGCCTCGCCTCGTGCACGGGCGGCGGGCCCGGGGCGGCGGCGGTCGGCGAGGGGCGCGGCGGCGGCGGCGGCGGGCAGAACCGAGTCCCGCGCGCTGGTCCGGCTCGCTGGAACTCTTTCACAGTCAATCACATCAATCAATCAGCCTGGCTGGTGTGAGAATCAGCCAGACGAACGAACAGAGAGAGACGAGGAGATCAGTGAAAGACAGACTGAGAGAGAGAGACAGCCAGGCAAGCAAGCAAGAAGCTGGGCAGGCACGTGCAGGGCCGGTGCAGAGCGCGGCGGCCGAGCCGGACCAACGGCAGGAGCTTGGCCAGGCGCGCAAAGCAAGCAAGCAAGGAGCAAGAAAGCGAGCAGGCAGACGGTGGTTCGGACGGGCTCTTGAAAGAAAGAATCAATAACGACGCGGCGCCGCTATCGTAGTGCCGCGCTCCACAACCAACAGACAGGTGGTAAGCTCGCATTTTTGTTCATGCATTCATAGGGACCTCGGGCTAGGGGGATGGATGCAAACGCATGCCACGATCTGGGGCAAACGTGGCGCCGCCCATACGGCAGACCATAGCAGAGCAGACGAGATCAAGTCGGAGCAAAGCAAGCGAGGCATTATGTCATGTCATGTCATGTCATGTCATGTCATGCCGCTCGAGCTAGAGCTTGGCGGTCGGAGAAGCAAGCTCCGGCGCAAGATGCGCGCGAAGAAAACTGAGCGCCTCGCTGGCAAAGACGTCGTTGCGGTCCCCAACCACCATATGAGCCGCCTTCTCGACGTTGACGAAGCGCGCGTTGGGCATGATCTGGACAAACTCTTCCGCGGCTGACTCGCTGACGAGGTCCGTCTCGCGGCCCCGCACGAGGAGACACGGCGTCTGGGTGTCCTTGGCATGGGCCTGAATCCGGCTGTGGTACGCCTCGAGGTCAGCATTCGCGGGCTTTTGCGAGCCAACAAATTTTGGATCCCAATGCCACTTCCAGCGACCCGTTGGTGTACGGCGCAAATTCTTTTGCAGTCCGGCGAGGACATCCTCGCGGGGCCGAGGAGTTCGAGTAGGATTGTACGCCGCAATGGCGTCAGCCGCCTCATCGAGGGTGTCAAAGCCAGCCTCACCGGTTTCCTTCATCCAGCTCAGGACGCGATGCACGCCCTCGGGCTGCATACGCGGCACAATGTCCACAAGGACGATGGCCGCGGCTTCGTGACGTGCACGGTCCGTAGAAAGTGTAGCGATGCCTCCCAGCGAAGCGCCCACGATGGCAAAGCCACGGGGGTGCTCATTGAGCGTGAAGAAAGCTACGAGGCGGTCGAGATCCTCGGCGTACGAGCGCACGGCATAGCGCTCGTTATCGTCCACCCCGGGACGTTCATCCCAGTCGCTCTCGCCATGACCCTTCATGTCGACAAGGAGGGCGCAAAAGCCCTCGGCGACAAAGGCCGCTGCCGAGCGTTCCCACGTGTGTCTCGTCTGGCCGCCGCCGTGCAAAAAGATGACGATAGGGTCCGTCGCACTTCCATACAGGTCGCAGACGAGGTTGCCGGCTGCACTCACCGGGAGTTGAAGCTTGGTAGGACGGTCGTTGTGGATCAGCAAGGTGTCCTCCGGAAGTCCGAGGGCGACGGCGAGCTCGCGAATAGCCTTGAGCTTGTTGCCGAGTTCGACCTTGACAGTCGTCCAGCCAATCTTGCGCGCCGCCTTGACGTTGGTGCCAATGTCATCGAGAAAGCAAATTTCTTCCGAAGAGACGCCAAGCACCTTTTCCGTATGCCGATAGATGCGCTCGTCCGGCTTCCGCAGGCCAAGTTCGGAGCTTTCGAGGATGTGATCGAAAAACGCTCGAAGAATCTTTGTCGAGCTCGAGTCATCGTCCCCGCCCATTTTCCAGTTGTTGGTCAAGGCGCACACTTTGAGACCCAGGCCGCGCAGCACAAAGAGGGCGTGGCACATGTCGCGATTGACTTGGGCGGCACACGACATCATCGTGCCGAACATCTTCTCCGTGTCAATGTCGTATGATGCCGGCAGATTGGGCGGCACGGGCTTTCCTTTTTTGATCAGGTACGCCTTGAACTGTTCCATCGCCTCGGGGGATCCGAGTTCCTCCCTGAAGACGCGGTAAAAGTCATCGAGCGGGAGTTCCCCGCGCTCCAGCCTCTCAAAGGCGCCTTGCCTTCCACGCTGCACGATGCTGATGTTCACGAAGCCGTCCGCGATGCCGAACTCCTTTTCGTGCTCCGCGATACCTTGCAGCGGCGACCCCAGCACCACGCCGCCCAGGTCGAAGACCACGGCCCGCTTCCCGTTCAAGGTCGCCATCCTCGCAGACCCCGTTGTTCTCAGACCTCCCTCGGCTCGCCTGCCTCGCCCGGCTGAGGACTGAGCCGGACGCCGCGCGCGGGCGGGCAGAGCGGGCAAGGCAGGCAGGCAGGCAGGCAGGCAGGCAGGGCAGGCAAGGCAGAGCGACGCGGGGCGAGCGAGCCTTTGGCGCTTTGCTCGGCGCTGCTCTGCTGTGCTCTGCGCTGCTGCCGTGCTCGAGGAGGTCGGGTCGAGCGTGCCAGGAGGCCTCATCATTCCGCCTCCTCGCGCGGCGGTGCCGGACGGAGCGCGGCGGCGCGGCGGCGGGGCGCAGGCGGCGGCATGGAGGCGGCGCGGAGGCGGTGGGGGCCGCAGGCCGCGGCGAAGCACTTCTGCAAGGTGTGCAGGACCTTCGTGCAGCCCGACAAGAAGAGCATCCTGCACCACGAGCTCAACAACAGGCACAAGAACAACCTGCGCCGCCAGCAGCAGGAGCGCGAGAAGAACAGGGAGCGCGAGACCCGGGAGCGCGCGAGGCTCGAGCGCGAGCTCGCGCGGATAGACCGCGCGGCCAGAGGCTTGGCCCCCGCGCCCGAGGCGGAGCGCAGACCGAGCCGCGGCAAAACTCCAAAGCACAGCGGCGAGACCGCGCTCCACGAGCAACAGGCGCCGCAGGACCCAGAACAAGACGACGACGACGCCCTCGAGCTCTATCAAGTCGACAGCGACCTCATCCTCGGACAGTACAGTGTCGACGGCGTGCTGTATCTCGAGGGCGTCTTGCACGAGGACTTGCTCCAAGAAGGCTGTCCGTGCGAGGCTGTCCGCGTGCTGCCTCCCAAGGGGGGCCATGACGCTTCTTCGGGGCTCGAAGTCAATGAAGACCAAGAAGACGAGCCAGAACCCGAGGAAGACTGGTGTTCTGCTCGCATTGCGCGCGTGAGTGCAAGTTTCAATGCAGAAAGCAACGCGTGGGAGCGCGAGTACACTGTTAAATTCAATGATGACGGTGTCGAAGAGGTTATTCAATGTACCGATTTGCGGATTGTCGCACCCAAGGCCCCCTTTCTGGCGCCCTCTCTAGCGCCTGGAGGCGATAATGAAGCCCAAGGAGGGTGGTCGACGGTTGCTGTCCAATATACAGAGCTTGAAGAGCGCGACGAAGCTTCTGAGCAGACCCCTCCCGCAAAAGCTGACGAGGGTCCTCGACTCATCAAGGGCGAAGTGGGAGCTGCTGCACGCGCGGCAGCTCCGTCTGAGGACAGTCGCCCCGGGACATTGAATCTAGATTCGAACTCGAACTCGAACTCTCTTACTGCTGCGGTCCTCAACGCTGCGAGTAAATCCAAGGATGCCGGGAGCGAAGCAAAGCCTGTCGCACCAGCAGTACCGCCCCCTGGACCAGGTGATGGCAATGTGCACTCAAATCTAGTCGCACCGGCGGGACCACCTCCTGGACAAGAAGAGGATATTCATGGCGGCGACGCGTACTCTACATTCAACCCATTCGGCGGCGCCTACAAGGGTATCGACATTAGCAAGTCGCACGAGGAGGCGACTCGCTCAGACGAGCAGGAAGCTGAAGCCCGGGCCAAAGTCAAGTTTAAGCGTCGCAAAAAGCGCGCAAAATAATCTGGACGTGGCACTTGGGCATGATCAATTTGTGACGCGACGCTTGGATGGACAGTAGGCTAGTTTTCTTGCCACACCTGGATTAACAGTGCAAAACTGTATTGCGAAGCCTCGACGGAACCAACCTGAGCAGATGCGTGACAGCTAGACCGGCTTACTTGGCGTGATCCGCTTCGATCCTTGGGCGCAAACGAGCTGGACAATTCATGGACGCTCACGCGTGTTGCGCGACGATTTATGGCTGCTCAGGCGCCTTGCTATGTACAATATTACCTCTCAGAATGCTTCATGTTCAAGCTTGCCTATTTCGCTCTAGTCCAACTCACCTTTTCGGCTCTGACCAAAGGGCCTCCTAGAAGTAGAAATTGGTTTTTTGATTGGAATTGGCGCACGATGCAAAGATTGACTCCGACCGTCTTTCCAGCACTTGGCAAGATGGCTCAAATGCTATCCAGACAGAATGGCTGGATCTCGACGCCATGACTCGCCGCGATTCCGTCCCACTCTCACACGCAGTCGGTTCGTGACGCAAGATATACATGAAGTCTCGTTCCAAGATCGTGCTGATCGATCAGTGATCAGTCAGTCATTCGGCTGCGTGCACGGGCCCGCTGATCGTGCGGATCTTTGACTCCTTGCGCTCATCGTATTTTTTCGTTCGACTGCGTGCACGGGCCTTCGGTGGATAGCTCTATGGGCGGGAGATCTTGCCCATCAAGTCGAGCATTCAAGGCTCAATCATGTGCCTTGTCCGTGATGCAGTCGTGTGAGAAGCGCACGGAAAAATTTGGACGTGATCCATAACAAAAGCACCATGATTTGTTCTGCCAATCTTGTAAACGTCTCTTGTGGCCGGCACGGCCGGTAAAAGTGGCTTCGAGTGAGCCAGACGTCCAACTAGTCAGCCACGGCCAGTCAGCCAGCCAGTCAGCACGCAAGACAGCCCGACTCTCCCGTTCCTGCCAGCCGACCGGGCCACCTTGCCAACCGTTGACGCGGCCGAGCCAGGGCGCTCTACCTGCTAATTTCGCGTCGTGGGGTCTTGTACTTCGCGTTGTTGTCGGCGGCGGCGGCGGCGGCGGCGTCGTCGTTGTTGTCCTTCGTCTCTCCTCGTCTTCCATCTGCCGGCTGTTTCGCGCCCCACGGACGACGAAGACGCGTCTTGCTGGCCATGAGGCTGGCGTTTTTGCAGTGAAGTTGTCAAAGCGGATCCCGTCTCAGCGGTTAAATGGAGTTCCGTGCTTCCACACCCGCATGTGGTAAAGTCACAGCAAGGTTCGATCCGGGGTCCTGGTCGGGCTTGGCGGCCTCGTTTTTGGCAGACAATTCCTGCGCGTCCCGTTTCCTTCTGCCCTCTCCCCGTCTCGAGCGAGCGAGGAGGAGGCAGTCATCGTGGCCATCTCTCAACGCGTAAGTTTCGTTCTTATCTGCCGCACTGCTGCTCTTTTTCCGCGCCGCCAGGCCGCCAGCCAGCTGCAGCCTGCGCAGGAGGTCTCTCCGCGTCCGGTGCTGCCAAAGAGCACTCCATCCCGGTCCCCCCTCGTGTTGGCCGATCAGCCCTCCCTCCCTCCCTCGATTAGCCCTCGCGTCCCAATCGAGCGGCAGGAGCGCGCTCTCGGCCGGGGTATCGGCGTAGACGGCTTCTAGCGCCCGCCTACGGGCTCTCCTCTCTCTCGCGCTTTTCTGCAGCTTCCACCTAGGGCTGCGTTACACTGCGAGCGAGAAGACTGCTGACGCGAGCGAGCACTTGCGGTGCTTCGACGCGCTGCGCTCGCGTGCCTGTATCGGCGCGAGGCCCGACCGCGCACGCGCTCCCGGTCTCCCAGCGCGCAGATCAGCGCCTGCCGGCGTCGGTCTCAGCGCGAGGCGGAGCCGTGCTGTGGCTGCGGCGTGGCGTGGCTGCGGCGTGGCGTGGCGTGGCGTGGCGTGGCGTGGCGTGGCTCGCGAGGGTCGCCGCGATTGCCATTTTCTCTCTCTCTCTCTCTCTCTCTCTCTCTCCTTGCCTCCTCCACGCAGAACTGGCGGGGGCAGGAAGCGAAGAAAGCACGCGCAGCCAGGCTTCCCTCCCTCCCTCTTTCTCTCTCTCCCTCCCTCGCAGCACAGCACCGCGCGGCGCTGCTCCGCTCGCTTCCTCCGCGTCTGAACGCGGGGCTGCCTCTCTGTCTGTCTGCCTGCGCCCGCGCGCCTGGAGATCCTTTCGAGGGGCCTCGTCGCGCCAGCTGCTGCTGCTGCTGCTGCTGCTGCTGCTGCTGCTGCTGCTGCTGCTGATGGATTGGCGGGTCGAGGATGGCGCGGCAGGCAGGCTGACGCAGCACACGCAAGTAAGTAAGCAGGAAGTGTCATGTGACCGGTGACCGGACAAATGGAGGGTCGATCTCCTCTCTGCTCTGCTCTGCTCTGCTCTGCTCTGCTCTGCTCTGCTCTGCTCTGCTCTGCTCTGCTCTCTGCTGCTGCTGCGGCGAGCGGGAGGAAGGAGGGAGGGAGCGAGGGAGGGAGGGAGGGAGCGCGTGCCGCGCATTTGCCGCCGATCCATCGATACCGATCGCGCCCTGCCGCGGCGTCCTTGCGTCCTTGCCTCCTTCCGCCGCGGCTGCGCGGTCTCGCGGTGCGGACTCGGACGCTGCGCCGCGCCGCTGATCAGAGCGGCATCGATCGGCGAGCGCGCGAGAGCCACGCGAGCACGGCCGGCAGCCCGGCTGCGGCGCGGCGGGCAGGCAGGCAGGCAGGCAGGCAGCCAGGCAGCCAGGCGAACACGGCCCCGGCCGCGAGCGAGGGAGAGACCGAGCGGGGTGCGAAGCGGCGGAGCAGCCGGGGCGAGGGCCCAAGCCGGGCCCCAGGCTGCTTGCTGCTCGCTTGCTCGCTTGCTCGCTTGCTCGCTTGCTCGCTCGCTTGGAGCGCGCTCAGCTCCTTCAGAGAGACAGACAGACTGCAGAGCAGCCGGGCTGAGAGCGCCGCGCTGCAGCAGACAGCAGAGCAGCAAGGCGGCGGGAGCGAGGCGCTGGAGGCCGCGCCAGCCTCGATCGATCGCGGGGGAAGAGGAGGAGGGAGTGCAATTCGCCAGGCAGCAGGCCAAGGAGCGAGGAAAGCAAAGTGCACAAAGAGGCCAAGGGGCGCGCCAGGCAGAGCGAGCGGGCGATAGATAAATAGGCCCTCGGCGTGCAGGTGCCGCGCCGGAGAATCGAGTCCGACAAACTCGAATTGCAAGGGAATAGCAAGGCCCGAGAGCGCCATGTCGGAAGAAAGAGCCGCCGCGCGCGCATGGTCCTCGGAGGCCCTGCGCGAGCTTCGCGCCGCCGCACAACGGTTTTCGCGCCACGAGTACCACGACAAAAACGAGCGGTGGAAACTCATCGCCAACGAAATCGGCAGGGGCAAACGCGACTGCTACACCAAGTACAAGGAGCTCAAGTCGAGTCAGTCCCAGCAGCGGGACGGGGGAGAGTCCCGGGCCAGTGCCAGTGCAAGCACGAGCGGCAGCTCCAGCGCAAGCACAAGCGCGCGCTCGACACCCACCGACGCATCAGAGACGGCCAGCAATACCAGCAGCGGCGCCTCGGAAAAGAATTTGACCACCACTAGGGCGGAGCGTCGCGTCTTGCGCGCCAAATCGAGCAGGAAAAATGTAATCGCCCAAGACGAAAACCTCATCTCCGCAGGGTCTCTCCGATCCATCGGCTCTCGTGCGAGCGACACGATTAACAAGCAAAAGCTGATCTCTGGCAGTGCGCGCTCGCTCGGCGCTTGCAAGCCCAAAAATATCATGGTCGACGAGAGCAAAGTCTCACGGGACAGCTTTGACGGAATCATCGACGAGGACGACGAGATTGACAGCAACGGGTCCGTGAGCAGCAGGCGCAGCGTCATTGTCCGTCCTATTCGTACCGACGAGGTCCGCGACATGCTCGATGTTCTGCTGGGCCAACCGAAAAGGTCCGCCGGCCTCGGTCCATCTTGGCGCAAGCAGGGATTCTTTTTTGGCGAAAGCCCGCAGCCTCGCTACGGGCTCGTGCAGCTCAAGGGCGGCCCTTGCGGCGTGCTGGCCGTTGTGCAGGCCTTCGTCTTGCTCGAACTCATGTACGGAATTCACACGCCTTGCGCGGAACACTGGGAACGACCCACAGCTTCGGAGCAGCGCGCCGCCTTGACCGAAGCCCTCACGACCGTCATCTGGCAGGCCGCCGACCGCAGCGCCCGTGTGTGCACCTACGACCTTTCCCAAGAGCGTAGCGCGCTTGGCGAGATGAGCGTCCACCAGGTGAAGGCTCGCGCGCAGGTTCGAGATCTCATTGCAGAACACCTTGACGTCTTTATGCTCCGTGAAGGCCCGGGTGTGCTCCTGCTACTCTTCTCGGTAATGATGACCCGCGGCGACGTCTCTGTTGACATGGATGCAGGCATGCAGCATGGCGAGAACGCTCTCATTGGGAGGCACAACTATGCCGGGCAGGAACTCGTCAATCTGCTTCTCTTTGGCCGCGCAAGCTCAAACGTGTTCAACGGGACACGGAACCTTGGCGATGAACAGGAAAAGGTTGTTCTTCGTGGCGTTGACCGCACCTGCGAGATCGGATTTCTGACTCTCTTTGAGCACTACGGCTACATGCGCGTAGGATCGCGACTCAAGAATCCGCTTTTCCCCATTTGGGTGATTTGCAGCGAGTCTCACTATTCCGTGCTCTTTGCGGATACTCCGGACTGTCTCCAGAGCGCGGAGCCATTTGATCTCTTTTACTTTGACCAGCTTGGAAACCAAGACGAGGAGTACCGACTCACGGTCAACCCGGCTCCAGAAGTCCCCGTTGAGCACAGCACCGATTCGTCTCGCCTTGTATCTCCTATTGACGACTGTATTCGAACGCGCTGGCCGGGGGCCACCGTCAACTGGAACGGCTCTGACCCTCTTTTGTAAGCCGAGCAATTGCTGCTTGGCCTGCAGTTGCAATACTAATGAAACCTCTCTGATGCAGTCCAAGTAGCAGCTCATGTGATCATTTGTTTTTTTTCTATATAATACAGTCATCGAGTATGAAATCAACGCAATGCAGCCAGCCCCGATTCACAATTCTGGAATACCATGACGTGCAACATAGGTGCGAGCCTCTCAACTTTTCTGTCACTCCGGTCGTGCGGATCACGACGATCTATAGAGATGATCAGATACCAGTATATCATATAAAGTGCGCCCCAAAGCCGCGACCTCACGAAAACCTTCGCCTTACAACCGCGCTCAGCTCATTGCTTGCGAACCACGACGACCCACCAATTACAGCGAATGCAAGCGCAAAAGCACGAGATTTTGACTCAAAACTTTGTACAAAGGGTTTATGTGGAGCTCGCTTGACCCTGACCCACACACACAACGCAAGTCCTTTCCCGAATGGCTTGCTCGCTCGCTCCCTCGCTCGCTTGATCCCATCTTGCAGAACGGAATTCCGATGACCCGCGCACGCAAAGGATCGACTTCTGATCTCGTGTTATACCTGGCTCGTCGCCTCGATCGCCATCATTTTTGCGCCGGCCGCGCGGACGATTTCGTGGTTGTGTCACGTTGGCTGGCTGGCTGGCTGGCTGGCTGGTCGCGCAAGTCCATCGCCACGAACTGTGCTTGCTTTCTACTTCGTCTCTGCTTTCGCTCTGCTTGCAAAGAACTCGAATGGCAGAACAAACCCAAGTGAAGAGCAAACCCAAGTGAAGAGAGCCCACGGCCGATCGTGAGCGAGGCCGCTACCCAGGGCGGGCGGCCGCCACGCGGCAAGCAAGAGACGCGATGGAGAGAGCCGAGGACTATGCAGCCAAGAAGGAGAAGTCGAGGCGCCCGACACCAGCGAAAATAAAAACTACAACCCGAGGGGCTAAGGTGTTGCCGAAAGATGTGCGCCCGCCAGCGCTGCGCAGTAGCGCCTTCACGGAAAGTCGCGCGGAGCGCGAGATGTACAGAAGACGCTTTCATGACGCACGCACCCCAGACGAGTTTAGGAACAAATTCTTGGACCAAAAGCTGGCGGTTCGAATGCTTGAGCGCAAACGGAAGCGATGCCTTTTGATCCTTGAGATGATCGTGTACTCGGTCTTGGTCCTGTACTATTGCATCTATCTTCTGGACTATGTTTCTCTTCCTGACGCGTATCAATTCCGATTGCTTTTTTCTCAAACGCTAGCTACGAGACCATTCACCGCGGAGACTGTATCATTCATGTATTCGTCCAACAGCAGCGTTGATCAACACTGCGTGCTTCCCTTCTCAAGCATGGATGGGGTGGTCCTTAACGCATCATCGGCGACCGCAAGCACCATCCCATGCGTCGACGGGAATAGGTCCATGACTTTTGCGCATATCTCCAATCTCGAGGAGACGTACAGCTGGCTTAAATTTGTCTTGCAAGAATCGCAGCTCTTTACGGGTGAAGCGTCTGGGACGGAGATGGGGCCATCTGTATCTGTGCAAGCATCATCGTCTTCGACGGCAGTACAACGACAAGTTCCGCTCATCATGCCAGATGAAGCTTTTGTACCTGTTGGCGCCATCCGTCTGCGGCAGCTCCGTGTCAAGCAAGAACCATGCACGAATTCAAAGAGTGAGCAAAGCGAACAGAAGTGCAACCTGCCATACGACGAGGTCAACCTGAACAAGGACCCCTTTCAGGGCTCAACATCAGGGCGAACGTACGAATTTCAAGAGGAAAGTACACTCGCAAGGAGTACTGTAGTTTCTGAAGGCGGAAACCTGATACTGGATGCGAAGAAGATCACGAGTAATTTGAGATTTGCGGGAATCTTTTACGTATACCCGGCCTCAGGTTTCGTCATTGACATCCAAGGTGGAAATCGCTCGGCTGCAAGCGCTCATTTCGAGGAGCTCAGAGCTGACCGGTGGCTCGACGACTCGACTGTGGCTCTTTTTGTCTCATTTGCTGCCTACAGCTTGAACTTGGACACATACGTCTACCAAACATTTTTGATTGAGCTCAATCCATACGGTGTGACGGCGACGACGGCAGAGACGCGTCCTTTTAAGCTGGTGACGAACGCAGAAACGGAATCGACGACCGAGGTCCTCGAGCTTGTGCTCATGCTTTTCTCCTCGCTGTTGCTCGCTTACCTTTTGTTTTTCCACCTCGTTCCGCTCGTGCGCAAGGGTTCGATGATTCAGTTGTTCTTCGGCTGGGCCATGTACGACACCTTGAACCTGTCGCTTGTAATTGTCTCGGTTGCGATCCGAATGAACCTTCGGACCAATCAAGAGGCTGCTTTGGTTACAGACGAATCGACGTTGATTTCGCTCATGTCCGATGGCCGAGACGTCTTCGTCTCTGATTTTGATGCATACTCGCGCGTGCTCCTGCAGTCTCAGATGATTTCTGCGTGGTCGTTGATCATTTGTTTTCTCAAATTCTTCAAATTTATGGACATGGACAAACGCTTCAGCATTGCACTGACAAGCATGGTGGAGAGCGGGACGTGGCTCGCCGGCTGGCTTGTGTTTACAGTCGTATCGGTTCTTGGCCTAACGCTTTTCTGCAAGTTTGCATATGGGTACTATTCATTGCGGTTCTCGAGTTTTGCGGAGTCTTTGACAAGCGTTCTCCTCTTTACTCTGCAGGTCTTTGGAGAGGGATT
Organism: Aurantiochytrium sp. KH105; assembly: GCA_003116975.1. Taxonomy (NCBI): domain Eukaryota; class Bigyra; order Thraustochytrida; family Thraustochytriidae; genus Aurantiochytrium; species Aurantiochytrium sp. KH105. The sequence continues at coordinate 204,552 of BGKB01000020.1, read as the reverse complement.
TGCGGCCTTTGCAGAAGCTGATTATGTCGCTACGCCGAGCCAAAGCACCTTGAGTTTTGTGGCGCTGCGATATGGGGCAACCTCGGTTCCTCTGAGTCTGCCAGTGTTTCAGATCCTAGACACGGAGTATTCGATTCCGTTCGTGCAGGGGCTCTTTTTCGCCTTTGTCTTTGCCACGGTGGTGATCATTCTCATTACGAACATGTTTCAGGCGATTCTCATTTTTGGCTACCAAAAGGTGGCCGAGCAAGTGCAGGAGGAGGAAGACCTTCGAAGGGAGCAGCATGCGGCATTGCAACGGAGTCAGCGTTTTCGGAGAGAGGGTTGGCTGCAGCGCTACATCAAAATGGAGCTGAGCGAATTGTACCTTGTTTTCAAGCAGGGTAAGATTCTGAATCAGTTAAAATCCGTGCCCGAAGCCCGCGCGCGAAACCTGCTGTCCTTTCCAGAGGTGCAGCGCATCGTGGCCGAGGCCATTCCCAGTCGACGTCGTGCTGGCGAGGTTGCCGTGGAACTCATGTCTCTCTACTCAACGACACTCTCTCGAATCGACGACGCGGCCGTCCTTTTCAAGGATCGAGAAATTGCCTTACGCGAGGACCGCCTCGACGACGAATTGGATGCCTCAGAGCTTCCCGTACTGGACGCCACGCGGGGTCTCGAGATTGCACAAACGGATCGCTGGCAGCGCGACATGCAGTCCGGAGAGTTGATCCAATCAATGGTCATGGTGCACAGCCTGCAGCTGGAGTCTTCAAGCCGACGCTTTAGGGAACAGCTCGACGACCTCGCGCAGACGGAGCGTGAAATTCGCGAGCTCGCAATTGGGGTCGAGAGCGCGTTGCAGGAGCTGCAGGCTCGTGAGGTGGACAATATGGGCGACGTTTTCATCTCTCGCGATCCTTGGGACCCTCGCGCATCTTCCGGGGTGGAAGCTCGCATTGATGGAGCCTTTGATGCGCATCACGTTGCAGACGGACGTCATACGTACTTGGGCTGTTTTCCTACGCGTCTTGCCGCACAGAATGCGATCGATGAAGCGAATTCGGAGTTTGGGCGTCGATCGGCGCGTGCAACTTCGTCGCAGCGTGTGTCATCTACCACTGCTGCTGCTGCTGCTGCTACTAGTGGGGGTCTGGAAGCGCCTTCGTTTACCTTTGATACGTTCAGAAGTATATTTCGCGAAGACAATCTGCGCAGCGGCCCGCCTCGTGAGGCCCAGGAGGAGTCTGACACATCTGTTCGCATTGCACGCACAGACAACTTGGAAGAGTTTGAATACGGCAGTTTGTACGAGTCTGACGGTGACGAGATCTGAAATATTTCCCTTTTTTCTTTTGTTGCGCTTCACAAATTGTTTGTCAACGTGAAAATTCGACTGCAGGCTGGCGTGGCTTTACTGTTACCACGGTGGCAAGTAATTTTGCATCGAAAGATGATACGGCAATGAAAAGTGAATCTGATGGTCTGTGGTATAGCAGGTGTGGTAGGTATACGTAGACTGATACGAAAAGGATTCTATGTTTTGTGTTTTAGGCCTAGTTTACGGAGAAAAATTGTGTGATGATTCAAGCAAGTCAGAGTGCGAGAGCAGAATAGATTATGCCGACTTTTGCTGGCTCTGGTTCTCGCGACGCTCGATGTTGCGCTCAAAAGCGGTGCGGAGAGTCTCGTTGTCAATCATAAAGGCGTACGAGTCGTTCTCCTCGTTGGCGGCCATCCAGCCGATCTTCTTGGCGAGACCCATGGTGGCCTTGCCGCCGACAAAGTGCTTGTCGTACTTGAGGGTGTCGAGGACCTGGTCAATGGTCATGGTGTCCGGGACGAAGCACGGGAGGCCGGTGGCACCAACGATCTCGTAATGCTCGTCGACGACAGACTTTTCGCAGATGCCGAGAATGTAGGCGACCTCGGCAGAGACGCACATGCCGATGGCGACGGCCTCACCGTGGAGGAGAGGGTCGTTGCCGTGGTGCCACGAGAGATGCTCGATGGCGTGTGCCGGGGCGTGGCCGTACTGCGGGACCATCTCGTTGTAGGCGTGCTCAGCGTTGTAGGCAGGGCCGAGGGTGGACACCTTCTTCTCCATGCACTCGATGATGAGCTTGAGCAGGTAGTCACCGTCGCGGAGAACCTTGCTCTTGTCTTCGCCGGCATCACGGAGCGGGTCGACAATGGTAGCCGTAAAGTCCGTGCACTGGCAGAGAGCGTGCTTGAGGGCCTCGGCGATACCGTTGAGAATGTGGCGGTCGCTGAGAGACTTGAGGCAGTCCGGGTCCATGACAAGGTAGTCGGCAGGGAAGTAGCAGCCGAGGAGGTTCTTGCCAAAGTCCGAGACGTTGAAGGCCTTCTTGAAGTCGCACGAGGCGTCGCACATGCCCATGGTGGTGGTGGGGATGGTCACGAGGTGGATACCGCGGTACAGGGTACCGGCGATGGTGCCGGTAATGTTATCGACGGTGCCGCCACCGAGGGAGATGAGGCAGGTGTGCTTGGAGACGCCAGTGGCGAGAATGCTGTCGACAATGCGGTGGTACTGCTGCTTGTTCTTGAAGGGCTCGGTGGAAGGCTCGCCAGAGTCGTCCATGGCAGCCGAGGGGATGACAATCTTCTCGATCTGGAGACCGCAGTCACGGAAGCCCTGGAGCACCTTGTCACCGTAGAGGTTGTCGACGATCTCGTCGGTGACGAGGTAGTTGGGGGCATCGTGGGAGACCTCAGGGATGATGGTCTTCCCGATGGTCTTGAGGTTTTCGAGAATGCCGCGCTGAATGACAATCTCGGTCTCGAGGTACTTGCCGGGGCGCTCAAACTTGTTGCGGAAGCATCCGTTGTTGTCGACCTCGCAAGGGGTGCGGAAGGCCTGGGTACCGGGGTGTCCGCCGCGCACGCAGTACTCGGAGTCGGTGTCGAGGTCAAACCAGGGCGGGCTGACGAAGCGGAAGCCGCGGTCGAGGGCATCGATGCGCTCCATTTGCGGGACGGTGAGACGCCAGTCGAGGACGTCACGGTTGGCGGCGATGCGACCCGGGCGGAGGCTCTTGGGGATGACGGAGGTGCCGCGCTGGATGCCCCAGCGAAGGAGGATCTGGCCGGGGCCCTTGCCGGTCTCCTCGGCAATGTCGAGGATGGTCTCGTCCTCGAGGAGCGAGGGGTGGCCCTCGTCGCGGTAGCCGACCTTGCCGAGGGGGGCGTAGGCAATAACGCTGACGCCCTCGTTCTGGCAGAGCTCGAGGAGGCTGGGCTGGGCGAGGTACGGGTGCATCTCGACCTCGAGGACGAGGGGGCGGATCTCGCAGCGGGCGAGGAGACCCTGAAGGGTGCGGGGGCCCATGTTGGAGACGCCGAGGGCGCGGACGAGGCCGAGGTCGACGAGCTTTTCCATGGCGTGGTAGGTTTCCATGATCTTTTCGATGTCGGTACCGTCGTGGACGACCTCATAGTCGAACTTGCCGCCGTAGTCCTTGGAGACGAGCTTGCCGCCCTTGGCCATGCGGTTGGGCCAATGCATCATGTACACGTCGAGGTACTCGACCTGGAGATCGGCGAGGGTGCGGCGGCAGGCATCCTCGACGTCCTCGGGTGCTGCGTCCCAGCACCAAAGCTTGGAGCAGACGAAGAGATCTTCGCGCTCGACCTCGTTCTCCTCGACGCTCTCGTGGAGGGCCTCGCCGACCTCCTTTTCGTTGCCGTAGAGGGCAGCGCAGTCGAACATGCGGTAGCCCTCCTTGACAGCGACCTTGACGGCGTCCTTGACGGCCTCGCCGTCCTTGAACTCGTTAAAGGTGCCGAAGCCGAGGAGTGGGATGGCGGCGGTGGCCTGGGAGGCGACGGAGCCGCCGCGCGAGCGGGTCTCGGCGCCGTCGAGGTTGTTGAGCGCCGCGGAGCTGTTGCTGGTGCTCATCTTGGTCTCTGCCTCGGACACATCGCTCTCCGATGCGGTGGTCTTGATCACCTTGGGCTCGAGCATTGGCGGCTCGGCGGCCTGTGCGCCCTCGCCCTGGACCTGACCTTCCTGGATCGCCATACTTGCTGTTGCTTGCTTGCTTGCTTGTTCTTTCTCTACTTACAGTCGAGCTTGTTGTGATTCGATTTGCTTGCTGTTTGGAGTTTGGGGTTTGCTTTGGATTCTTGCGTTGGGGGTTTGGGTTCTGCTTGCATGCGCGGCCTGGCTGCCTGGCTGCGCGCGTATGTGACCCTCGCTCATCATGCACTACACATCATGAGCTCGTGCTCACTCGCACACTCACTCTCTCTCTCACTCTCTCTCTCGCCCTGACGCGGAGCGCGGCGACGAGGAGGACAAAAGGAAGGAAGCCCGGCTTCTTCTGGAAGCGCCCGCGCGCTGGTCCCGCGCGGCTGTGGGGCGTAGTGGCAGTGGGGGGAAAAGGAAAAGAAAAAGAAAGGAATGGAATGCGCTTGATGTGCGTGTTCGTTCTGGCTGCAGCGCCCGTGCTGGCTGCTCGGGCTCGGAGCGCAAGCGGCTGAGCGAGGAAGGCGCAGAGCACGGAGCGCAAGCGGCTTAGCGAGGAAGGCGCAAGGCACGGAGCGCAAGCGGCCGCGAGGAAGGCGCAAGGCACGGAGCGAGCGCTCTTGGATTTGTCGCCACGTGGGCGTCGCCTCACGCACACTCCGGCCGGCGCTGACGAGTCCCTCACTCCGTGCTGCCTGAATGCATTCCATTTTATTCCATTCCATTTTATAGCATTCCATTCCATTCCATTCCTTGCGTCCGTTCGCCTTGCGGCCGCTGGGCCTCACGCGCCCTCGCCGCGCCGCGCATACTGCATGCATGTGCCAATCCGTGCCCGCTGCTGCTGCTGCCAGCTGCACTGCTGCTGCGATGCTCCGCGCGGATTCGGCCTCGGCCCAATGTCGGCCGCCCAAGAAGCGCCGGGAAGCGCCGCGCAAAGGTCTCAGACTCGCAGCGTCTCCCCTCCCTCCTCCTCCTCCTCGGGACGCGGAGGCGGCGTCCCTTGTGCTCCGCCCGGGGGCTGGCGGCGGCGCCATGGCGCGGCGCGTCTCGCAGCGGCCACTGCGGCGCCGCAGCCGCGTGCCTGGTCCCGGGAGGAGGGAGGATTCGGCGGGCAGACCAGCACCGGCAGGAGGGAGCGGGCGAGCGAGCGAGCGAGGGGGCGAGGAGAGGGAGCGAGGAGGAGAAGAAGGGCCGGAGGAAGGAGAGGGAAGCCGGACCACGCCCGCCCGTTCTTGTCAATTTCTGCGCGGGGAGGGAAACCTTCTCCTCCCGTTCCCCGCGGGGCTCGCATGGCGCGCCTTTGCGAGCTGCGCTGCTCGTTGCATGGTGCATGTTGCGACATGTGTCGCATGTTGGCCGGATTCTAAGAACTTTGGCAGCTTGCAGCCACACGTGGTCGCGTGCACCGCTGCAGATGCATAGTTGTTGTTTGGCCGGTTTGTGGCTTCTGTCTGGCAGCTAGCTAGCTAGCCTGGCTGACAGGAATTTCTTGCCGTTTCCTGGCCCTGCGCGCAGCACAATGAAAATCTTCATCATCAACAACAGCCAGCATGATTGTGAATTAGAATCTTCGCAAGAGGTGCACTCGTTCCCTGCACTGCTGCTGCTAGTCTCCCCGTCGCTCGCACTGCGGAGACGAACGCCACGACGCATCACGCCTGGAAAAGGAACCCAAGGCGGGCCAGGCCAGGCCAAGCCAGGCCAGGCCAGGCCAGGCCAGGCCAGGGCGCGGGGAATTTCGGCGAGCACGCACGCGCAGCGCAGTGCGGACAGACAGACAGACTGACAGACACTGGCAGGCAGGGGAGGCGGAGGGGGCTGGCTCCGGAGGCTGGCTCTGCCGGCGGATGAGCTAGTTTGCTAGCTAGCTAGCATCCAGGGCAAGCGAAGGCAACTGCAGCTGGCTGGCCGCAAGCTCAATACAAAGCAAGCCGCGGAAGCAAGCAAGCAAGCAAGCTAAACAAGCAGAGCAGAGCAGAGCAGCGCAGAGCAGAGCAGAGCCGAGAGCAGAGCCAGAAGGTCAGGGCTGAAGACGATGGGGGCGTCTGTGGCGGGCTGTGGGTATAGTCCAATCTGCACGTGCCTCCCCACTGCGCCCTGGATCCTCCACAGGTCGGCGCCCGCAGCTCCTCGCAGGTGATGCGCAGCGTCTGCGCCTCGCGGTTCGCATCGCGACATCGAGGCCGAGACGAAAGAAGGAAAGAAAGAAAGATAGTAAGAAACAAGCCAGCCAGCTGCAGAGGCAGACGGGACTCTCTGCGCGAGGCAGGGACTCGGGAATGCGGTCCCGGAGCGGCGGAGCGGGCGGGCGAGGCCGACTGACCGACCTGCTAGGGCGAGCTGCATTCGGCAGCTGCCGCCGCTGGCAGTGTGACCGCATCCGCCCCCCACCGCACGCACGCACGCACAGTGCCAATCCTCACGAAGGTCGATGCGGCACGGCCAGCCAGCCACCATGGCCACACCAGCCCCGGCAGCGACAGCGGCCAATGGCGAGCGCCGCATCTCCCTTGGGCAAGCCACGAGTGCTCTGTGTGTGTCTTTCAACAGCGAGCGACGCAGGCAACTACAACAACCAATGGCAAGTTATACATAAGCAAACAAGCAAGCACGCACGCACGGACGCACGCCAGGCCTCGGAAGGTCATTGACGCGCCGGACCGCGCGTTGACCCGGCGGGCATCTGCAGCGGACAGTGGCCGGCAGACAGAGGCGAGGCATCTCGCTCCTGCTGTGTCGCGCGTTTTCGACCGTCGCCTCCTCGCGCGCGACCACAAAAACCAGAGCCGGAAGCGCCGCGAAAGCACCGCGCAACTTGCCATTGGCCGGGTTGATGTGAAGGGAGCCGCGCCTCCGGCAAGCTACGAGGCGAGAAAGCAAGCTGGCAGCTCGCGGGCAAAGCGCCGAGAGAGGGAGGGAGGGAGGGAGGGAGGGAGGGAGGGAGGAGCGAAGCAGGCAGAGGAGGCGACGGACCTCGGCGCGGCTGTCCCGCTGCCTGCATCGGAGGGTCAGGGTGCTAGCAGTAGCAGTGCCTAACTCACAAACATCCTAGGCTAGGCCCAGTAGCTCTAAGCGCCCCCTACAGGATACTATACTACTGCATTCCTCGCACGATCAATTCCGCGCGCTTTCGTGGCGATTTCCGCGTCAACACAAGTCCGCGCGCTGCGGGGGCACCCGCCTCTGACGCGCCCCGCCGCAGCTCGCAAGAACATTCCGTGCGTCAACGAGGGCGGCCGGGATTTCCCGGAAGAACAGGAGGAACACCGGACACACATTGCCACTGCTGGTGCCGGAGATGTTCCGCAGACGTTCTGCGATGACGGTTGTGAGCAACCCAAATGTATTGACGAGCCCTGCAAAATAGCCTGAGAGCACCGCAAGCGCAAGCGCAAGCGCAAGCGCAAGCGCAAGCGCAAACGCAAGCGCAAACGCAGAGGATTGCGAGCGCAGAGCAGAGCACCACAAGCGCAGAGCAGACTCGAGCAGTCTGCTCGCCCGCGCCGCGCCCGTGCCACCCGCCTCTCCCCTGAGAACACGAGTCGAACCCTAGCTTGATTGTTCTCGCAGACACAATGGAAAATATTACGAGCCACGGGCTGCGCGACACGCGCGACACAGACGCGCCTCGACAAGATGCAACTCTCGACGAGGAAATCGAACACGAGGACCTACGCGCCTTCGATGCTGGTCGCGTCTTTGAGCGCCACCGCAAGGCCAGTGGACTCTCCCAGGAGGCCTTCCTGCAGGTCCTCTTTGACCTCCACGCGGACCGCCGCGCCGCCTTTAAAAACCGCGGCAGCACAGACTTTGTCGCGGGAAGACTCTTTGAGAGATTTGGCGCGAGAAGTGTCCACCGCGCCTCAGATGTCGTCACTCCAGCCCAGTTCAAGCACATCATTTCCCTCGTTGGAGATCAGATTGATGTCTTCGACGCGGGACGCACCTTTGAACGCTTTGCAGATCCCGCGCTCGGCGCGGTGCTCCCGCCGGCAGCCTTTGTGCGACTTTGCCGCTCGACGCGACTTGGCGATATCCTCCTCGGCTGGATGCGTGCTGAAACTGACGAAGATCTTGAGGGCACTCGCAAGTTCGAGCGCAACCCTGAAACGCTCAACAACGCCCATATCTCGCATCACAGTCCGAGCGCTCCCCTGCGAAAGGGAAGACGGCATGCACCCTCTCAAGGCGCCACTCGAGACAGCGAAACCTATTTTTACCAAGACAATAACGATGGCGACGAAGATACCCGAAACGAGCGAATCTACCCACGTACAACAGAGGATGAAAACGATGATGACGATGACGATGACGAAGACCGAGACCGACAAGAGGAGAATTATGATCCATCGAGCATTCTTCGTCGCATCAAGCTTGCAGTGACGAAAATGACCAAAGCTGAGGATCAAATTGCTGCACTTGAGGCCGAGCTGCACGCCGAAGCGCGGCTTCGTCACGAGCTTCCAGAAGCATACAGCGAAGCAAAGGAGCGCATGCTAAACAAATACATTCAGACCTTGCAAGACAAGCGCGCCGTTCACATTGACACTGTCAAGCGTTTGCAACGACTTGCAAGGCCCAAACCTTCATCCCAGCTGTCCCAAACCTTGGCAGCTCACCGTCATCGACGCCGACACATGCCATCACCTTATCCGGACTTTCCTCTTGCTGCCTATGAGCTCGAGGATGGATACTAGACAACGATACTTCGGCCACGTGCCAAATACGAAACTAATGAAAACGATTGCTACGAAATGACTTTTGCCCAGCACAACTTGTCAGACATGCGTGTGCACGTGATACGAAAGGCATCTGGTCCTCCTGTGCCACCCATGGAGTCTTGCTCGACATGCATGTTGCCCATCTGTTCTCATCAGCAATCACCTTAACGAAAGATTCATAAATGTGTCCCTCTCACGTTTGAAGCCTCATTCAGAGATCAGAAAGGCCGCAATATTCGTCAAGAAAGGCATCGCCATCGCACCCAACATTTGTAGCACGAAGAGCGGCGAAGCGCGCTTTTATGGAAAGTACAGAGTTCGCGTCAAGCAAGACCTCGCGCAAAGCTCTCACGAGACACTCGCGATCTCTTGCATCGCCTTCACGCCTCGCCTGTGGAAACGCGCTCACATGTTGCATCATTCCCAGATACACGTCTTCAAAGCAGTCAGAGCTTTCATACGTCTCTGTTTCCGCGACACGTTCAGATGTTGCCGGATGTTTTCCCTCGTGCATCATTTGCTGCGTCGAACCGAGTCCGTCACTCGTGAGGAGATCTGACTTCGAAGGAGATTGTAAGCGCGTCATGACACGGAGGACAAGACTCAAAAGAGCTTCGTCGTCCTGACTCTGGGCCGTCGACTTGCGCACTGCAGCGTGAAAACGAGCCTGCAAGCTGTCACCTTTTGTTGCACGCGGTCCGCCTCGTAGCCGTTGCAGTGCATCTTGAGCACTTGCAGAGAGCGTCGATTCGCGTATGGAACGCGCAAGTGCATCATCGTCAACGTCAGTGTTCTCTCTGTCGCGGGCAACGCCGCGCGTCTTTCTCCTTTTCCCGGTGTCGCCGTCCTTGCCGTGGCGGTAGAGATCGCCACATGGACGCAGAACCTCGAGCGTCCCTCCCTCCGGAAGCACCCGGAAAGACCGCTGCACGGGCTCCCGGGTGTGTTGTTCCCAGCTCACGCCAGCCCGCTGCCCAGGGCTGTCGTCGCCTTCATCCTCGCTTGACATCGCTCAGACGCGCATGTGCGCGCTCGTGCGCTCAAATTTAGCTTTCGTCTGGGTCGACCGAGTCTGACGACTAGGTTTGTTCTCTTTTTCGCAGGTAAAATTCGTCCCAACTTGAACTTCTCGCCTGCATCAAAATCTTCCGCATCGATGTCCAGGCGGCGCACAACGTATTTGCGCTGCGCAAGTACATGAACTTGGCTCTGCATTCGCCCCTCTTCGAGGTACGCAAGATGACCTTCAACGCACTCGAGGTGGCGGCTCGGACCTCGTTCAAGGGCAGGGTCTTCGCCTGCGCCGTCTTGGGCGCCAACAGAGGCAGCGCTCTTCTCCACGCGACCCACCCGGGACTCTCCAGCTCCGTCCTCCCCATGCTCCGCGCTCTGCACGCGAAGCGAAACTTTATTTCCTTGATTTTCATGCATTTGCAGATGACGTTCACGGCCAAAATCATATGCTCGGGCCGCAGGTTGGCCCGCATGCCAGACCTCAACTGCGCGACAGGAGATGACGTAAACTCTTCTCCCTGCCACACGTTGACCTCTTGCACGGAGAAAAAGGTGACGGTCGAGAAAAATGCTTCCCGCGCAAACACCTCAACCTCGCACGTTCTCGCAAAATGCTCCATCTCGAAAAGACTGAGTTCCATGAACTTCTCCGCCGGGGACACATCAATTGGCGAATCCGTCTCGGAAAATCAAAATCTACCTCCATGTAAAAAGTATTCATCACCCAGGTCACACCGCTCAAGATTGAAATCGGTCCAACTTCACAAGTGACTTGATAACGCATCATTGTGAACAGCGTTTGAAAGGCAGAGGTTTCGCAATGCATGGCGACCTCGAAAACAAGCCCCACCAGCTTCTTGCTTGCGATCATGCTGTTCAACAGAGACGACGCCGTCTTGCGGGTGAAGTGGCGGCCCACCACATCAAGGACCGCCTTGATGCAATTCCGCGTGTAATGACCATCGACCGGCCCGTAGCGAAAAGACTTGCTAGCGTCCTTGATGATGTCCACCACGCCCGCAATGATCCCTTCGTGAAAGCTCTCTTGCTTAGCGCGTGAAAGCTCTCTTGCTTAGCGAGCTCAGCCAAGGCGCCAAAGGGATCCTCCTGCACGGCGAACAAATGCCACGGAATCCTCGACTCAACCGCAGTGACGGCAACGGCGATGTGCTTCTCCACCTCGAAGCGACGCGTGTCGGAAAGATCCTTCGCAATTATGCTTGCACAAGAAGCAACGTGGAAAAGTCCCGCGTGCAATTCAAATACCAGATCTCCTTCCTCGCGGCGGAAACACTGGGCATACGCGAGGATGATAGGGGCCACAAGCTCAACTTGAACTTGAACGATTGGCTCAACGGAAAACGTAGCACTGGTACTGAAACTGACAGACGTAAGTCTCAATCGCCATGGACGCTTGCTCAAGGAATTTGAGCTTCAAAAGTAAGAAAAGGCTTCTTTCTGTGCGACGAATACCAAAGAAATTTTGAAACGAACCACTAGAAAACAAGGTAACAGGGCGAGCCTAAATAACTTTAAGACGGCAATACTATACCACACACGTACACACGCAAAGGCATGCCTCGTTCATCAATTTCTTTTATTCTTGAAAAAAAATGCGGACGTTCCTACGGCTCACATAAGAAGAAGTTCGATAAGAACTGGGAACACATGCTTCTCAGAGATGAGCATGACTCTTAAGACGATGACGATCGGTAGGAAGAGCAGCAATATACGGAGAGAGGTCCATGCCAAGTACGCCCCAGCGCGCTTCAGCAGCCACGAGCGTTTCTGGCGTCCAGTAGGAATCGCCCGGCCAAGGAAAGCCGAGAACAGCACGCTGTGCAGGTGTCAAAGATACAAAGAGACGCTCAAATGCACCCACAGTGGGTTGCTCAGGGTACAGGTCTCCGCCGGCAAGCACGTGTTTAATATTGTAAAAGAATCGTGCAAAGCCAGTGTTCCAGGCATTCACGCGATCCGTGGATGACTTCCTGAACACAAGGTTGCACACCAACCGAGAAGCGCCGGGACGTACAGGACGGCCTCTGTGCCATAGATCATGTCGGTACAGCAGCACTGTGCCAATGCGATAGTCCACAAGCTCTTCCCGGCGATAGAGTTCTTGCCGTGCCGCATACAGTTCGGGATCGCTCGAAGCGAGATGTGCCTCGGCTTGCGCGCGATCGTTGATCCATGGGTGGACACCTACGCCTGGCATGCGGTACGGCCAGGCGTATGCTGGGTCAGAAGCCCCGCGTCTCGGCACAACGCCGGTTTTTCCGTCGCATGCGTCGGCGTCGTCTAAATACACAATGATGGCCACTGTCTCGGGCGCATCAAACGGAGGGGGATGGTTGAGATCGTGATTCGGAAAGTCCATGTGCATACGCTGCTCTACGCTTGCATAAGGCGCGCGTGATCCAGGTCCTTCCGGTTCATGAACACCAGACTTGAACCAGGCATCTCCCTGGGTAAGACGCACTTCGCGTGTCTGGAGCAGCTCTCGTGCTGCGTCCTGAAGCCCCGGTGCAAGAAAAACCTCGTTCAACGAGGCCTGTGTTGAGGGAAACTCGAATTTCCCCTGTGACCCAAAGGGCATCTTGCGCGTTCTGCCACTATCATCTTCATCTTGCGTCGTCGCCGCTGTTGTAGCCTGTTGCGCCGTTCGCCGGCACTCTGCGCGCACGCGAGTGCAAAGCGCATTGTCGAGCAAGCGTCCTGGCGCCACCACACAAAACCCCTCTTCTGCCCACTTCCGCCGCTCGTCCGCGCTGAGAACAACCATGCTCCCGTCACTTTGCGCGCCGCCTTCACTCGCCGCTTTGCTACGCCTCCGCGAGCGAGGCCAGAGCTCGTTGTGCCGTACCGGCGGCCAGGGGGGTTAAGAGTTTGCAGGCTGAAGCTGCCTGGCCGTGAGTGCACACGCACTGTGCCCGAAAAGGAAAGACAAGAAAAGAGAAGAGCAATCCAATCGACGCTGTCATCGTTGGGCATGAAATGATTAGAGAGATTGGGAAAGGTTACAAAGTTCAGACGTTGGTATCAAAGAACAGTGCAAAGCGAAAAACTACACAGCTCGCCATCCCACGAAAAGCCAGAGACGGCCCGAGGCGACGGCGGCGGAACCACAAGCGTGTTTGATAAAGAAGAGGACCTCCCAACCAATGGAGATCCCGCAGCGACAGCGGCCCGAACGTGCTCGTAGCCACTCTGCCCAAGCTCCTTGCGCCAGCGTGCAGCGTTTTGGGGCGAGTCAGCCTCGAAAAAGAGTTTGCGGCCCACGCGAGTTCGCACCATGAAATGCTTTGCGTCATTGCCTACAAGCTCCACCTCGGCGCTGTCCAGGAGGGCGACGACAAGCGGGCGTTTCGAGTCTTGTGTGCGGTAAATGAACAGAAAGTTCAAATGAACGACGACCCAATGCGCCTTCCACGCTGCAGACGTGGTTCCTCCTGCTGAAGAAAAGGTTCGGGCCAATGGCTTGAGTTTGAGCGTGCCGCTGATACGAATGCGTTTCGGGTTCAATGCGGACGAGGGCATTGCGAGCTCGCGGCAAGACAAAAGACCTTCCTCCTCGTCGTCGTCCTCTTCCTGTTCCTGTTCCTGGCCCTCGGCCTCCTCCTCCTCCTCCTCCTTGACTTCGTTCTGGCCTGCCTGTGCCTCGGCCTCGATGGCCTTGCTGCCTCGAGCTTTTGATTGCGCCTCAACGCTATCGACCACCCAAGATCCCGGCGTGGTGCATTCCAACTCTGCCAGCAAGGTACTCACCTCATCGACGTTCTCCGAGTCGGGGCTGAGCTGGCACTCGTACGGGCTGACAGGCCGCGCGTCCAGTTGGCGAGAAGCGCAGAGCCCCGCAGTCGCTGCATCTTCCGGAGTTTTCACAAAAAGCAATCCGACGAGCTCGTCTTGGTCCATGGACGGGACCTGCGACTGATGCTTTGCAATCAAGTCCTCAGGCGCAGATTTGTGCGACTCGTCAGACGCCACAAAGTGGTCCACAACCTCGTGCATGGCGCCTTTCATTACCGCATCCGAGGTGGCGGAGCTCGCCTTATCTTCCGAGCAGACCGGTGGCTCCAGTGAGGCTCGACGTTTGGCTTCAGCCTTGGCTTGGGTGCGCAGCATCCCCATGGCGTTTGCGCGGCCTCGGGCAATGGCATATGTGGCCATGACACGGGCCACATGTTGGCGCTGCGTGGCGACCATGCGCTCATGTTCGGCTTCCTTTTGCTGAGATTGATGTCGCGCGTGCCTCTCCTCAAGAGCAAGGTCAAGTACAGGCTTTGTCCCCTTGGCAAGCTGGTGCGACGAAGACGACGACGGCGATGGAGAAGGTACCTTCATCACAACGTGAGTGTCCTCCGCAGCATGGTCCTCCTTGGCCTCTTGCGCTGGCGACGCAGCTTGCGGTGAGAGCAGCAGTTCTTGACGGTCCAAGCGAGTCTTGCCAGAGAGGCGTGCGTCGTCATGCTGTCGTGGAGTCAACAGCGGGCTCGATATGGGCGATTCCACTTTTGCAAGTGACGGCTTGGGCCTGTTGTTGCGAGCAAATGGTGACACCGTGAGCGCCGAGGCTGGCACCGAACCCAAGGTTATCCGTGGGGAATGCGCGTAGGCAGAGTGCAGGGGCTTAGCACTTGCACTCTTCGGGCGTCGAGACGGACTCTGGACCGTGGGCGAGAGCCCTCGAATGTATTGACCTACAGGCGAGGTGATACTCGTGTACTTTGATGACCCCGGCGAGATACGCTGCGACTGGTTTTTCAAGGGTGAGCTGCGCGGTGAATTGTCGAGCGAGGGCGGACTCGGCACTGACACTGGGCTTGATACCTTTGACGTCTTGCCACGAATGTAGTCCCGCACAGGGGAACTCACATTATAGTACCTTACGCTTGCGCCCCCTTTGGTGGAAGACGAAGACGATGAAGACGACGAAGAGGATGAGGATGCAGAAGAGGATTTTCGGAGGGATGGTGATCCTGTCGAAGACTTGCGCGGGGGCGTGTGCGGGCCCGTGCGGGCGTCGAGAGCTCTGTTCGCCAGAGGCGAGTGTTGCCGCTCTCTTTCTGCAGCAACGCGACGCGTTGCCGTCTTTTCTCGTGAAGACTCCTGACTTGCGACGGCGAGCGGCGAGCCTCGAGCACGCGTGGAGGGCGTCAGGGAACCTTTGGGGGTCAGGGCCTTTCTTGAAACCTTTATCTTGTCGTTGTCAACGTTCGAGATGATTTGTTTGCGAGATTTGGCATGCTTGGTTGTCTCGTAGCTAGGATTTGGATGTTCTTCTGTGCGCACATTCGCCGCGCCCACCTGATTCTCCATCTTTAGTATCCTGTAGGAGCTCTGCAACGCCTGCCTCCTCTCGTGTTTGCTTGTTTGCTTCCTTGCCTCTTTGCTCGTTTGCCGGTGGAGCTGGCCGGAGGTCTTTCTGTCCGGGCCTGCTCGTGGTCTCTTTCTTCTTCCGTGCTGCGTCTCCTCTGCTGCTGCTCTGCTGCTCTGCTCTGCTCTGCTCTGCTCTGCCTACGCGCGCGTCTCCGGCCCACCAGTCCAGGGCGCGAGGATTGAGGCTGAGCAACAGCAACGCGCGACGACGGTCCTCGCGCGACGCACCGCCCCTCTCACCTCACACGCGGCCTCGCGTCGTTTTTTGCAATCCCGCTTTGCCGCCTTTGCTCGGCGAGAAATTGTTCGTTACGACGTGGGGAGCCAGGCAGAGGCCCCAGAGAGAGAGACAAACTGACTGACTGACTGACTGACTGACAGACAGACAGACAGACAGAGACGCCAGGCGCCGACGAGCCCACTCCGTCGCGCCTCCCTCTCGAAGCAGAAGCGAGCGAGGCCCTCTGCTCTCTCTCTGCCAGGTTTGGATGGGCGGGCGGGCTCCTGGGATGGCTGGCCATCGAGTCAATCACAGGCAGGATTGGCTTGTGCTACCCATGCCAGCGACACCAGCAAACCGGCAGCGGCATGCGAGGCGGAGGCGCTG
Source organism: Aurantiochytrium sp. KH105 (assembly GCA_003116975.1). Classification (NCBI taxonomy): domain Eukaryota; class Bigyra; order Thraustochytrida; family Thraustochytriidae; genus Aurantiochytrium; species Aurantiochytrium sp. KH105. Next base: position 188,852 of record BGKB01000020.1, on the reverse strand, counting down.
CACGCGGCGGGTTCAAGTTCATAGTGGCCCAAGTTCATGGCTCATGGTTGTTGTAGTGTAACAAGCTCGTGGTGGTTGCCAGCGGCGGCACGTGGGGCAGCGAGCGCAACGGTCGAGCACAGAACCGCAAGGGGACATACTATGGGTGTCCAGTATGGAGGTGAACTGCTAGAACTCACCAACGTGGCGAGCGAGCGAGCGAGCGACGCGAGCGACAAACAGGGTGGGGTTGCTCAGCAGAAAGCCACAGCCACGTGATTTCAGGGGCACGGCTGGGTCCCTATCAGAACGACTCGGAAAGGAGGATGGAAGGAAAGAAATCGAAGATGAGCGCGCGATGGTCAGGCTGACTGGGATAGCAACGAATGAGCTGGCCAGTAGGGAAATCAGAAAAAGGCAAAAGGGAATAGGCCTAGAGCTTTTTGGTAGGCATACTGTCCTTCATCACCTTATATGCTGGCTGCGCGACTTCATGGAGTTGCTTTGGACTTGTCACATTTCAGGTCAAATTGACTATTATTAGTTTTCAGGAAGATCAAAGATGGTGCAGGTCGAGTGCGCGATCAATAATTGTGATGCTTGTGGGGTGGCGTCGAAAATGAGCCAGTGGAAGAGGAAGAAAAGGGGGAAAGGGGCTGGGTGGCTGCGTTTATGGTCATGATCGCCATTCATCATCACTTTATGCTGGCTGCGCAACGCAATTGTGTTGTTTAGGACTTGGACATGCCCCGCGAGGACTCGCCTCTACGAGATGATGTGTTTTGCTTTGACAAGCAGACGACTCTACAGACGTTTCCTGCTGACGAGACTTGCGACTCGAGCGATGGCGATGCGACGACGCGCGCCGCGTAGCCTTTCGTCTTCTTGAGCACGATGCAGCGCCCTCAATGGTGACGTGCGAGTCGACGAAAAAGTCGAGGGGGATCTCTTTCCATGAGTAAAATCTTCGCATCAGGGCGAGGCGATCCCGGAACTCGTCAATCTCCTCTTGCGCTGCTGCTGCTGCCGCTGATGTTGTCTTTGAGCTCTCATTGTGATGTAATCGAATGGGGAGGCTATCCGCACGAGCCTTGTTCAGCCGTAGTGGAACTGATTTGGTTGACAACGAGGCTAACCGGCCTTGGCGAGACTCTTTATCGTGATCAGATGCTTGTTTCTGTGTCGTGGTTTCAGCAGTGGCCCCTTTTCTTTCCGAGACGGCGGATGATGCTGGCGATGGAGGCGGGTCGCGTCGAGGAAAGGGAATCTCCTGAACGTAGCGCCCCGAGACCATGGTCTCGACGTGATTGTCGCCAGCATCGTCATCGACACGACTGAATCCCTCATTGGATAGAGTTCGTGTTCGTGGTGAGGGGCATGGCGTGTGACAAGGAATCGGCGTCGAGCTCAGTGCATCAGCGCCCTGGGAAGCATCGAGAGCAGGCTTTTGATGACGAGCTTTTACGTTTGTACTTTCAATGCTGCTGATGCCACGTCTCGCGCCGTCTGCGACTTGGGAGGCTTGCGAAAAGCTCGCTGTGCTTTCGCTCGAGGTGGTTCCGCTGCTATCGTGACGTTTCATAGAGCCAACTCCTCTGTGTGCGTCCCGCCCCTTCTTTACATGTGCTGTCATGCGCACGCTCTGCACATTTGCAGAGACGCAAGCCCCCATGTTGATGCGCTGGTCGTGGTGGTGTTCACGCGTGCTCCGTTGCTGTTCCTGCGCGCCGGTCTTGCAAGAGTGCGTTTGGACCAGAGGCGGCGTCGCAACGGCCGCAGGGTCCGCGCGTTCCTTTCTAATAATGATGATGACAAGGATTGGTGAACTGCACTGCGCTGCTCTACGCTCGAGCTCTCGTTTTGCTTGCTTGTTTGCTTGCTAGCTTGCTTGCTTCGCAATCGCGAAGCCTTCCTCGCAGAGTGGTGGAGGACCCGCGCGCCCGCGGCGGGTTTTCAAAGTTTGCTGAGCTGTGCAACGTCGGAAGGCCTTGAATCTCGAGCTTTCTGGCTGACGAGTGAGTGCGGCGGACAGTCCGTGAAAGTTCTCTTTTCTGCTTTGGATTTTGTGGGCGTGGGGCTCAGTGGTGCAGCACCAACCAACCGGCCCGAGATGACGCTTTGCTTGCGAAATGCCCGCCATTGTGCGACTCTGCGTTCTCTGCTGGCCTCGAATTTCTTCCATTACTTGGAGGCGCTGGGGCGCCGCTGTGCCCGCGTGTCGGTCCCGCGCGCGACTTGGTGCATCGCCACTATGGCAGCGGTCGTACAATCTGCAAGGCCCGCCGCATCGCCCGCCGTGCGGTGGGTGGTCTGCTCCTCACGACCTCTCTCTCTCTCCCCCTGCGTGTGTGTGTGTGTCCATGCGGCGGTGGTCGGTCAGTCTCGGTCTGCCAGGGTTGTATATCATCATCGCTCGGCAGGCGGGGACGATCGATGTCTGGCTGCTTTGCTTTGTCAGCTCCGGCGTCGTTGGTCCCGTCGGGCGGTCAAATCAAGCACATCACATCGAGTAACATCGTGTTAGAGCAAATGAACGAGGTCGCGCGTCCCAAGGTTCGTGTGGCCTAGCTCCGACGAACTGTAAGAGCGCGGCTCATCCATCCATCGCAGCCTGCCTGAACAGACTGTGGCCAGGGCTGGTCGGTTTCTACAGCAGCCAGGACGCACCATCTCGAAAGAAACTGCAGCACAGGAAATGTGGCAAACTTTTTCTTTAAAGCCTTTTACGCATCGAAGAGGCCGTCTTGGACCCTCCCTCCGTGGCCATGCCGAGCGCCACGCGCTGCCGGGATGGGTAGGGCAGATCTCCACCTCCGCACACCGTTCGCGGCACGAGTTCAACTTTTCAACGGGCAGTGCTCTGCACAGCGACAGTCCGCGTGACTTTCTCAGAAAGACTGCCTGACTGTGATTGGATTCATTCACGGGCTGACACGTTGCCGGCACCCTGCGTGGCTGCTGCTGCTGCTCGCAGGGCCATCCATCTGCATCACCGTCGTCGTCGTCGCCTCATCGTCGCCGTGGATCTCATGCATGGGTCAGAATAGATGAGCTAGCACGGGCAGGCAGGCAGGCAGGCAGGCTCACAGACAGTCATCGTCTGAGTGAAAATCCATTTTGGCCTGCTTGGCGCGTGCAGGCAAGCTCGGCCAGCCGCCGCGGCAGCAAGGCCGCACATAGAGATGGAGACGGCGGCACGGGCTTGTCTCTCGTCGTTCTTCGGAGCCTCCCTCCTCTCTCTTTCTGCACGCTCGCTCTACAGCACGCACGGCAGCGCAGAGCACCGCTGCGGCAGTCCGTGCCTGGCAACGCAGAGCAGCGCAGGGCTGCTAGGCTAGTGCACGACGAAATATAAAGACTAGACCCAGGCCTAGCCAGGCCTAGCAGACCAACTAGACTTCCAATCGCGGGAGGAGAGGAGAGGAGAGGAGAGAGAGGCGTGCTCGAGCGAAGGGCACGCGCGCAGCACAGCAGACCTGACTGCTCGCGAGGCGCTCGGCGAGCAACCTCGCGGGTGGGCGCAGGCCGACAGGCAGCCGAGGCAGCCAGCGAGCTGGGGAGCTCAGCTGCGTCAGCCAGCCGCAGCAGACGTCGATCGTCCGGGCGCGCGCGATTTGATTTGATTTGATCTGATTTGATTTCGCTAACCATGGACTGGCAAGACGACCCGCACGAGGCTGGCAGCCAGACGTGGTACGGCGAGGCGCGGTCGCTCGGACTCGGTCAGCCTCCTGGCAGAGACCTTGACGCCAGCTCGCTCGCAGGCTTTGCTTCGCTCGACCTGGGCAATGCCCTCGCGCCACATCACAATGGCGGACCTGACTATGGCGAGACTGTGCGTCGCCTCCTGCACTCGAGACGGCGACTGCGCGAACGACGTCATCCAGCAGGTGTAGAGCCCATTGCGGTCTCCACGCGAGGCCACTTCCTTGACGACGACGAGTACTTTGGGGGGACCTCGGCACTGTCCTCACCGAGATCTGCAACATCCTCTTTCGCAATGCCCGAGTATTGGCGGGGTCCGCCCTCGCCGGTCTCTGCACCGACAATGCCAATGCCACGTAAGCAAAACGGCATGCGGAACGCTCCTCCAACACCCGGTTCCTTAAACCCCACAAGCGCCTCTCGCCAGCTGCTCGAGAAACTGGCACCCAAGCTGAAATCCTCCATGCCCTCAGTTGTGGATTCCTCTCCAATCACGGACGATAACGATGCCGCGAGCGGGCCAGGCGAGGCGGATGATACCGATGACGAAGGTTTCACCGACGTTGAGACCGATATGCCTTCCATGGAGATGGAACTCAACGACGAGCAAGCTATGCACAGCGAAGGAAAAACGCCGACAGGCAGAGAAGACGTGCATCCAATTTCGATCGAACACCCGCCAGCAGGCGATGCGCACTCCCATGCCGCTGTGGAACAAGGCTCTTTTTCTTATTCACACAAAGACCTCGAAGACGAAGATCTTCCTGTAGCCAAAGCCATTCAGATCAAAATTGTACGACCATCACGAAGCTCACGCCAACCTGATTCCAGAGCCACACTCCGTGAGCAACCGGTGTTCGACGCCGGCGTACAGGCTTCTCAGCCTGATGAAGATGCTCACAACCTCCCTGTAGCAACGAGTACAACGCAAGACTCGGCAGTGCAAACGGATGACGCATCGGTGGGAAAGGACAGAGAAGCAGAAGCCGCCGGCGCTGTCTCCTCGGTGTCCATCCATGAACAGCAGGATGTGGCCATTCAAACGGAGCAGGTCTCTCAGCAAAACGCCTCGACTGAGACAGAAGATGAAGATGCAAGCGCAAGTGCAGTTGCTTCGGACGTGCCGAGCCCCGTCGAAGTTGCTCATGCCGCAGTCCAGACTGACGATGTTACAGAGACCAAAGAATCGCCAAGTGTCGTCAGTGTTGGCACGGATGCGGCCGCAGTGGAGACGGTGAGCACCGGCGTGGACCCAATTCCTGAACTTGCCGAGATTTTGGACCGTGATCTTCTCAACAACAAGGCCATCAGCGACGGAGAGTCGCTGCGTCAGACGCTGGGTCGCATCCAGGAGCGCCTTGAAGCCAAGTTCTCCCTTCGGCCCCCGCTGCAGCGCTCTCGTTCGAACCCCGAAGATGGCTTTGTGCGTTCCATGGCCGTTCAATACGAAGAGCGCCTCGCAGTCTTGCAAGAAGAAATTCGCAACCAATCCTCGCCAGTCCCCTCGCGGGCTCCGTCGCGGGCCGCCTCGGGTAGGTTGGCCTCAAGCGACGAGCCGGCCCAAGAGGATGCTCGTTCGAAACCCACGGAAGCCGGTACTTTCGACCGCCGGAAGATTGCCTCTGATAAAACGCGGGATACCTTGGGATCATCGCGAGCAAGGCAGCAGCAGCCGCCGCAACAGTCGCAACAGCGTGGAGTCTCGAGCCACGATCAACAAGAGGATCAAGTAGATTGGAAGCAAAAGATTGACGATGTCCGCAGCGTTTCAAGCGCTGTGTCGGATCAGGTGTCGGATCTTCGACGCATCAATCAGCTTTTGTAAGGCCCTTCCAAGATCGGCGACGTAGGCAGGCCTAGAATTGGTAATTTTACAAGTTTTTGTCCTTTATGTATTCACTCGCAACTCACCCTCGCCTTGTCCTCCTACACGTGGTCTCTCTCATGATTTTACTTTCCGTCTTTCTCTTGCTTGGAGCCGCTGTGCTTGTGTTGGACTCCTTTTACGAGTTGTGGAAAAGCCTTGTCAGTTGTCGCACGTAGTCATCACCCACACGTGTAAAATCGGATTGATTTGGACGTCGGGTCGCGACCATTTTTTGTCAAGCAGAGACAATCCCGGTCTCATTCTCGCTCGATCTCATCAGCCAGATCGACAACGCAAGCGTGCATCGTGAGGAGGTGACCTTACGAACAGCCCGACGCGCGGAACTCGTGGCACAGCAGACTTGCTTCACTTGTAGGTATAGTCAGCAAGCGTGAGCTTGACAAGGACCATGTGGCTGTTCGGGCGCTCACGAGACGATGGCGCCGAGGCCGCGACCTTGGTCGAGGAGGGGGACCCCGAGCTCGGGGAGAGCAGCGGAACGAGCAGCAGTCGCTGGGCGGTGTTTTCGTCGCTTCCCTCGTCATTTAACCTCTCTCGCGCCGAGGACGCGGAGCGCGTCACGCCCGAAACCACGGATGTCGACGCAGAAGTGACGGCCATGTGCGCAGACCTGAGCTATGAGACGCGTCTGTATGGCTTTCTCTTTTGCTTTGCAATCGGGACGTTGATGAGTCTGTCGTCGAGTTTCTTTGTTCCCTCAATCGTGCTCAAACCGGAGAAGTTTGCGCTGCCGTACACAATTGGGAACGTGCTTTCAATGGGTTCGAGCATGTTTTTCGTGGGACCTGCACGCTTCTTCAAGACTCTCTTCAACGAAACACGTCGCGTGGCCGCCATTCTGTACCTTTCCACGCTTGTACTCACCTTTGTGGCGGCCATATACCTGCACATGGGTCTTCTTTGCTTTGTGCTGATCATTGTCCAGTTTTCTAGTTATCTCTGGCTCATGGCGAGCTACATTCCGTATGGGCGTAACATGCTTCAAGGCTGCACGCGGCGGGTTTTTTCGTTCTTCATGTCCTGAAACGCCTCCTCTCTTTCCATCTCATCTTCCCACCTTTCGTCGCCAGATAAATTGATGGACACGGACCGCGACCGCGGAAACACCCAAAGCTTGCTCACGACGCACGGATATAATGATGAAATGTAGGTAAAAAGAGGCCATGTACCACGACAGGTCTTCATGTATAACTTACGTATTTACTGGTATCCATGCTCGTGCTGCTGTCGATGAAATACCTCGGGCAATGCAAGGCGCCGTTCGTGCTGCAAGCGCTTGACTTGATCGCCAAATGGCGCCAAGGACAGACGCATTGAACCGTGAGTCACCTCGTGCCGTGCCGTGCCGTGCCGTGTCGCGAGAGAGGAAGGGAGGAACTGCTCGCATGCTGCTCGCATGCTGCTGCTCTGACCTCACCCATGATTTTGATTTTACATCTAGTATACAGGGTTTAGTTAGTCCAATCTTTTGAGCTTTCTCGCAGTCTTGCTGCCTACTTTTGCCGGTGGCGTTGTCCAGACGCCGGCGAGCTTTAAAGCTGGCGGACCTTGCCTCCTTTTCGAGCATGTTGGTGATATCGGAAGGCGTCAGAGCAGGGCGGCTGTCGAGGATGGCTCTACAGACAATTGTAGATGCCAAAGCTTTCCGTGAGATCTACAAAATACAGAGAGAGAAAGTCAGGTATACTAACTGTAAAGGGAGGGAGGGAGAGAGTGAGAGGGAGGGAGAGAGAGAGGGAGAGAGAGCCCGAGAGAGAGAGATAAAGGCGAAACAGCGAGGCGGGCGATCTGCAGTGCGCGGGGCAGCAGACAAAGAAGCCGCGCGTCGCCGGCGTGCAGCGCTCGGGCTCCGGCGCGCTCGGGCTCGCGCGCGCGAGTCAAGCAGGAAGCAACAAAGCGGCAGGGAAAGAGGCAAAGTAAAGCAAAGCAGCGTCACGAAGCAGCAAAGCACAACAAAACGTAGCAGGCGGCGCAGCGGGCGGGACAGCGCGCGCAGAAAGCGGTCGAGCGGCGTCGCTTTGCGGGCGCGGGAACGCGGCCATGGATGCTGAAGCTTCGCAAGGGGCCACAGGCGCGGCCAATGAATCGGATGCGGGCGTAGAGACCATCACGTCCGAGGAAGCGCTCAAACAACCTATCCGTGATTACCTCGAGGAGCTCGAAGATATCAACGACATCAAATTGAAAGTAGCGCGAGCCGCCGTCAGCAAGACCCTGGGGCAGCCCGTGGATAAAAAGGCCTTCAAGAATGCGATTCAAGCTGTTATAAACGAAGGAAATGGTAATGATGACTCCTCGGAGTCAGAAGCCTCGAGTTCCTCCTCACCAGATGACGCTGGTACAGGCAAATCTCGTCGTGGTGGCCTCGCTCGGACGCAAGCCGTGCTCTCTAAGCCGCTGGCCAACTTTCTCGGCGTGAAAACAGAGACCCGCCCGCAGATCGTAAAGAAGCTCTGGGAGTACATTCGGGAACATAATCTTCAGAATCCCAATGACAAGCGACAGATCAGATGTGACGATGCGCTCAGAGAGCTCTTCCAGCGTGACCAGGTTACCATGTTCAACATGAATAAACTCCTCACCTGCCATATCATTTCGCAAAAGGCCTGGAATGAAGGCAAGCGCACCTTTGATACTTACAAGCTGAAGCTCAAGGATGAAGTGGCGTTTCCCAAGACGGCGAAACCTTCCAAGCCGAAGACCAAGTCTGGAGTCAAGCGCAAGCGTCGCGGGGGCGGCGGCGGCGGTGGCTTCTGCAAGGTTTTGCGAATCAGCGAGCCCTTGCAGAAATTTATGAATGAGGAGACGGCAGCGCGCACTGCTGTTACGAAAAAACTTTGGGAACATATCCGCGCGAACGAACTCCAAAATCCCGACAACAAGCGTGAGATCATTTGCGACGATACCCTTCGCGACCTTTTTGGACAGGAAAAGGTCACCATCTTCAGCATGAATAAGTTCATTCAGCCGCACTTTATCAAGGACGATGAGTGAATTCACGGGCGATAGATTGAATGAACCAGCGATCCGACCGACCAATCAACCAACCAACCAATCAATGAACGAATAGATCCAAGGAATGAACGAGCTCCTTGCGATCTAGCCTTTGGCAGACAGCTCGCTAGACGGAACGTTGTAACCATGTGAGCAAGAAGCGAGTTTACAGCCGCCGCGGTGACATTATGATGGACCAGCCAACACAGACTTGTTGATCTGGAGGCATTCGTGACAACCTTTTACCACTCCTTCTGCAAGCGCTACCACGTACTTTTCTGATAGCCATCTCAGCGTCCGGCATTCCCATCTATCTGCGCCTCTTAGCACCATTATAATTGCTTTTTTCGCCCTATGCATTCTATTTACTCGTATGAACTGTGAGAAACGAATGCTGCAATACGCCTTGATAACGTCGTGGATCCCCACCGCGCAAAGTCAGTCGACGCCAAAAGAGCACCAGCCTCCAGCTTTTTGTGTTCCATTCACAACAAAGCCGTCAGTAGCGATTCATGTGCAAAAGGGATCCCTTGCCGACAATGCAAGCACTTGTGGAGCAAAAGCCATGGAGATATAAAATGTATTTCTTTGATTGCAAAAGTGCCTCTCTTGTTCGTCGTCAAGTTGTTCGTCGTCAAGATTAGCAAAGTCGCGCACAGCTCGAGTGAGCACGCTCGAGCGGATTGGCCCAAGCAATAAGTGAGGTCGTTTGATTAAGGAGAGATGGTCTTGACGGCTGACACTGTGGCAGTCGGCTTGCGGAATTTGTACCTGTACACGAGGTATCCGGCGACAGGGACAACGACCGCGGCCGCGAGGCATCCAGCAAGGACGGCCACGAGCGTTGAGTTATCATTCTCGGCCTCACACCAGTCGTAGGCTGGGACAAGGTTGTCTTCGAGCCAGCTGCGCATAAAGGTGATTTGCGCATTTTGGCCATTAACAATCTCCCAGAGCATCGTGACAGCAGGGGTTCCACCCTCGTCGTTGTCGTCATTACAAAAGGATTCATCGAGACGGCGGCCGTTGGCGGCAGCGAGTTGGTACAACGCAAGTTCGGGTCCCTCGAGCTCACTGAGACGGCGACCGTCGTACGAAGTGCCGCACTTGAGCGAGCCAGGGTTGAAGTGAAGGAGCATCTTGGCCATGTTGACAGCGTTCTGATGATGAGGAATCATTTGGTACATAAACTCCGCCGTGGGATCAGAATTTCCAGAGGTGCGCATCTCGGTCATCATTTTGCAGTTGATCGCAGCCATGCACTCATTGAAGGTGTTGGCGTCGCCGTTGCAGTGAAAGACGTGGTCGCCACACTGCTCGTGGCCCTGGTACTGGGAGACATTAAAGGTGCCACAGCCAGCGTCAAAACCTTCGACCTTATGGTACTCGTATCCAAGGGCAATTTCGTCGGTCGGGGCCCGGATGGCCAGAGTTTCCGTGTCGAGGATCTTGATGCGAAAGGACATGTATTTGTGGATGTGGCAAAAGGCGAAGATTTCCTTGGTGGCGTCATCCGTGATGTTGACCTCGATGGTGAAGTTACCGGCATCAATCCAGTTGTCGCGGCCACCTGAGAACCAAACGCCTTCGTACTGGTCGAGGCCAAAGTCTTCTTCGTCGGCGCAAAGACCAGTCAATTCATCGTACTCGTCGCATAGAATCTCGCCGTTGAGCTTGTACTGCGGGTATTGGCAGGAAAGAGTCTCGTTGCAGGTCGTGCCGCCGGGAGGGTCAACACCCTTTTCCAGCTCGTCGTTGCCGCTCAGAGCGCCGTCCGGGGCATAAGCGAAACCAAGCGGATGAAACCAGTTGGTCTTATTGCTTTGGTCAAAGATGTACTTGACGTTGGCCTCCATGCCAAGAGTGGGCATGTGTCCTTTGTCCTCGCATCCCTCGACCAAAAAGTACCCTGTCTCGCTGACGAAGATGTCGAGCTGAAACCTGAAGACACAGACCCTCTCGGAGCCTGTCCCGGTACACTCATTCGACAGACAGAGGTCGTCAAGGACGTAGTCTGCTTGAGTGCCTGCAGACAGCGCTAAAACCCCAACCAGCGCCGCGATGATCTTCGACATTTTACAATCCCTCTTTGTCTTTGGAAAAGAGCAAGGTGGCTTGCTTTGCAGTAGAAGACTTATCCCTTCAAAAGGCTTGTCTGTACAAAAGAGACTCCGTTGTTTGATTTTTTCTTCGTGTTGAGGTTTTGCTGCTGCTGCTGTTGTCGCAACATCAGCTCGAAACATCCTCAGCTCTCTCCATCACCTTCGGCCGTATTTTGCAGGTGTGCCGACGTTGTCGTTGATTGGAGCTAGCGAGCTGCTTCCTCCGACTCGTGCCACAGTGACGGGGACCAGACGAGAGCAGGGAGCGAGAGGTATACCTGAGAGGTGTAGATAGACACTTTCTTTCACCTAAACTCTCTCTTTGTCTCAGACTCTCACTCTCTGCGTGAATGCACGGAAGGTATAGGAAACGAGGAGTTCGCCCACAGTTGGGGCCGGAGCCTAGCGCCAGCGGCGGAAAAAGACTTTTCAGAAACAAAGGAGCTGAGCGTATATGCGCGGATGGATGCGATGCAATGCGGAGCCGCGGACACGGAGTCGGGGCTGCGGGGCTGGTGCTTCCTTTTGATAGATTGAGAGAGAGAGAGTGATTGATAGCTGCGCCAATAGGGAGGTCGCGTTGAGCCGAGCCCTCGCGACGGGATCAGCTATCACCAACAGTCACGACGGGCAACTTGGAATGTACTGCAATGCACGGCGATGCATTGCACGGCCAGGCAGGAATGCACGTGCCGGTACATTGACACCCACACCCGTCTCTCAACGCGAGGCGAACCTTCGCAAGAGAGGACAGGCGAGAGCTATGTAGAAGAGGATGGAGTATGGTGATCCGTTGCAGGCAGCCGGGACGGGCTGCCAGCAGTGAAGTCGAATTTGCCTTCATTGGCTGTGAAGTCGAGCGTCTAAGAGCCCTAATCGCGAAGAAGTCAGTCTCGATCATGTGCTTCCCCTTGCTGCACTGCGTGCATCTTCGGGAAATGACGCCATCTCGCTGCCTGCCATTCGCCACACGGAGCGGCAGGATGGAATAATCAAGGATGCGTCTGCCCCAGACGCACGTCTGCTTCCACTGACTCTGATCTCTCATCAAGGCTGGCTTAGGTTTCCGCGCTGCGCTTTCGAGACGCCATGCTTGGTCATGTCTAGCCGTGCCTACTGCTGCGGACGACTAAGCCAGCTAGCTAGAGGCTCGAGACGTTGAAGGGTTGAAGGTTGGCACAATTAGGTGTTTCCTAAAGAAGGCAATGCACGGATAAGAAGGTGTACTAGTGAGCCCAGCTCTCTGATACACGACGAGGTAAGAAATGGCACGTATGATTGGCGGCTAATAACTCCGGCAGAGATTAGCCGAGTGAGAGTCTGATGGCACCGTCTATAATCATGCATGCACGGACTCTCACCGAAGCCAAGATCCGGGCTGGACTGGACCGCGAAGAGGAAGAGGCGCGAGCGCTGGCCAGTGCGTCCAGCTAACCCATGCCCGATTGAAGGCAATGAAGAGTGCTCTGGCTTTCCCCATGGCCTTCCGGCGGCGTAGTGAGTGATTTCGCCGTATAATAGCGACCCGATCTGCTAAGTGCGTGCGTGCAGCATAAATTCATTCCACTCAGATAGTAAACTTCTGATTGCTTGTCAACGACCTGGAACGAGCAAACGGCTCCGTCTTTTCTTAAAGCGATCTAGCTTGTATGCGTCGTGCTTGGCTGCACGCCCAGACTGCGTCATGCTTCGGCATTCCCTGTCACCATTGAACGCATGTCACGGCACATTAGTAAGATCTCTGAGAGACTTGCGCCCCTGCTAGAATGAATCTGGCGTCTCTCTCACCAAGACCTAAAATTGGCAGAATGAATGCGGGAACAACTTGCTCCTTTGTTGATTCGCGGGAGAGCCTGGTGCCTGGTATGAGAGCAAGCGATTATAAGCGATTCTGAGCGCAAGTAGACCCGTTCATTTATTGCTTGTATCTCGCGAGATGCTGCTCAAAAGAATCCGGGTCGCATCGTGCGTTGTCCGTAGCTTATTGCAAGATCTCCGTTGTTCGTTGCAAGATCTCCATTCAATACAAGAGGGTTTCGGTCTCCTAAGAGGTCACAACATAGTGAACTATGTTTGCGCGCGGCATGCTCGTTTTGATCGAGATGGGAAAACAAGCAACGAGACCAGAACTTCGTCGCTGGTTCGATCCGATTCACGCTAAAATCAGCGCCCAAGCGAGACAACGTACGACCATACAAGCGCAAACTCCTGTCGTCAACGTGCCAGTGACCATGCCAACCATCAGTGAAATTCGCGACAGGATTGCGGGCACAGAATTCAAGGGTCGACTCACCATGACAAACCTTCCGCGTTTTCGGATACTTCTCGAATTCAACGCGTCTTGCTTGAAGATTGACCCTCGAATCTTGCGTGAGGTTGGAAGGGTGTGGTACTCCATTCACCACATTTCGCCTTGCTTATTGGATACACATTGTTCTACATGATAATTGACGAGCAGTACGAAATCATGCTCCTTTGAAAGTTCCACGCGCGGTTCGCTGGTCGAGACACACTCAGCTTGCTGCACCTCGGATCATTTTGTCGCCCTCGCCCGGGGGCTACGGGATTCATCACTGAAGATCCCGCAAATTTCATGAAGATCAGACGCAATACAGTGAAGGCAAACTGAGGTGACCTATCCCAGAGCGATTACTCAATGCCTTTATTTCATACCCCTTACACCTGAGCTAAAAATCCGCAGTTACCCTTGTCACTTACGATTTTTCGCAGAGTCGCAGGCGCTCAAGTGGCCTGTGCACGGCGAGTTCACTTCACTGCGTGCACGCGCTCGCACTCGGCCGTCTCATCGCGCCAATGCATTCATTCATTCAGAGATCAAGACATCGCTATTCGCAGGAAAACATATCCAAATAAGAAAGAGTCAGAAGCACACGAGCGAGCAGTTCACGATTGCAAGCGCGTGTCCTCAAGGCCTACCAGAGTGTGCATACTGGCTAAGTTCGGGAAAGTAGTACTTTTCGCCGCACACGCGAGCCCAACTTCTTTCTCTATTTGGGTGCTGGCCTTGCCTGCCACAAAGGCAATGAAGTGAAATCATGAAATCACCTGTGATCGCTTGTGAGCCACCGACGGTTAGTTGGCGCGAGGGAGCTCGTAGGCGTCCCTACAGCCAGGCGCTCTATACGTGGCGCTGCCAGCGTTGCACAAGTGAGCTTTCGCCTTAACCCACACACGCGCTGGCAGCAAATGAAGGAAGACCTGAGATATGATATAATTATAAGTGAATGTTAGGAGCCTAAAAGCGTGAAAACCCAGCAGGATTCTTCAACTCGAAGCCGCGAGTGTCTTGGAGGACGTTTTCACCTGCATGAAATGTCTGAATTGCAGCAACTTTTTGGGCAGCAAGTTGTGTTGCGTGTTGCGGCAAGTTGCATCGCGGAAGATTACGTTGCAAAAAAAGGTTCGGCAAAGCTAATCTACTCTAACAAGTCCTCAGTGGCACATAGATAGAGTCGCGCCCTACCGCTCTGAGTATTCTAGAAACCTTAATATTCACTCCAAATTTGAATTGTAGTATTGATATTCCTTTACAATTCGCTCAGATATCTTAAAAAAATACAATATATATATTAATATGTATAAAATAATTAACATGTACCAAATTATATCTTTTTAATTTCATTTATGACCTATTATTCATCAGAAATATAAATTTAGATATATTTTGGAAATATTATGTACACAAAGAAACAAATATTTAAAGTGTAAAATTTTTGCAAGAAATAAAGATTTGCATGAGAGCTTAAAGCTTTTTTTTTTTACATATTAAACCAGATGAAAGCAACTCCATGGTTTGAAGAACGACCCTTTGCGTCAAATGATTCATCTACTGACCTGAGAAGAATTTGGAAATGAGCTTGTGGGATAGAGACTGATTACGTTCGATTTGATTCATGCAGGCTTATTTTTGGGCCTGTTGCGCGCTGAAGCGCCCGCGTTCTTTGATTTTTTTTATATAAATAATAAAAAATAAAATATCATCTTGCAAAGGCAAACAACATGTTGTTCCTGCTCGGTCGAATGAATGGGCGGGCGTTCAACGATTGATCGCTCCTTCTGCAAAAGGTGGATAGGACTGCTACGAGAGCTCATCATTCTGACAATGAAGGGGAAGCAAGCGAGCAAAGCAGTGAATTCACTTACTATCAATCTCAGTTAAGGAGGAAACTATTGTTGGTGTGCATAGAAGGCTCGTTTCTCTCTCATCTACCTACCTACGAGGCGCTTGCTACACACACGCTCACAATGTTCACTACTGAAAAGCTCCGGGGCGACGTTCAAAGACAGCAACGAATCCCTCTGCTTGTCGCGGCGCTGGTAACAACATATGTATTGAGAACAGCAGATGGAATGAGGGTTTTCTTTCTCTTTTGCGAGTGAGCAGGAAATTGAAGAGGCTCCTTAAAAGGTTCTCGTTGCAGCCTTTCGGCTGCATCGCTCTCACTCCAATAACCTCATGCCTCCCTTTTGCGACGAATGGTTTGGTGGTGGTTTGATCACCTTTAAAAATTGTAAGGAAAATTGTAAGGGCGCACTGCATCAATCGATTGATGGGATGGACCTGTTGGTGGCATTGATACATTTATTTTGCGCTTGGCCACGCACGACCTATCGAATAACGATGACCAATGAGGACGAATTCATTTGGGAGAAGAGCGAGAGTCTTGTTCGCAAGCAAGTTCGTTGGAAACTCATAAAAGAAAGTCGAACACAGAATTATGATGTGATGTGATGTGATGTGAGAAAATGGGTGGATGGATAGATAAAAGCGAAGATGGCCAGGTGAAACAGGACACATAGGCTACATACACGGAGAGTGCCTGTCTGTCAACCCACTCGTATCGAGTGTGAAAGGACAGAAGGGACGCCCGCACAAAAGGCGATCCCCGTGGCTCGCTGTAAGCGAGCCAACCTAGACTCTCTGTCGCTGCCTCTCTTTCATCAGCGCATGGAATCGCGCTTACCGAACATGGATCCCCCACCGATCCAGAAGGACCGATTGCGCTCCGCCGGAGTCATGACATCTGATGCTGCTGCAATGGCTTGGTTGCGCTTGTACGTGGCAAAGGCTTTCCAGGCGTAAAAGACGCTGGCCTGGGTCCGGCGCTCGTAGCGCTCAGTGACTTGCTTGTCGAAGATCTCGGCGACGACGTCCTCCATTTGCTCGAGTACATCCTCGGCGTTCACAGTGCCTTTTCTGAGTTCGCTAGCAAGGTCGAGAACTTCTTGAACGCCGACGCGCCAGATGTCGGTGAGCATTCGATCTTTGAGTCGAAACTGGGCATTGTAGTCAAGCCATGCTTTGTTGATCGTATCCGTCCAAGTTTCCTGCGACCCCTTGGACGGGGCAGAGATCATGTATGTTCGCGCGTCGGTGTGGACGGCAAAAACGTTGCGCATGCGGACCATGGCGTAAGTGGACCGCGGTAAACCTTGGGCCACTTTGTTCTTGTCTTCGAAAGTCATCATTTCCGTGTAAGAAACACTACCGTAGGCCTCCTCGTTGTTTCTGAAAGCATCTTCGTCGCGGTAGTATCGAAGACCTCGCGTGCGATGCAGGACAAAGTAGCGGCGATGCCAGCTCTTGACGCGTCCTCCTTGTTTGCTGAGCAATCCTTGCAACAGAAAAGTCTTGTCATCTAGTTCCGTCGCGAGCGATTCACCGCGCCTTCGCCCACCAATGATAGACATGGCCGAAATGGAGGATCCGGCGGTGTCGCGCCTGATCTGGCTTTTCCTCGTACGTTCCTCCTCCGCGGCCAGCTTTCGAACGACCTCCTCCATCCGCTGAAGGTTCACGGAGGGTCGTCCCGCAGGCGGGCGCGATACCACTGCCTCATCGTCTGCCATCGTTTTGAGCTTGCTTTTGCTAGCGTCTTCGTCCTCGTTTTCGTCGAGCTCGAGCTGCTCAGGGTCTTGGAGCTCTCCGCCCTCCGGCTCGGAAACTCTTCCGGGGGAGGAGGAGTGCCAGGGCCGCCAAATGTGCGCCGCGGGGGTCTTAGGCCAGTGTCTGAGCCCCGACGAGTCGAGCTCCTTGGGCACGCGGGCGAGCAGGGCCTTGGCGCGCGACCCGATGCGAGATGGCGTGCCGAGGGTGGCGCGCGGGGTCCACGACGCCTCCTCCGAGGTCTCCCGTGGACCGCTGTCCGAGGACTCCGCGTCCGACAGCTTGCCCGCGGAGTTCGCCTTCCCTCCCTCCTCCCTCCCTCCCTCCGCTCCGCCCTGCCTCTCTCCTCTCCGGCTCGCTTGCCCGGACGCGCTCGGGGTGTTCGCGCTCTGCGCGCGCGCGTGCAGCCCCAGCAGCACCATGCAGAAAGAAGGCGGCGCTGGTCATTCGGTCATTCATTCATTCACTGTCATTCATTCATTCATTGATTTCTTTTGCTCACTTATCAAAAGCCTACTCGCTCATTCAGTGATTCATTTGCTGGTTGTTTGTTCACTTGTGCACTCCCTCACTCACTCCCTCCCTCACTCACTCACTCACTCTCACAAACAATCGCTTGTTATTAGTGGCTTGGCTAGCGCGTGCCTGCTTTGCGTGCCTTTTCTGCGTCATGAAGTGAAAGGGCTGCCAGCAGGGCCGCAGGGGTGGTATATGCTATACTACAACCAGCCCAGAGGCGCTTTGCTGTTTCGACGCGTGCACATCTCCACTTCGGCGCAGCCAAATCGCTCTCTCGCGGCGCGTACACACGCGCGGCCTTCTCTGTGTTTCTCCCTCTCTCACCCGCGCCGTCAGAGCAGTGCACGCGCTGCCATTATCCCCAGTAGGCTAAAGTACTAGGCTGGCTAGGCCTAGTCGGCTAGGCGACGAGGATCGCAGGGAAGCAAGCGAGCAGGCACTCGCTCAGATGAGAGACAAGGAGAAGCGAGCCATCGCGCCGCGAGAGAGGTAGGAGCTCGTGCGTCAACAAGGCGCTCATTTCATCGACCAAACTGCAAGTTGTTGTCATGGTCTGGCGATGCATCGTTCTCAGCTTGCAGTCAGAGCTCAGCGTCCGCTGCAAGTCCCATCCAAACCATGGTTGGCCTATACCTTCATTTCTTGGGGAATGAAGGAGGGCCAATGAAGCGAGCGAGGGTGAGAGGAAAACTAGCGCAAATGGAAGGCGGGCCGGAGAGAAGAGACTGCGATCGTTCCCGCCGGGAACGGTGAAGGTCCTTCTCTCCCTCCCTACGTCCCTTATTTCTAAGGAGGAGGTCACAATCCAGGGATGGCTAAAAGAGAGCGTGTCTTCAAGCAACTTCACATTAGACTATCAGTTTTGAGAAGGTTCGCGCAAGGGAAGATTTGGTTGTTGATTGCAATGCAAATTGAGCAATTCACCGCAATCAAATTCTCAGCAGCCTGCCAAGCAAGAAAAGAAAGATCATAACCATCGAAATGGGAAACTCGTCAAGGAGGACGCTCGGTTGCTGGGTCTAACAAGGGGATAGAGATTCAATGTCGCCCGGTCCAAAGCGACCCGTGATGAAAGACCCATTCATTCAACGTAGCTACAGACTGACGGCGGGATTGTATGGTTAATGTCCTCGTGCAGAATCAGTTCTTTCCACCCCAAGAAATGAATTTGAGACTAGCTAACCTACTGATCTCCAGTATCTCTGGCTGGCCAGAGAGCTGCTGTCTCACCGAGACGAGACTTTGATCGCATGGTAAGCAGCCGCATGAAACGGCTTCTCATTCCGGTATACCAAAGAAAAGTAGTAATCGGTTCTTTGTTGTGAGGCCAAGTCCAGACCTGATTCAAAAGGGCCACTGGTGTCAGAAACAAACAAGAATACGGTTTCTATTTTTACCTACCAGACTGGCGGGCAAGACCTTCAAAACGAGGAATACTTACTGTCGTTCGTCGACGGCTGACAGTGAAAGATAATCAACCGTGGCCTCGCAGGGACGCCCTCTCTTTGTCTCCACAGGTTCATTTCCCGCCCATCTCCCTGTTTATTCTTCAACCACAGCCACGCAGAGACCACGCCCGCAGCTCTTCCTCGTGCTGGTTACTTGCACTACCGCAGAAGAAGGCCACACGCCCTCACTTCGGCACCCCACAGCGCGTGCAGAGACCGACGCGCTGTGTGCGTGGCGCCGTGACCGGGGCTGTATAGACCTCTTCCCGCTGCGAGGTCTGTTTGGGCCACTTCGCCGCGAGAGACCTGCAAGTTCGACTTGCGAGGGTCCGTCTACAGTGCGGAGTAACCGCGGCACAATGGACTATCCGCTGCCGCAAGTGCAGCTCGCGCGGCCAGCGCTTGCTTGCAGGGCGGCTAGGCCGCTAGCTAGCGAATACTATAGGAGCCGGGCAGGCAGGCAGACGCTGCAGGCAGAGGCGGCAGCAGGCAGAGGCAAGGAGAGGCAGAGGCAGGCAGTCAACCAGCGAGCGAAAGAGAGAGACCTGCGCACGTCCGTCCGCGCAGCCTCCGAGGCCCCTTCCCCCCCTACTTCCTCGCGCCCGCTCCCTTCTCTCGGCGCCATCTCCTTCTCCCGCGCGCTCGTGCGCAGGATCAGACAGAGGAGCTAGCGAGCTCGCCAGGAAAGATGTCGCTCGGGGCGGCCCTGCAGGCAGCGCGGCGAGCGCCTTTCCGGCGCGCCGCCGTGGGACGGCAGCAGCTGCAGACGCGGTCGATCCGCAAGAATGCCCACGTCGAGGCGTGGGACGGCTGGCGTGCGGATTCGCACAAGCGCTTCGAGATGACGGCATCCAAGGTGCCAGCCCTGCTGCTCTGGGGCCTCGTCGTGCCCGTGGCCATGTTCGTCCTCGGCAACAAGGAGGACAACATTCGCGGAGGCGCCGACTACATTGAAAAGAGGTTCATCGAGGACAAGGAGCACTTCCGTCTTATCCACGGTGAGGAGGACGACGAGTAGAAAATGAGACAGATCACTTCTGACGCGCGCGTCATGTCACGTCACACCCGAATGCTCTACGCTGCGGGCAGCCCTGCAGGCGTCTTCACTCGGTCTTGCTGCAAGCCTCTTTTCGCTCATCTGTTGATCTGATCGATGGACGGATCGATGCTGAGACTCGATTCGTAGGGAAGCGGGGGGGCTCTTTTCTCTGTTGCTAATCCAAAGGTAAAAAGAGGCTCCCTCGATATGCATCGGGTCCGCAGATATCTCCATTCACACAACGACGAATGAAACAAAATAGGCCATCTGGGGAGCGGACTCCTCTCCCGCAACGACTGGACGGACTCCCGTTTCCAACCCTACTCGTTTCTTTCTTTCTTTCTTCCTTTCCTTCTCTCTCTCTCTCTCTTCCCCCCCCATCTTTCTTTCTGTCTATCGGTTGCTTGAAACGTACTTTCGTGAACGAGCAAGGCAAACGCATCCACCTGCCTCTCTCCCTCCACAATGGACAAGAAAGACGAGCTAGCCAGAGTCATCCATTACACACAACCAAAACTTTTATAGAAAAAATGGAAAATCTTGATTGCTGTTGTTGCATGGGACACTTTTACAAGGTGGAGTTATTCGAACGCCCAGACGCAGCACTATCGTCGCTCATAGAGAAATTAAGTTGTCTGTCCGCTCGCACTCGCTGGCTCACTGCGCAACCTTTACCTAACATAAATGGCTTCGCAAATGATGATATTCATGAACAAAAGGGACACGCAAACACTGCGGCCTCAGTTGAAAAAGTATTTTGACTCCAGAACCTCTTTCAGATCAAGATCACCAGGCTCTGGCGGCTCCGGAATCATGTGTGCGCGCTGCGGGTAACGTGCGACAAATTGGCGATACAAATCACCGAGAATATCTTGCGAATGAAGCTTGATGAACTCATGGCGCAATTGCTCGTTCATGGCCTCAACGTCACCAGCATGTGTCCAATAGGAATCGTGCACAGCCGTAAAGCAGATGCCAGCTTGCATGCACGAACTCGCGGTCATGAGCATGTGAGTCGAGTCAATCGAGTGAATAAAGTTTGGCGGAAACGCCGTCTGCTGCTTGCCCTTGTTAATATTTGAGTCCTCCTTGATCTCGGTGACAATGATCTTCTGCATGAGCGTCTTCACCGACGATTTATTCTTGACGCGGTACGGCTGCACCACTGGAAGCCCCAGCGGCGTAATCCACGAGATCGGGTCGCCTGCGTCCGTGGAGATCTTGCCAAGCGTCTTGAACCACTCCTTGATCTCCTTGGCAGAGCGAAAGGTGTCTCCAATCGCATCAAGGACAACCTTGGCCAAAAGACCCGAGGCTTGAAACAGCTCATCGTCAGTGTCAAAGATGGCGCCGTGGCTGTTGTCACCGTTCAGTCGCATCAATTTGTTTCGGTCGTTCACAGTCTCCAGCTGACGCATGATCTGGTCACGGGCGCCAATATACGTCACGCCGTACACAGAGGTCATGACGGTCTGCTTGACGACCTTGCGCGAGATCTGGCCGTTCAATTTGAGGGCGAGGTGGCGCTCGCGCTCAATCGTCTCGCGCGCGTTCTTGTCTTCGAACTCGCTCTCCGGGGGTACCTCGAGCTGCGACTTTTCCATGATCACTTCGCGGACGCGCTCCGCCACCGCAGTGTAGACGTCACCGGGGCGCTCACGCGCCACAAGATTGACTTGAGAGCCGCCCAGGCGGTCACGGCCGAGTGCGGCATAATGCTGCAGGCCGTTGCATGAGCCGTCCTGGTGCACGGGGAGGCTCGAGAGGAAGTTGACCGGGTCTCCGCTGTCAAGTGCAGCCTTGAGCTCCATGCAGGTCGAGAGAGCCTGCCAACAGTTCTCTGCGGTGGCCCACATCTTCGGTTTGTGCTTGGGGTCCTCCTTGTCGAAGGGCTCAGCGGCGCAGTCGACCAGCTCCTCGAGATGCGCGTCCACCCACGCCACGCGCTCATCAAAAGAGGCCTTATCCTGGCCCATCTGATTGGCCAAGTGCACCTTGAGCCAGTACAGCCCGCGCTCGCCCAAGGGCCGCTTGTCTTTGAAGATGAGGAGAGAACGCGCCAAATCGTCGCCCATGTGGCTCACGGGAGGAATAGGATAGGCACGCCCACGAAAGTCAAGCGAGTACGGGAACCAGAACTGGTCGTACTCGCTAACAAAGTTCGCAAGACTCACCTTGCTACGAAAGTCAAGGTTCTTGGACAAGTACTCCTGACGTACCCGCTTCAGCTTTTGAAGCTTGGCCACGAGAATGTTGCGCGTCTCGAGCGGTTCATTCCGGAGCTTTTGCTGATGCATAACCTGCTTCTCTAAAGAACGAAGCTCGCCAAGTAGCTCTCTGTACCGGTCATCTTCCACAGAGGGCCGCCCCGTAAACGTAATGTCCATTTCCAGCACCTTTTCAGCCACCTCAAACAAGGGTTTGTTCAGCGTCCATGCGACGTTGCCGAGGGCATTGATGCCGTCGTAGAGTTCCTGACTCGACGCGGCTTCCTGGTTGCGGAGCATTTTCAGCTGCTGCCGACCGCCTGCAGACGTGCGCAAGAGACCAAACCTTTGCGTCAAGAATCCGCCATTGAAGGGCGACGTCCAGGGCCGCGGAGGGCATACCATGGGTCGCGTCAGCGGCAGATTCATCTTCAAATAATCGTCCAGGGTCTGGTTTTGCAGGAGCGCCGCCACGAGTGCGTGGTGCGCTACCACAACGCCCACGGTCTTGCCCTTTTGAAAGGCGCCAGTGTGATAAAACGCCGGAATCCGCTCCTCGGGCGAGTTATCGCCCTTGACCGGCTGCAGAAAGGCGCACCTGCAGAGCATGTGCACCAAAGACGCACCCATCTTTACGGTAGTCGAGGTGTCCCAGGTCGTCTGCTGGAACGTCGAGTCCACAAAACTGTCGAGGCTGTCAAAGGCTTGGGCGTCGCGGTCCATCCTGCGGCGCAGCTCGGTCCAGGTGTCCACCTCGGCAGAGGACTTGATCAGGTTCATCTCATCCAGGACCGAGCGCCCCATGCGCATGGCCAAGTTGGTCAGCGTCACGCCTTGCGGCTGCGAGTGCACGAGATGCATCATTTCCTGAATCGTGAGAATCGCCAAAAGGTCCGCAGGCAAAAGCATGAGAAAGGCCGACGCTTGGTTGCTGCGAAGATTCCGTGCGTCTTTGAGACGTTCCTGTTCGCGTGTGATTTCCTTTGACATGGTCTTGAACCACGCAAGGTAGTGTTTTGGCAACGACTCCAGACGAACCTCGACACCGCCCTCCTTCCCAGCCTCGTCCCCGCTGGGGTCGGCTTCCGTGCGGCCAAAGGCCACAAGTTTGCTCACAGGGTCAATGTATCGCGAGGGCGACCGTGCCGGTTCCGAGAGGGGCTCGTTGCGCATGCCTGCAGCCGCCTCGGCGTCTTGGCTCGAGACGCCGGCTGCGGAGAGGAGCGCGGACCTCGTCATGGCCGCGCCATCGATGCGGCGTTCACGCTCCACCTGGTATTGCAGATCCTGGAGTCTGTCCAGGTACCCGGGTGCGTTGAGGCGCTCTGTGGTCGTGGTCCTCTCGTCGAAGATGATGGGTTTGCCTGTAAAGTCCTCGTCGGCCGCCTCCCAGGCGCCCTCGCGCCAGACCCTGGCCTCGTGGTGCTGGACCCGCTCGCCCTCGCCGGAGCGCCACCGTTGCGCGCGGAGGAGCTCTCTCTGCTGCTTTTGCTGCTGCGCGAGGACCTTTTGCCGCTCGCGCGCGTCCTCCCTGGCGCCGCCCGCGAACCCGTTCGCGCCGCCCTCGTGGGTCTCGGTCACCACGAAGTGCCCGTGCGCCGTGGCCAGCGAGGTGTTTTCCACCGCGCTCGACCCGGCGAGCTGCGCCGCCTGCGCGCGCGCCAGCTGCGCTCCCTGCCTCCCCGCCTGCGTCCTCGCCACGCTCGCGCGCGGCCGCAGCAGTCCGCGCCACCGCCCCTTCGCGGCGCCGGGCCCTGCCCTCCACATGTTTCCTCCGCGCGCAGGAGACGGCGCTCTCGCCCGCCGCGCCCTGCCGCCGCCCGCCGCCGCCCGCCTGCCCGCCGCTCGCCTCCGCGCCCGCGGGCTGGCAGGCCGCCTCTGCCCGCCTCTGCCCGTCCGCCCGTCCGCCGCTGCCCGCTGCCCGCTGCCTGCCCGCGCGGCCGCGGCCTCTGCTCGCGCTTTGCCGCGCCCGCGCTCGCTCGTGTCTCGTCTCCGGCCTGCCCGTCTCGCGCTCTCTCTCTCTCTCTCTCTCGCGTTGCGATCGTTCTATGGCTGGCCGGTCTTGGCTGGCTGCCCGCGCCCGCCTACCTGCGCGCTAGCCGACTCGTGCGGAGGCCTCGCGGAGAGAAGGCGACAGCCACGACCCGCGAGTTGACATGACCGCGCGGGACGCAGACAGCCGCACCGCGGAGAGAGAGGGCGGGTGGGTGGCTGCTGGCCTCGCGAAAAGTCCGCGAGGTGCTCCTCACAAGTATACATACAACAGGGGTATACGTAGGTGGGCCTAGGCCTAGGCCCTGCTTGTCTCTGAGAGACCCTTCCTTGCCTTCATGCGGGCGGGAGCCTGGGCGCTGTGAGGGCGATGCAAGTAAGGGCTGAGGCCAAGGCGAGGCCGCGGCATGAGCGCTGAGCGAGCCAGTGAAACGAACCTATCAAGCCTTGGACCTCCGCCCAGATGCAGCAGACCCGCCATGGCCGTCATTTTATCGTTTACAAAACAAAACGAAAGGAAAGGAGCCTCGGAGAGACAGAGTTCGAGACAGACACGTTCGAGACAGACACGTTCGAGAGTGACACGTTCGAGACAGACACGCTCGAGACAGACACGCTCGAGACAGACACGCTCGAGGCAGACACGCTCGAGACAATTCGAGACAAATACACGTTCGAGATAGACAATTACGTCCGAGACGGACACGTTCGAGACAAATACATGTTCGAGACGGCAAAGTTGAATTTACAGGTTACATCAAAAGATCAGGCCACGCGCGCAAGGTAGGTCATGATCGCAGTGCCGGCAAGGAAAAAGGAAAACTTGAGAATGCGGTACTCTTCGTCCTCAAACTCTTCCGCGAGAACCTCCACAAGCGCAATGTAAATGAAACTGCCCGAGGCAACGCCAAGCATGACGATTTCGGCGCCACCGCTTAAAATGTCCATACTCTCCGCAAGGATACCAATAAGGATCCCCAAGGGTGCAGCAAAGTTATACGCCAAAAGCTCGGCCTTGACTGTCCGAGTGACCGGGTGCTGCGCCGCAGAGACGCCAAGAGCCAGCGATTCAAAGACCTTGTGGATAAGCACCGCGATGAAGGCGTTCTGCTGCGAACGAAGCTCGCTCATTGAAATCGAACCAATCGTTAGCCCAACGATGAGCGAGTGCACCGAGAGCACCACAAACATGAGAAACGTCGCAAAAAACATGTGGCTGTGCTTTTCAGGGTGCTCGTGGTACACTGTGGCGGCATCGCCGTCGTCCTCTGCGGCCTCAACCAGCTGCTTCTTGCCCATTTTCTGGGAAATACCAGTAGAGTCCTCGAGAGCTCCGCTCGCGCCGGTTTCTCCGCTCAACGCGGTCTTGTGTTGATGGTGGTGTCCACATTCTGCGACATGAGAGTCGCCCAAAGATTGGGTCGTTGACCCCGCGGAAGATCGCTGACGTTGGAGCCTGACGCCCAGAGATTTGCTTGCGCGAGCATCCTCAAAGGAGCCCTCATCATACGTGGCTTCCTCCGGGGCGTAAATCAGCGGTGCAAATCGGAGCATCTGGCCGGGCATGCTTCCCATCGCCTTATACATGTCCAATCGTCCCTGGAGGCGGAGGCTCGAAAACCCAGGAACAACACATTTACTGCGACACGATTCCTGCGAACCAACGCTGTCGTTGCCTCGTGGCATGTATACCATTGCCATGGCATCTTGAAGACGAGGGTCACGGCCCCCATAATGTCCAAAACTACGACTGCGCTCTACAATCGATGGAGGTATGGGAGGCGCACTGCCGTACCCGTGTGCGTGGCCGAGGCCGTGACTGCCAAAGGTTGGTTTCCTCTCGGAGACCGGCGCTTTGGGGCCTCCTTGCGGCTGCGGCTGCGGCGGTGGCGCCCCAAGATTTTCCAGTGTTTGTTTCTTGTCGCGGAAATTAGTATTTACTTTTGGAGCCGCCGAGGCCGAGCTCTTGTTCGCTTTGCTTGTGGGTTTGTGCCTGTGGATGGGTGGGCGCGGCTTCGTCTTCTTGCTGCTTTTCGGTGGCACAGGTACGTTGGTCCTCTGCATCCATGGATACTGCAAGTCTTCGTCTCCGGTGTCGCCAAGAATGCGACAGTCTTCTTCGTCATCTTCCTCGCTGGCCTCGCCAGCTTCCTCGGCGCCCGCGTCGTCCTGTGCTGTGGGCGAAGGGCTTGGGCTTTCTTCCACGCTTGTGGCGCTATCGCCTTCCGTTACGCTTGTAAGAGGCGTGCGCTCATCGGGAATGATTGGGGGCTCGGGGGCCTCAACATCGTGATGATTGCAGATGCTGCCGACCGTCGCGTCTCGGTAGGTGAACTCGTCAGAGTCGTGGGTTTCCTTTTTGCCGCTCACGAGTCCAAGGTGATGCAGAAAGATGTAGTGACTTCCACAGCACGTCCCGCTGTGCACGAGCCACACAAAGAGACCGCTCTTCTCTAAGAAAAAAGGAACAAGAATTCCCAGCAAACAGTACACGATGGGCACATAGATGGCGTTTTCAATTGACGTCGTATTGAAAAGGTCTGCATGCGAAACGCGCAGCGACTCCTTGATCGCGTCACCTAAAATGTGTGCCATTCCCGTTGCAAGCATGATGCCGCCAGCAAAGGCGTTACCCAGGGACAGACCGACACTCACGAGCTCGCCTAGACGCTGTCTTTTTTCCGGCGTCTGCGCGGGATTCGCGGCGTCCGTGATCTCTGTGTCGTTGTGGCCCGCCTTGCCGTTGCCTGGTTTCGTATCGAACACCTTGATGAACAGGTGCGGAGCGAGTGTGCCGCTGGTCGAGGCGCAGAGGAGCGCCGTCGCCTGCAGGCACTTCCACAGCGCCGCCTCGGGCATCGTATCGCACTACGCCCTGCGCCTTGCGCGGACGCCGCTCTCCTCTGCCAAACGTTGAGGGCTTGACAGCCTCTCTCCTCCCCTCGCTTGCGTCCTCAGACTGTAGCCAAGGACCACCTTCGCGTCTTATCAGTGTTTAGGCTAACTAGGCCCTAAGGCCATTGCAAGTGTTCGGGCCACCATCACTCACTCGCAGTCAGGCTGTCAGTGAGTTTGCGTGGATGCTTCGCCATTTGGGCCTAGTTGCCTTCTTGGTCGTCGGCCTCGTCGACCTCGTCGTCGGCCTCGTCGACCTCGTCGTCGTCGTCGGCAAAGAGGTCAAAGCTCGGTGTAGGCTTGCTGGTGGGTGTCTGTGGTCTCTGCGGCGCAAAGGCTTGCTGCTTTGGCACTTCGCAAAAAGGTCGAGCCTGAGCCTCTGCGAGTGAGCCAGTCTCCGAAACGGTTTCGTGCCTTTGTCGTGGCGGGCGACGCACAAAAGCTTCACGCGCAGCCCGTGCGGGTCGCTTCCTAAAGATAGGTTTACGCTCTCCACGTCGACGAAAACCTGTCGCGGCCGGTCTTGGTGCAGCTCGGCAGTCGGCACCGCTTTCTGACCACATCGACGCGCGACGTCTTCGCGGCGGCTCTCGAGGCGACGACGTGTCATGAGCTTGGCCTGATGGCGGAGCATCAGCATCCTTTTCGCCTGCGGAAAGTGTGTGCCATTCATCCTTGTTAGATCTTGCTCTTTGCTGTTGTTGTTTGTGTTGTTGTTGTTGTTGTTGTTGAATTCGGTTTTGTGGTTCCTGTTGTTGAAGAACCTGATGATCATCTTGGTTGTGTTCTGGAATGCGCTGCTGTTGTAATTCCTCTTGTTGTTGTTGTTGTAACAGTAATTGTTGTTGTTGCTGCGATTCTTGATCTCGTTCATGTTGCTTCTCCCTCGCAAGTCTGACACGTTCAGCCTTTTTGGCCGCGGACAATGTGCGTTGCTGGGCTTCCAAAGCGTCAAGATGACGCCTGTGTCGTGCAATCACTTCAAGGGCCGTCTCAAGCCGCGCGCGACGCTTGCAAAGCGCCTGAGTGCGCAGAACTTCTTGCCATCGCACCTTGCGCGCCGTCAATTCTGTTTGAAGCGTTTGGCCACGATTGCGGACCTCGGCAAGCCGGTCGCGTAGGTCTTGCGCGCTTGTTCCATCAGATTGATTGCGTTCTCGCGCACGAGCATTTTTGGCAGCTTGAGCTGCACGCTCTTGGGCGTCCTCTGCGGCAGCGCGAAGCGGCTCGCGTTGCAGTTCAAGCTCAGAGCGTCGTTCCAAGAGCGCTGCGCGACGTTTCGAGTTTGATGCTCGCGATTCATCGACTTCCTTGAGCGCGTTTTGCATCCACGCCACGTCTGCATTGTGAGCTCGTAAAGTGTCCCGCCACGCGGTCATCGTGCGACTCTCCTCTTCAATTACTCGAATGAGTATGCGCAGTCTCGCCCGTCGCTGTGTGAGTGCCTCTCGCTGTTGCGCTACTTGACTTGAGCACAAGTCCAACAATGCAGGCTGCGCAGCACGCCTTGACACGACATTGTCCAGCGAGTGCTCAAGTTCACCGCATTCCACGCTCAAGGCTTCCATGCGTTTGGTCAGATCATCGTATGCAGCTTCGTATCGCTGCAGAGCATGCCGCGTCTTGTCTGTTTGTGTTTGGCGATCGTCAATGCGCATTTTCTGTGCCAGCATCATATGCTGCGGGGGTCGAGTGTCACTCGCTCAGAAAGTAAGTCTTTGATTAATGCTGGTGTGTGTTTCATGAAGATTGTCATCGACTCCAAGCTCTCGGTGGAGCCCAACCTACCTCGGCTTGTTCAAATCGTCCACCGTAGCCCGGTGCGTCTGTGGGTTGCAACACCAATTTTGTGCTGCCAGATTGCCGCGTCTCGCGACAATCAAGATCCTGTTGGTAGGGACGAATGGTTTCGTTGTCGAGGCCAACGTCTTGGCCCAGAGCGTACACGTCGCGAGAGCGCCACATTTCTCTCCCTCTGCAAGATCACAAGTCAATATATTGCTGCGTTGCACAGTGCAACACGAGCACGCCGGAACAGAATGGAGGCCGATTTGGGACGCCGCACTGCGGTCTGCGCCGCTCTTCCCTTGCGTCTGCGAACCTTGAGCACAGGGCCACACAGTCTCCCTCGACGTCTTGCAAAAGCGGTTCTGTCGATTCAAATACTTGGAGCACAGGTCCACAGAGTTTCTCTGGACGTCTTCGCAAAAGCGGTTCTGCGGATTTGAATCGCGTTCTGCATCTTTGGCCAATTTGACATGTTTCAAATCAAAAAAAGACGAGAGCAGACGCCAAGGCAATCTTGGGTCTCGGGATTTCTCTGCGCTGTTTCCATTGTCCACCGCCAGCCCAAACCATCGGACTCGCGACGTTGCGCGCATCGCTTTAGCCACAAGCTTGCCAAGGAAAAAATAAGAGGTTCGCAACATGGGACACCATGACCGCGCCATACTGGTGGAAAGACTCAGGGCCACGTTCTCAAGAGCACACTCGACCCATTTAGCTGTCAAGAGGGTTCGGTTCCTCAGACTACTTCGCGACCGATGCAGATGCACACTTATAGCAGTAGTAGCTGCGCTGCGATAGATAGATCGGTGTGCACGCTTTTTGTCGTCGGGTGCATCCCCCTGCGGGCAACCAGGCCCTCATCTTCAGCTAGCAGTCGCTGTAGACTTCCATGGCATGGCTGCAGCTATTTTTTTTTAGGCTGGCCACGCAGACCGCAGCGCTGGCGACGCGACCGGCCCTCCTTGCGCCTTCTCTCTGGCCTTGCCTCGCGTCGTCGCGCCGGGGGGGGGGGGGGGGGGGCTGCCCTGCCTGTGACTGACTGGCCGCTTGCAAAGGAATCCATCTTCGCCCCACGGCATGATGCTCTCTCTCGTTTTGGCCGAGTGTCCAAGTGCGCGGCGCAAGTAGACTATCCATCCATTTTACAGTTGGACAGGCGAGGAACAACTGTGGCTGTGGCTGATCTGAAATGGATCCTGGCTGGCGATCTTGGATACTGACTAGGCGAGGCCGAGGCCTGTGTCAGTCAGTCCCGCAGCCTGCCTCTGTGCGAGGGAGGCAAATCAACAAACCAAATCAACAAATCGAATCAGATCAACCAAATCAAGCGCACAAGCAAGCTCCAGCACAAGTCACTTCAAGCAACGCGCTCACTCGCTCGCGTTCTTTCTCTCTCTCTCCCTCTTCCTCCCTCTCTCGCGCGCGCACGCCCTCGACGAGGCAGACGCCCGGCCTCGAGGAGACCCGACAGTCAGGAGCAGCAGCGCGAGAGTCGCATTCGCGAGGCGACGCGGGGCGGGCGCGCGAAAGCCTCCCTCCCTCCCTCCCTCCCTCCCTCCCTCCCTCGCGCACACGCAGGCTCGCCCGCTCGCACGCGCGCCGGTCTTTCGGTCTCCCGCTTCCTCTCGCTCCGACTGAGACTGGCTGGCTCAGTGCCAGTGCCAGTGAAGCCAAGCCGCCGCAGCGCGGACAGGCGAGCAAGCAACAAGCAAGCACGCAAGCAAGCAAGCAAGCGTGCGAGCGAGCAAAGCAAGCAAGCAAGAGAGCGAGCGAGCGAGCGAGCAAAGCCAGCAAGCCAACGAGCAGGCAGCGAGGCGTGCGCGCGGGAGGCAGCAGCAGGACAAGCAGCAGCCGGCAGCAGCAGCAGCCGGCACGCACAGAGCCAGGTAGGAACTAGCCGGGCGCGCGTCCGTTGAAGGAGCGAAAGAGAGAGAGACAGACTTTCTTTTCATCGCATATACAGACAACGGGCGGGCGCAAAGCAAAGGCGTGCACCCGGACGGTGCGGACATGTTTTCCACAGAGACCAAGGGCAGCGCCGGCACCACGCCTCCCCTGGCGGCCGTGATGAACCAGCGCAAGAGTCATGACTACCTCGCCGTGAGCCAGAACACAAACGTGCGCAAGCTCCTCGACAAGTCCGCCAAGTCCACGGGGACCGAGGAACAAGTGTTCTTCTCGGACTTCCTCGTCAAGATCAATCCCCGCGACAAGCCGCAGGAACGCGTGCTCCTCATCACGGACCGCGCCATCTACAACCTGCTGCCCACAGACTACAGCAAGTGCAAGCGCAGGATCCCGCTCGAGGCCGTCGACTTTCTCACCGTCAGCCAGGCCTCGGATGAGTTCGTCCTCCACGTTCCCTCCGAATATGATTACCGCATGATGAGTCTGCGCAAGGCAGAGGTCGTCGGCGTGCTGCAAAAAGTCTTCAAGGCCTGCACCGGTGAAGAACTCATCGTAGAGTACTCCCCAGCTATGCTCCTCAAGTCCGTCTGCGTCACACGCTCGCAGGCGAAAAAGGGCAAGCGCCAGGGCAGACGGTCCTCCACCATGTCCAACTCGAGCGGTGGCACGAGCAGTCTGCACCGCGGAAGCAACGGAACCTCCACTTCCATCCCTGCGCACGCCCGCGCAGACTCCACCGCGCACATTAGCAAGAAGCGCAACGTGTCGGGCTGGGGCAAGGAGACCTCGGACGTGGGCCCCGACGATTTTCAGCTCCTCAAGGTCGTCGGACGCGGTAGCTTTGGCAAGGTCATGATGGTGCGTAAAAAGGGCGACACGGATAAAAACCGCGTCTTTGCCATGAAAGTCTTGCGCAAGGAAGCCATCATCAAGCGCAACCAGGTCGAGCACACCAAGGCCGAGCGCGAGATCCTCGAGGAGATCAAGCACCCCTTCCTGATGGGACTCCACTTTGCTTTCCAGACCGAGAGCAAGCTGTACCTTGTCATGGACTACCTTACGGGCGGGGAGCTCTTCTTTCACCTCAAAAACGAACGCCGCTTTCGCGAAAGCCGCGCGCGCTTCTACACGGCGGAAATCGCCCTGGGGCTCGGTCACCTTCACTCCAAAAACATCATTTATCGTGACCTCAAACCCGAGAACATTCTCCTTGACTCCGAAGGCCACATCAAGCTCACCGATTTTGGTCTCTCTAAGCGCTACACGGAGGGAACCCAGGCCCAGACGTTTTGCGGCACGCCCGAGTACCTCGCGCCCGAGGTCATTACGGGTGTTGGTCACGGCAAGGAAGTGGACTGGTGGAGTCTCGGCATTCTCCTCTTTGAAATGCTCGTTGGACTTCCGCCCTTTTA
This sequence comes from Aurantiochytrium sp. KH105, assembly GCA_003116975.1. Lineage (NCBI taxonomy): Eukaryota > Bigyra > Thraustochytrida > Thraustochytriidae > Aurantiochytrium > Aurantiochytrium sp. KH105. The sequence continues at coordinate 157,068 of BGKB01000020.1, read as the reverse complement.
CTCCGAGAACGTCAGCCTCATGTACAATCTCATTCAGGTTGGTGATCTTCGCATCCCATCCTTTGTCTCCCGCCCGGCTGCGCACCTCATTTCCGGCCTTTTGCAGCGCGATCCCGCTGACCGCCTTGGCGCTGGTCCAGAGGATGTCGAAAATATCAAGGCGACCGAATTCTTTCAGACGATCGACTGGGAAGCGCTGTACAACCGCAACATTGAACCAGAGTTCATACCGCGTACAAAGGGCGCCACGGATACCTCCAACTTTGATGCCGAGTTCACCAACGAGCCCGTGGTGGACTCTGTTGTTCCTCCAAGTGCTCTAAGCGCCAACGCTGCAGAGTTCAAGGGCTTTACCTATCAGGATGGCAGCGCTATCAACCAGTAAGTAATAAAAGTATTTCGCTCTTGTTTGCCCAAGTCTGGATGAAAAACCAAAAGAGGATATCAAAAGTAGATTCTGCAGCCTAGAATGAAACGACTTCCTTTGGCAACCTCGTAGGAGACACCAATGTGGAGGTGCAGGAAGCAACCGAAAACACCTCATTGATTTTCCATCCAATCAATTCCCGATACCTTCTTTCCACCAAAAAGCAAAACGATTTCGAAAGATTGATGATTATGTATACCTATGCAAATCGCAGGCGTCAAATAGACATGGACTTCAGTCACCACAAGACACCCGCAGCGCGCCAAGTCTGACATTGACTTGACCGATTCTTTGAAACTTTTTTTTTCTTGAGAACGCTCGTTCGTGCATCCATCACCTTGAGTGTAATCATTGTCTTTTCTCCCATGTCATGCGGCCGTAGGCACACGCCCAAATAGTCGATCCAGTTCTGCTCGAGAGAGCAGAACTTTGACGGGAGGTTGCGCAGAGCGATCATCTCCAGCAGATCCAATGTGTAGCCGACCGACCTGGCGAGGACGACTGCCTACACGTGCATCCGCGCCTTTGGCTACGGCGACAGAACGCGTCACTTGCAAAGATGCGAGACGCTGAGCAATCGCTCGTGCACGAGCTTGTCCGTCGCGAACCTGCTGCTGCAAGGAAACCTCTGGAGTCTTGCTCAAGTCGGGAATTTGCGCGCTAGCCTGCGCCAGCAACGCAGTTCGCTCCAAGAGGGAAGCCCGCACACGATCCAACGTATCCTCGCCAGTCCGCAAGCTTCCATGGCTCTCCTTGGTGCCAGCATTGTGCTGCCGACGCGGCACCTTGCCACCACCATATGAAAGTCGCGGGGCAAAGTGAAGCGGTGCCAACTTCCCAAGCTGAGTGTCCAAAGCGCGCCCTCGCCAAAAGGTCACATCATCCTGAAGCGCCCGTACTAGTGCGCTATCCACGAGCTGTCCAGCCGAAGCGGTCTCTGATGTGCCGGGAAAGGTGGCGTGATCGACAGGCATTGTTGCTTTCGTCACTGTTGTCGCCAGGTCGGTGCTCTTCGCTGCCACGGTCTCTTTCGGGGATTCAATGCGATCATCAGACCTCCCGCTGCGCGGAGAGGCAGGTCGCGCTGCCTGTTCGCGAGCCAGGTTGAGCGCCTGTTCGACTTCGAGTTCCTTTGTACGGAGCTGGGCCTCGAGATTGGCGCGCTCCTTTTGCAGAGCATCCTGGTCTTTGAGTGCTGCACGAGCTGCACCAAGTTTTCCCTCGAGTTCGTCGCGCACCGCCTGCAGAGCCTGGACTTCGCTGCCCTTGCTATGCACCTCAAGCACCCTGCGCTTCAGCGCGCTCTTTACGTTGTCGAGCTCGGCTCGCGTGGACGCGGCTTGGTCCAGCACAGTCTCTACAGAGTTGGCATGCTCCTGCCAAAGCGCTGGCGGCGCCGCCACGTCCACAGCGCCAATCGTCTGAGACATGCGCTGCACCTTGACACAAAAGCTAGACACAAGCTGTAAGTTCTCGGGACTCTCGACAATGACGGCAGGCGAGGCCGCCGTCACATCATCCTTCGCTGTGGCCACAAATGCCTGGAACGCCGCGAGTTCAGCGACTTCCAGCTGCTCGTGCGCAAAAATGGTCGAAAACTCCAAGGCAGAAGCGCAAGTCATGAGATCCAGACAAAGTGACTCCAGCGCAGCCGCATTCGTCTCGTCCTGACCGCCCTCTTCTTCAGCCGCGCTTTCGCTACCAGTCAACAAGGCAAGCTGCAGAGACCGCACGCTTGCATATGGACTGAGCGATTTAGCTGAGACCCCAGCCTCCTCTGGCGCTGCAGATACTAGTTTCTCATATACCGTTGCATACGTGGAGCAAGCACTCTGGAGCAAACGCTCGACAACAGCAATTTGGCTGGCATCTTCATCTGCAGCAAATTGCGCAACCCCCAGCTCGCCGCGCTTCACCACAGCCAGAAGTTGGCCGACTCCTTGCGACATTTGCAGCAACGTCGACACAAGAGCTTGTGCAACGCTCTCGAGAGCGGCAAACGGCAACGATTGCGCCCTCGAGGTCGTCCACAAGTGCGTTGCGCACGAATGCACGTCGAGAAGAGTCGCGATGAGGTTGCGCGCGGGCATAGGCGCAGCCTCAATGTCCCATACAACGACGCGCTTGGCAGTCCCGGAGCGCATGATGAGCGACACGAGCATGCCACTGGCGTCGACGACTTGCATCGCCAGCGAAAGAGCTTCCAGCACCTTGGCGCCCTCGCCCATGATACTTGGCGGTACAGCCGCGCGCATGCACGCGATGCCAAAGGCTGCGCGTCTTGCGCCGGCCAGGCCTTCGTGCATTTCGATGGTTCGCGATAGCTTGTGCTCCGTTTCAGACAAGAGGGCGAGGTTGGCTGCACGCGCAGCTTCCTTGGCATGCTTCACTTCTGCTTGGAGACTCTCGATGACCGCAAGTTCGTCGCGCAAACCACCCTCGCGCTTTTGACCCTGCAAAACAACCTCGCGGAGTTTCTCAAGAGCTTCATCCTTGGCGGCCAAGTCGCGTCGCAGTGATTCGGCCTCGAGCTGCGCGTTCACCATTTCGGTATGGTTTGTCTCCATGTCTCGCTCAAGCTGCTGTTGCATGTCCGTATGTTGCTGCTCAAGCTCTTCAGACAAGAGTCGCAACTCCTCGAGCTCTTCATTGGCCTCCTTGAGAGCTGCGTTCTCGTCTGCGAGCTCGAGGTTCTTCTCCGACAGTGACTCGACCATGTCTTCGTATGCCTGTGCCGTGTCGAGCATGCTCTTCAGTTCTTCCACTTCATTCTCGAGCCTGTCCTTGGCTTTGCGCGCCTCTTCAAGCTGCGATGCGCTTTGGGCGAGCGTGTCTCGCTCCTTTGTCAATGCGCGAATTTCTCGTGCGGCCTCGGTCTTTTCCGTGGTACTCGCCGTGTGCAGGCGTTTGAGAGCTTCACGAAACTTGGTGTTTTCTGCCGTCACCTGAGCAAGCTTGGCAGCAATCTCTTCGGCACCTTGTGGTACCGATGCCGCAGCGGCCTGTGCGCTGGCTGCGGCAACAGCCGCCTCGCGTTCTTCCGCGACGCGCATGCGTTCCTCTTCGACGTCGAGTTTGAGCTGTTCGAGCTCGATCTCCATTTCCGTGGCCTTTTCCTCGGCGATATCCTTGTCCACCTCGAGCTGCTCCTTATCGAGCGAGAGGGTCTCGACGAGCGCATTGAGCTCTTCGATTTCCTTGGCCTGTTTTTCGAGCTGCCGCTCCTGTTTGGCCGAAGATGCCTTTGTCTTGGCCTCGACATCCATCTCTGTTCGCTCAAGCTGACTCGTAAGCGTGCGGACTCTGCCTTCAAGGTCTGCGCGCAAGGACTTTTCTGCGTCGAGCAAGGCGTCACTCTTGTTTTGCTGTTCCCCACACGTTGCGAGCTCCTGCCGCAAAGATTCAATCTCTGCGCGAAGCTCGCTCTCTTGGGTCTGAGCGCGGCTTTGAGTCTCGGCAAGTGTCGTCTCAAGACTTTTTACTTGCGCTTGGAGCTCGCCGCTCATGTCCGCGTCAGGGGCCGTTGCAGGGGTTTGGGCGCCCGATGCCGCAGGAGCAGTCTGGCTGGGAGACAACGCTGAGGGAGCAGGAACCGGCTGCGGCTGTGGCGCCACAGGCGGCTTTCCGGGCGAAGTGCGAGGCGTTGCTGCATTTCGCTGCAGTCGCTGCGCCAGCGCTCGTTTCTTCTCGCGGGCGGCCTGGATCTTGCTCAAGCCAGGGCGCACTCCAGGCGTAGCAGCAGCTGTAGCTGATGATGCTGCTCCTGACTCCGCGTTATCAGCATTACTACTTGCAGCACTACGAGTGGGTGTTCCGGCAGGAGAGCCCGCTTTCAAAGGTGATTTTATCGGAGAAGCGGCGGGCGAGCTTGATGGAGGTGGTGTCGATGTACGGTTTCCACCCCGAGCCGTAGGCGTCACTGCAGCTCCTGATGCCGGAGAAGGCGGAGCGCTACCATCTAGCTTTGTAAGCGCGTCCTCCTTGACAAAGCATCCGTGATTATCCGGGCATGAAAAGTACTGTAAATTCAATTCGTCAAGATAAAAAGCGTCAGTTTGTGAGTATGTGCGCCCTTTCTCTCTTTCTCTCACTCGCTAGAATACCAGCCTCGCATCATCGCGAAAGCAACGGTGTACGAGGGTCTGCATGCGCAAAAACATGAGCTTGCCGAAAGCGCCAAGAGGTGTAAGTAGGTGCGCGCTCGCTCGCTCGCGTGCGTGCGTGCGTGCGTGGGAAAACGTACCCTGACATCCTGCACGCTGCCGTCGTTTTTCCCTGTCGGCCCATCAAGCTCCACGCCAAACCACGTGAGCCCGGGTGCGAACTGCGTCTCGCCCACGAAGCGCACGACGCCCTGACCGCGGTTTGCCACCTCCACGCGGTCTCCCGATGCGACCACCATCGCGCCGCGCCGCGTGTCGTCTCGCGAAGCCGCGACGTTGTCTGCTTTGGATACTCGTGTTGGCTCATTTTCTTTGGCTGCCCATCAAAGAGGGCCACTGTATCAAACATTTTTCATCAACTGAGTCATCTGAGAAGGAATAAACGCAGCAAAGTTCTGTGAGGCCGCGGGCGGCCAGGACGAAATCAACTCGCCATTTCCTTTGAGGATGCTCCGTCATCGGGTAGATGGCGATCATCCAGCAAAGGGGTTCTGTGGATTCTTCAAGGGCGTGTGGTAATGATAACGTTAACTTGGACAGCATATTCCGAACTTGTTCGTCTTCGCAACAGCAAGACCTCAATCGAACGATTGCGTACCACTTTCAAAAAAGAGTTGAGTATCTGGTTGTAACGAGTCCACAGAATCTCGAGTCCATAGCGGTGTGACCGCTGGGGCCCCAAGCAAAGTATTTAGACCACTTCGATTCGGCCAAAAGAGGTCTATTTAGTCGTCAGGCGTCAGCGAAGTTCTGCTTGCTTGGCAACGGTAACATGACATTCCGAAGTTAGTTGGGAGCGTCAAGAAGGCGGTCGGTCGATCGCTCGGTCGGTTCGAGCAAGCATCGCACTTTGGGCGCTCTACGACGCAAAGCGTTGCTGCTGCATCGGCGAGCAGGTGGTCTCGTGCAGGTAGCACCGTTCGCTTCGCTTTTGGACGGAGACGACGCAAACGGGGGTAGACCTGGTCGAGCTTGCTCCAGGCACGCAGACACGTCCGCACGCGAGAGCGCAAAGAGAGAGAGAGAGAGAGAGTGAGAGAAAGGGAGGAAAAGCCCGCGTGACGGAAAAGGACAAGATGGCCTTTCGCGAACTACGAGGTAAGTCAACCAAGCGCAGAAGATGGCGAGCGCGGACGACGCAGCAGAGAAATTCATGCTGACGAACATGACGAACGCATTGCAAACCCTATAGATTTTACCGAGTACATGCGTGTACTCGGCTACCCGCGACTGGTATCGGTGGACAACTTTCGCACGCCAAATTTTCCTCTCGTCGCAGATATATTGTATTGGATGGTGCACAAGTATGACCCGGCTGTGTCAATTTCGGACGATATTAGCACGGAGGACTGTCGCGTCGACTTCTTGACGAGTATCGCCCAGGTCATGGCTGTCAAAGCCACTGTAAAGCTCAATACGAAGCGTCTGTATGCCGCGGACGGCAAGGCTGTCAAAGAGTTGCTCAAGGTCGCAAAGCTCTTGTACGCAGCGCACGAGGCCAACGTTGGCGACCATGATGAAAATAGAGAAGGCAAAGGCGGCGAGGAAGACGTCCCAGAGACGGGCGAGGCATCATACAATCAGTTGCATGCGCGACTTCCCGATGTCAAAGCTACCCGGCGTCTGGCATCGCAAATTACTGAGAGCGGCGCAAAGCTCTTTGATCTCCTTCACGACGAGCGCGAGCTCTCTGTGGAACGCCAACGCTGTCTGCGATTCCTTGACGGCATCTCGAACAATCTGGACAGCGGCGCGGAGCATAAATTGGTTGAAAAACGACTGGAGCAGCTTCTTGACAGTGCAAAGGAGAATGTGGCGGCCATGGAGAAGCAGTGTCAGGATTTGGCAAGCGATGAAAAGACGTTGCAGGTCAAAATCAAAAAGCGCCAAGGCGAGCTGGAGCGCAACGATAAGCGCCTGAAGAGCCTACAGAGCGTGCGACCAGCGTTTATGGACGAGTACGAAAAGCTCGAGTCTGAGCTTGAAAAGATGTATGAAGTGTACATGGAGAAGTTTCGCAACCTCGACTACTTGGAGCATCGATTGGAGCAGTTCAGCCAGCGGGATCGCGAAAAGGTGGAGCAGGCAGAGCGTGCGCGCAAGCGCATTCAGGTCAGCATCATGGAGAAGAAAGCGCGCGATTTGCGTGGTGACGAGGACGACCACCTGTACCCCGATGAGGATGAGCACGATGAAGAAGAGCACCGCGAAGCATCTGGCGCTGGAGCAGGAGGGAGCTCTGGATCGGCGCGGCCCGGTTCGCGTGGCAGTCGAAAAGGCATGTCGGACCGAGCTCTTGGAGGTCATGCTGGCAACAACGCAAGACGCAGCGCCGGGGCTGACGACGACGACAGCGAGATTAGTGGCATTAGCGACGTGAGTGACGATGACGGCAGCAGCAGCTCCGACCTGACGGGCAGTCTCTCCGATGGCGACAACAATGGAGACGGTGATTTGATCGAGGACGGCGACGACGATTCCGACGAGGACTCGGTCTCGGACTCGGACCTTTCTGACGACGACGATGCCGGGGGTCTCCACGACGACGACTCGGACGATGCCAGTGACCTCGACGACTCGGACGATAACTTTTAGTTTCTAGAATTCACTTCATGTTCTCGTTGTTATTTACCACTGTTTCGTGTCAAGACGGTGGTGACTTGCGAAAGAAAAGTGCGGCCTGCACTACGAACAACGTACTGCAAGGCAGAAAAATTCTCAATTCTTCTCGGTTCAGGCGGTCGTGCGCGTTCGGTCCAATCTTTCGCAAGCTTTTTGTGTGTCTATGTAGTTTACTACTATAGGTATGACATAGCACTACGCTGCACTTGATTCGATCATAGTCTCGTGTCATCTCGTTTGGTCTCCTGTCGAGCTCGTTTGTCTGCATATTCTGCGTGCAGAAATAGATCTTGAGGTCACCACGTCACGAGCTCTCGAGCGGGATCCATTCAAAGAACCGGAAGTGGTCGCGTACCCACCCCGTCCTCAAGTCCACATTGGCTCGCCATCAGCAAGTTCTCCTGGCGACGAGCGGGCCAGGGTTTGCGGTTCTCGCCAAAGAGGGTATATAAAGAAGATCTCGAGAATGTAGGCCAATGCAAGTGTCCATAAGACGTTATGATGAAACGTCGAAAGACTCGGGCTATGCCCCGCCCGGATCGGCGGCCATCCAAAGTTTGATCAGCCAAGCAGGGACGCCCGCCTGCCTGCATGTTGAAGCCGGAGCGGCGGCGCCTGGCTTTCGAAGAAGAGCAGCCCTGGACGAAGCAAACTAACTCGGGCCAGGGAGGGAGAAGATAAGACGCCACGCGACGCGCAGGCAGACCAAGAACTCACGCGCGCAGGTCGAGAGCAAAGCGAGCGAATAAGAAGAAGAGAGAGCAGCATCTCGAGCAAGCCCTGAGAGGCAGACCTCAAACAAGGACCCAGAAAAAGATGCCCGGAGAGGAGACGACGACGTCCTCGGCGCCCTCTGAGGGCGCGGCACGCAGCGGTGCCGGACCTGACATCAAGGCTGTGCCCCGTGAGACGGCTCGCATGTGGTACTCTGAAGCGAACAGCCCGTTCTATGACGTGCAGCTGCGCCTGCAGCGCGTCGTGTATGAGGGTCAGAGCGAGTTCCAGCACGTCCAGGTAATCGAGACGACGCAGTTTGGCAAGACCCTCGTGCTCGATGGCAAGACGCAGAGCGCGCTCTTTGATGAGTTCATGTACCACGAGACGCTTGTGCACCCTGCAATGCTTTTGCATCCTTGCCCCAAGACTGTGTACATTGGCGGCGGCGGCGAGCTTGCGACGGCGCGCGAGGTTTTGCGGCATCCTTGCGTAGAGCGCGTGGTCATGGTTGATCTTGATCAAAAGGTCGTGGAGCTTTGCAAGGAGCATCTTCCTGAATGGAACGATGGATGCACGGAGGACCCCCGGCTGGAGGTGATTTACGACGATGCGCATGCTTACCTGCAGCGGCACGAAGGCACTTTTGATGTGATCATCATGGATATTGCGGACCCGATCGAGGCGGGTCCGGGCATCGTGCTGTACACGCAGGAATTTTACCAGTACGCGGCGTCGAAGTTGAACCCGCATGGCGTCTTGGTGACGCAGAGCGGCGCCTGCTCTCTTTACAATTTTGAGGAGTGCTTTACGGCGATTCACAATACGCTCAAGGCCTCCTTTGACTCTGTCCTGGGCTACCGTGTGGACATTCCTTCTTTTGCGGGATGCTGGGGCTTCAACATTGCCTTTAACGATCCTGAGAAGGATTCGCGTGGGACCTTTGCGGACTGGGCCCCGGAGAAGATTGATGATCGCATCGCCGAGCGATTGGCCGCAGGCTCGTCAACGGCCCGCTCTTTCCGTTTCTACGACGGTGTCACTCATCGCGGTCTCTTCGGCTTGCCTAAGCCGATGCGGGATGGCATGGCTCGGGAAGACCGCATCATCACCGTCAAGAACCCAGTTTTTATGTTCTAACTTCTTGTGACAAGCTTTTGATTGATTGATTGATTCAAATTGATGCCCAGGATGCTTTTATAGGCTATACACATTGTTCTCGATTCTGTGAGTCTGTGGCTGGAAAAGCCGACGTTGTCAGCCTGACTTCTTTTCGTAAAATTTGCCCGCTTGCTTCATGTCTTCGTTCATTTTAATTTTCAGATCATAGATTATGGCCAGGCTGACGCCTCCACGAAACACAGGTCGCAGTCGCTACAGACACAGGGCCAGCGAGGCAGTGCAGCTTTGCCTCCGCGTTCAGAGCCTCCGAGTCCAGGTCCGCGTCGAGTCGAGTCGAGTCGAGTCGAGTCGAGTCACGGCGAGCGTCTGCGTACCGCCGAGACCTAAATGCGTTTGCTTTCATTCATAACCCCCCACCCACCAGCATGCTCGACAGGCGGGTGGGTCCTGGCGGGTCCTAGCATCATTCCGCGCCTCGCATTCAAGTTTCAAGTTCCGCCGACGCTTTTCCACGCGGGGGGACGCGGCGACGTCTGCCTTGGCTTGGCGTGGCGTGGCTTGGCGTGGCTTGGCGTGGCTTGGCGTGGCTTGGCTTGCTTTGACCTGACAGTGAGTGACGTGCCAATGTCGGTCCGGGATGTAGTGGAAGTTACCTCTGGCTGCTGCTGCTGCTCGTACTGCCAAGCCTCGGTCGGGCGGATCTTGCCTGCGATGATGAGGCGCGTCTGCAACATGCAGCAGCTGCTGCTGCTGCTGTTTGCACAGAACGACCGAGCTCGTCCGCGTCGGCACCCGTGCGATGGCGACGTGGCGGTGACGGCGGACGGAGCGGGCTCCGTTCTGTTTCGCCCTGCCCAGCTGGATGATTGATGCGATGCACACGCTCCCGACTCCTGACGTGCGGCGCCGCCGCGGGTGAACGAACGAACCAACCAACGAACGAACACACTCCTAAAAAAACACGCCCTGCCGCGGCCGAGCCGCGCCCCATGCCACGCACTCGCCCAGTCGCGGCCTGGCTCGCCCGCCCTAGCTCGCCAGACGCGACCAGCCCGAAGTTCTCGCAAGTAGCCCTAGCCGAGCCTAGTCGAGGAGTTCGTCCCTGCCTGCCTGCCGCCTACGCTCCCTGCGGCTGCGCGGCTGGCCCGAGCGAGGTGAGATGGAAGGGAGGCACGAGAGCGACGGGTGAGAAAGCCGCGGGGTCGCCCCGCACGAGCGGCGTACGGACGGTACTGCTTTGCTCTGCTCTGCTCTGCTTTGCTTTCCTTTACTTCTCCGCGCACGCACGCACGCACGCACGCACGCCGCGCCGAGCAGCCCGAGCGAGAGCAGAGCAGAGAGCCAAGCCGGGCCGGCCGAGCCGAGCGGAGCTGCTCCGCGGGGGCCTCGAGCGGCGCGGGGCGCACGTTGCTGGGCGGCCGACCTCCCTGGGCCCACCGCCGCCGCGCTCATTCAGCAAAGCAGAGCAAAGCAGAGCAAAGCAGAGCGAAGCAGAGCAACGCAACTTGAAGCATCACAGCGCAGCGCTCCGCATCGCAAGGCCTCGCTCGCCTCGCTGGCCTGGCTTGCCTTGCCCGAGCGCGCGTCAGAACCCGTCCTGCCTCGCCTTGGGCGGCGCGGCACGATGCCGAGGGCCGTGCGCTTCTCGCGACAGCCCGAGGTCCGCAACCTGCCCGAGGAGGAGGCGCGGGACGCGTGGCTCGCGAGGGTCGGCCCGTGGACGAGCGCTCCCAAGCACGACGAGATCTGGGACGGAGACATGCGACAGTTCCGGGTGCAGGAGCTGACGCCGGCAGAGCTGCGGCGGCTTCGCTTTGATGACAAGCTGCGCCGCGCCATGCCGAGCTCCGTCTTCATGGTGTACAAGCGGTACCGCAAAAAGGGCGCCCTCGACAGCCTCGACTTTGAAGACATCGCGCCGCCGTCAGGCGAGCATCCCGGCCTGCGCCGCCACGGCCCCGGGGACCGGGACAGAGGCTCCAACGACGACGGCGATGAGGGCCTCAGCGACGACGAAGATACCAGCAACATCGGCGCGCGTCGACGCCCCATTCACAGCCAAACGGTGCCGCGCGAGTTCATCCAGGGCGTGCTCGAGGACAGCATCCAAGAATGCCTCTCGGCTGGCATCAAGCCGGTGCTCAAGAAGAAGACAAAGTCTGCAATGGGCCTCACCACGAGTTTACGGCGCAGCATCTCGCGCAGAAACAGTAAAAAGGACGCCCAGGGCGGCGGGGTGGGTCTCCCCGGCGAGTTCCCCGAACCCCCAGGCTATCGCAAGCCGAGTTTGCTCGACTACTTTTTGCCCTTTCGCACGGGCGACGACGATCTCGGCTCCATGTTGCCATGGCTCGAGTCCATTCAGCGCCTCGATGGCTTGGAGAATACGAGCGTGCCGCGATCTGACGCCGTCGAGGACATTTGGGACCGCCTCGAAGACGCCTTTTCGCAGCTCAAGCTCCTGGGAAGCTCCATCCTTTGGGACTTTGAGGCTTTCCGTCAGTCCATTTGGCCTACTCACGACGACGACGAAGACCACGACGAGCGCGTGTCTCCGCTCGACGGCGGTGACTCCCAAGATGACTTTGACGAGGACGACGATTTTGACGACGCCCGAGGCCGCCGGTGAGCAGAGAGATCCAGAGATAGCGCAATGCCGATGCCCGAACCGCTCTGCTTGCGCATGGCTCGGCTCTGCTCTGCACTGCGCTGCTCTACGACTCTCTCTACTCGCTCCCGTTCCACTTCTTGTTTGTGCTCTTTATTTCTTTCCTTCTTGACTTTTACGTATAAATACTACTACTTCTCTCTGCTGCTGCTGCTGCTGCTGCTTGTTGCCATCGTGGCGAGTCGCGACGCCCCAAGCTCGCGCCGAAGTCCCTCACCTGGCTTCTCGCCCTTCTACGTCGCGTCCCCCCTCCCCTCCCCTCCCCTCTGTCCGGGCAGAAATCGCGAGCGATCGCTTGCAGTGCAAATCGTCCCGTGCGATTACAGCTCCTTCCCAGCCGGTTACAGCATGCAGGCAGTCCATTCTATTCCATTCCATTCCCAGGCGTGACCAGGGGAGAGCAAGTAACAGTGGTAAGCTTGGCATTGATCGACCCCGGTCCTCTGGCTTACGCCAGTCGACTTTCCTGCCTGACGGAATACGGCAGGCAACCCAGGGGAGCGAGTCAGCGAGTGCTGCTCTGCTCTGCTCTGCTCTGCTCTGCTCTGCTCTGCTCTGCTCTGCACTGCACTGTGCGCATTGTACGGTGACTTGCATTGCAAGGTGCATTGCATTTGCATTTGCATTACATTGCATAGCATAGCATTGACAGCGAGGCAGATAGATCAAGCAAGACCCAGCCAGACCCAGAACCCAGGTACGTCACGATTTTCCTCCGCCTCGGCCCTCCGCGCCGCGCCGCGCCGCGCTGCGTCTTGATCGCGCGCCGCTGCCGCCGCTGCTGCTCTCGTCCGAGGCGCGGCGGGGCGAGGCCAAGAAGGCAGGCACGTCGAGCAAGGCCAGCGCGGGCGAGCGAGCGGGCGAGCGAGCACGGCGGGTTGACAGCGACTTTGTTAGCTAGGCCAGGCCAGGCCAGGCTTGGCCTCGCCTCGCTCCCTCGCCCTCTTCCTCGCTCTCTCTGCTTCGTCCCGAACTCGGACTCGGTCCTGCACAAACGCGAACTCGAACGCGTAAACGTCCACATCCACGTCGCGTCTGCGTCGTTGAGGCTTGCTTGCGCAGGGCGTACTGCACCAGCACCAGCACCAGCACCAGCACCAGCAGCTTCAAGACAAGACCGTCTAAGCTCTCTCTCTCTCTCTCTCTCTCTCTCTCTCTCTGTGCTAGCGAGCCAGCAAGGACGCGCGCGCGGGCAAGGCCCGTCGAGAGCGAGAGCGAGAGCGGACGAGCAAGAGCAGCTCGCCTTGGCTTGCCTTGCGCTGCCAGGAAGGACGAGACCTCCGAGGAGGATGGCGCAGAGAGATAGAGATAGAGCACACACCCACTCGCCTGCGATTGCGTGCTCTGACGAAGCAAGCCAGGAGGGACCAATTGTCGTTGTGTGGTCGGATCCAAGTTGCGGCGCGGCGACGCCATGTGGCGTGAACATGGGCCTAAGGCAACGAGAGCAAGGCTTGGCAAGGCGGGGCAAGGCAAGGCAAGGCGAAAGGTTGGCATGCTTGCATGGTGGACTGAAGACTGACGGACGATAGGACTTTGCACGCACGCGCACGCAGCAAATCGCAAACAGAACCTCAAGACGTGACGAGCGAGACCCAAGAACACGACAATGTCCGAGACTCTCCGCTACGATGGCAAGGTGGCCGTGGTGACCGGCGCCGGCAACGGCCTCGGCCGCGCGTGTACGTGATCAAAATATAGAGTGCAGGCGCTGTTCACGGGGAGGGGAAAGAGGACGAACCGTTCATTGACTGACTGAATCACTGACTCACTGACATACCTATTGCGACGTACATCACACCGTCCAAATGGATTTGTGCATTTTTCTTTCTCGATCTCGCAGACGCCCTTCTTCTGGGATCGCGCGGCGCCAAGGTGGTCGTCAACGACCTTGGCGGCAGCACCCATGGCGAGGGTGCCTCGACCAACGCCGCCGACAAGGTTGTCGAGGAGATCAAGTCTGCCGGCGGCGAGGCCGTAGCCAACTACGACTCGGTCGAGTACGGTGATAAGATCATCAAGACCGCCCTTGACGCCTTTGGCCGTGTGGACATTGTTATCAACAACGCCGGCATCCTTCGCGATGTCGCCTTCCACAAGATGACCCAAAAGGACTGGGATCTCATCTACACCGTCCACCTCAAGGGCACCTACGCGGTCACCAAGGCCGCCTGGGAAACCATGCGCAAGCAGCAGTTCGGCCGCGTCATCAACGTCGCGAGTGCTGCTGGCCTCTACGGCAACTTCGGCCAGGCCAACTACTCGGCTGCCAAGCTCGGCATCCTTGGTCTTACTAAGACCCTTGCTCGCGAGGGCGCTAGCAAGAACATCAAGGTCAACTGCATTGCCCCGCTCGCCGGCTCGCGCATGACCGCAACCGTCATGCCCCAGGAAATGGTCGACGCTCTCCGCCCGGAGTTTGTTGCCCCTGTTGTCGCCTACCTCTCCCACGACTCGTGCGAGAGCAGTGGCCAGGTCTACGAGCTCGGTGCCGGCTGGGTTGCTGAGCTTCGCTGGCAGCGCGCCAAGGGTGGCTTCCTCCCCTTCGGTGATGCCTCTCCCGAGGCTGTGGCCAAGGTCTGGGAGAAGGTCACGGACTACGATGACGAGCCCGAGTACCCAGAGTCGACCCAGGACTCCTTTGGTCCGGTCATGGGCAACCTTGAGCGCTACAAGGAGGCTTCCTCCAAGCTCTAAGCTTGCTCAGCATGATTTGACGTCTTGCTATTCATTCATTTCATTACTAATTATATCCCCCCCCCCCCCCCCTTCCCCCTCCTCCTTTTTCCTTACAGTTAGTCTGGTCCCAGCTGACTTTTACGGACTGCATACGCAGACGTGCTCATGCAGACTTGCTCTTCTTGCCGCCTTCATTGGTGGTTCAGTTGACTCGCCCACGACAGCCATCGCTTCAGCAAGCACACAAACGAGATCTCCAAAATCGCCATTATTCACTTCGTTCGAACTAGTGTATCTCATAAGCCTTTTGCATGTAGTCGCAGTAAGAGTCCATGCTTGCTCTTCACAACATGCTTCGAGCCCGAACCTAACGCTAAACGCTTTACATGTGCCGTGCTTAGAGTCCGAGCCCTGAACCAAATGCTACACCCGTCACATGCGCCATGATTCCTCACCCTCCGTATCTCTAAGCTCCGCAGGCACGATGTCCTCACTTTACTCTTGTGTCAGGTCTTTACGCACCGCACGCCCCATTTCCGCCCCGTGCTCCCCTGCTATCGCCTTCCAGGCCATCGATCTTGCCAACAACAGTGACCGCACCATTCGAAGCCAAAATGGCCTTGGATGGTCCCGTCACTGCCATGGTATTTGACTCGTGCTGGTTTGACTTTGAGCTCCGTGTGCTGCTGTGCCTTGCGAGTGCTCTGCTCTGCATCTTGGCGAGCATCTCTCTCGCATCGCGCAAGAGACCTTGCGGGTCGTCCTTCTCCATGCCAAAACGAACAGCTTGATCGATGGCGTGGATGAGCGACTCGATGTTGCGCAAGACCATCGCCTCGCGAAGAATTTGCTGTGCGTGGAGCGTTTTCACTCGGTGGATCATTTGTTCCGCTGCAAGCACGTCTGGTGCCATCAGCTCTAGCTCGCGCGCACGTACGAGAGCTTCAATGACTTGGCGATAATGCTTCTTTCGCATCCCTGCCTTGAGCTTGCGCAACACCAGTCGCTCTTCCCGCTTTCTCAGCGTGAACATGGCCGAAAAGTTGAACTTGCGAAGAGACCTCCGGTTTCGCGGATCTCGACTGCTCTTGCTCGAAAACGAGGCGTTCTTCTCCGTCTGTGCGTAATCGTCCACAACTTGCATGAAAGTTCCTTCCTGCGCTTGCAGGCCGTGAACCTTGCCTGAAAATGACATCTCGCCGTCACAAGACTCCTTGACAGCGGTCGAGCGCAGACTCAATCGCCGCGATGACCTTGTTCGGCCTGCTGCGGACCGCGCGTTTGTTGGCGTGGACATCTTTGAAGCCGCTCCGCCATCTTCCCGGGTAAATGCCGTTGGGGAGAGTCGCATCAGCATTGATGTTAGCTCCTCATTCGAATGCCGGCGCGCGTGCGCATCCTGCTCTTTCCGAAGAAGCTCCTCTGACGCCATGCACAAAGCCTTCGCTTCTTCGTCGTGGTCGTGTCGGCTTTGCTGCAGGTCCTCATCGGCATGTTGCACGTGGTCTTGATCGTCGTCGAGATCTTGACCATCTTTCTGGTCCTGGGTACTTTCTTGCACAGGGTGCGTCTCAAAAGAGTCAATGGGCTGGAATGCCTGCTCTTTGCTGTCCTCTCCCTTTTCATTCGCAGGCGGGCACGTTGATAATTCGGGCAAGGCGGGCTTTGTCTTGCTTCGTGGTTTTCTCTTTTCATGATGACGCTGCCGTCTTGAAGCAGGGTTTGTACTCGCGGCGTGACGGCTATGCAATCTCTTCACGCGCGTGTGATTTCCTGACATCTTGTCATTTGCAATATCCTGTAAGGAGGTAGTGCGCCGTTGTGGAACATCAGCCTCGTCAACATTCGCCCCGTCGCCCTCTGGGCCAAGAGATGAATTCTTTCCTCTCACGACATCGACATCGTCATCGTCATCATCGTCTTCATCATCATCATCGCCGCCGTACTCTTCTTCTAGCGCTGTGCCATCCTTTACCTTCTCTTCTTCCTCCTCGTCGTCTCCGAGAGAGCATACATCGTCGTCGGCATGGTAACCCGCATCCTCGCATTCAGCTCCGGGCTTCATCTGCTGACTGGACAATAAAACGCGCGGCGCATTGGCCTTGCCCTCTGTCGCTGCTGATACGTGCAACTCTTGAGATTGGGCGGCATCACAAGGGACGAAGACCTCGCCACAGGTGATTTCCTCGTTTTCTAAAGAGTCCTTATGAACAGTTCGATCGTTGTCATGGCACGTCTCGAGTGTCTCTTCGTCCTCGGCAATGGCTTGTGTCACGATACCCATGGTGTCATTTCGAAGCATGTCATCAATGAGAGCATCCACGGCAGATCTTTTTGGCGAATTCGATGTTGGGAAATGAGAAACGAAAGCGTCCTCCTCTAGATCGGGTCCGGCAAGCTGCCGAGCGTCCCATGCCGCGGCCAATTCTGGATCCGTGCACGCAGTATTGACCGAATCGTTGTCCGAGGCGCTGTACGCAAAGAGGCTGCTCTTGAGCTGCCACGCAAGCTGCAAGATTCTGACTGCTGCCCGCAACTGGTTATATCTTTTTCGGGCGACAAAACCACGCGCGAACGCTTGTATCCGCTTTGCGCTTGCCGCATGGGCTGCGCTCACTGCAAGAGAAATTCGCATGCATCGCTTTCGCCATGCAGCCTGCAATTTGATGACGGCACAACGCTGGTGTATAAATTTCCGCTGAGCTCGCTGACGCCGCCAATGGGCTTGCGCAAAAAGCACAACACGCAGTCGCAGTACCTTGCGCATTCGTAGCTGCTGACTTCGTCGCCGTAGACACCCCGCCACAATGAGCAGACGTCGAGCTGCTACGAGCGTGCATGCAGTCTCAATGTCTTCTGCAAGATCCTCGGGAACGCTGGCCTCGCCCCGCTCGATGGCCTTTAACTTCCCATCAATCGCTGCAAGTGCTCCGCTGGCAAAGAAAACACGTGTTTTGCCAAACTTGCAAGCATCTGCGTCGGCCCCAAGGCTACGCAAAATGCATTTGACCACGATGTGCTCGAAACCGAGACCCCGCGGCGCTTTTCCCGGTTGAAGATGAGCTGGGAGCTTGGCGCTCAGAACGGGGTCAAAGGTTCGCTGCAGCGTTCCATAGGCGATGCGGCCCGGCAGTCCCGCTTGTAAGAGCTGAGCAGTTTGTGGAATGCTCAGACAAATAAGCTGACGTGCCACAAAGGCGTGGTCAAAACCTTGGGTCGGGTCAAGCCCCGGGTTCGGCTTTATGCACCGCACAAAGGAGCACTGCGTGCTACGGATCACCTTCATGAGCGCGCGAATCTGATCCTCAAAGGTGGCTGCAATCGACTTTTTGCTCTTTTTGGCCTTGGACTTGACCAGCTTGGGGCTAATACCATCAGGCGCATGGTTTGACGCACCTTCCTGCAACGAGACCGCAAACATTTCAGCAAGGACCTCACTTGATGACTCTTGCGAGAGAAAAAATGCATCTGCCTCGGGCGGAAGACGATCTGAATTCTTGCTCACAAAGCCATTGATGGTATAGGCGACCTGGCCCGCGTAATGTTCAATGATAAACGTGCTTGCTGCAACGCAGGGATGCGGGTCTACGAAGCAGGGCCGGCCTCGAAAGGTCCTGTGTAAAAGTGCAATGAGTTTGGTGTCGCTTGGCTCGGGGCCAACAGATATCGTGTTGAGCGCCGCAAGTAGGCCCGGGCGGCGATCTGCAGCCTTGTGTGAGGTTCGAAACAATGCGAGACAATCGACACATTTGTCATCCGGGGGTGAAGCGATCCCACTCGTGTCGAGACCTTCGTCTTTGTACAAATTGAGCTCTGACTGAAAGACCTGCTCGTTGAAAGTCGTCTGCAAAGCCTCGTTGGCAAAATTTATGAGAAGTTGCTCAAAGCTATTCTTCTCAAAACACTCAAAGCCGAAGATGTCGAGAATGCCAATAAAGTTTGCGCAAGTCAAGTCTGACGGCGCCTCGCAGGATGTAAGAGGGTCAGGCGGCTCCTGCGCGATATCGAGCCCGCGGTTGATTTGCATAACGAGCCAGTCAAAGAGACGCTGATACAGTGCCTTGGCGAGGGCGTCGCGGGCTTGCGATGCTGCCGCAGCAGTGCGCTGTGAGACCATGGTCTCGCCCCGCAACACCATGGCTCGTTCGCAGAGAAGTCGTAGGAGATCGTCCTGTGGCACGGCCAAGAGCGAGGCAGCAGCAGTCAAATGGGGGCCACAAGACGCAGAGAGGCTGGCAATGTTGCCCTCTGTGGATTCTTTGTCGACGAATCTAAGGCATGTGAGGTGCAGAACGGCGGCCACCACTGCAAAGACCTCTTTTTGGATTTCAGCGCTCATGCCAAAGAGCTTCATGCTACTCGCTAGGCGCACGAACTCGGCGTCATCGCGACCCGAGTGAATCCCACCCATGAGAGGACCGTCATAGATTTCAAGGTGGAGATCGCTGCGCAAATCCTCTGAGGCTCCAGCTAAAAGCTCGTAGAAAATATGAAAGCTACGCTCGCTCTCGTCGTAGCAAACGACTCTTGACCGCTCGAGGAGGTAGGTTTCGATGGCAGCGTTGCGGAAACGAACCTGGTTATTGGTAAAGTAGAGGTTGACAAATTTGCCGAAGCGTGACGAGTTTCCGTTGCTCACGGTCTGCGCATTACCAAAGGCCTCGAGTATAGGTGAGGCCGCAAGAAGACGCTCGTCAATTGTGCTTGCCTCGCCTGTGCGCATGACAAGGTGACGAATGACCCGCTTGCTGGTCTCGGTTTTCCCGGACCCAGATTCGCCGCTGATGACAATGCACTGGCTCGTGCTCTGCCGTTCGAGTTGCTGAAATGCATTTTCAGCAACGCTAAATGGATGCGGGGTGTCGAGAGCCTCCTTACGCCCTGCTAGCTCGAGAGGTTCGTTCACGTCGTGAATTGGGTTCACAGAAAGGAGCACGCGACTAATGAACGAATGCGGCTTGCCCATTTTAAAGCGAGCGGCAAGATTGTGAAGAATGCTTGCCTCGTGAATGTACAAGAGGTTGGTGAGGTCATCCTCGTGTGCTTCGTCGTGAGGTGCGCGTGGAAGAATCTCAGGACGACCCTGTGCGCGTTTTTTGAGAGCGGGCGGGCTGCTTTTCACAAGGATGCTTGACGGCGAGCCCTCGTTCGCTGCCAACATGTGCGCACATTCTTTCCCGTCACCGTCCACGTCGCTAATACCAGGTGCCCATGACACGCTGCCCTCGCTCTTGATCCAGACGAGCGTCATGGAAGGGACGCGACGCTCGGTCGGATGAGCTAATGGATGACACTGATATGCCTAGATGTCTTGTCTCTGTGACGATGCTCGCCTTCATACCGTGGCGGCTCTGTGTAAGAGTGGATTAGTACAGAGCTACCGACCAACCGAGTCCCGGTTCGGTTCTGTCCAAGGCTGTCCTTGCGGCGGCTGGCACGACCGCGGGGGTACCGTGCGCGGAGGCGGTCAATAGGGTCTTGATTCTATTTCGCCTCGTCGACTTTGGTCGTCATGATATCGCAGAGACAAAGAGAGAGCAAGCTGGCCTCTGGATAGCGTACATGACGAGACATTGCCTTGGCTTGTTGCGCTTAATAGGGTATCGAGCGCGGCATCTTGCACGGCAAGAAAGAACAACATTAGATAGAATAAGACTTAAGGGGAATTCGGTCAATGTTTGGCTCCGAGAAAGCACTCTAAAACTTGCGAATGAATAGATAGAATAGAATGGAATACCACGGAGGATCGAATTGTCCAACTCGCGTTCACGGTCAATGCTCTGCAAGCCAGGAAAAGAAAGGGGCAGTACGCAGGCGGACCAACGTCCAGGCAGGTTCCTTTCGAACAACGCCACGCACGCCGCCGCCGCCGCCGCCGCCGCCGCCGCCGCCGCCGCCGCTGCTGCTGCTGCTGCTCTATCCGCGCGCCTGCCCGCCCGCGCCCACACACGCCAGCCCAGCCGACGTGACGTCGACCTAGCCATACATGCGAGACAGGCGGGGCTTCTCACCAACATCCGCATCCGTTGCAGTCATCACAGACAGTGCCACACTACGAGAAAAAGCCTCCCTGGTACACACCGTTTTGCTCGCAATGCTAGCTTCCTTTTTCCCCTTCGAAAGTTTGTTCCCATCTTGAGGAAAACCTTGCGCGCGCGAGCGCGCGCACGCGTGCGTGTGCGAGCGCAGCGGCGGGCACGCAGTGCAAGGCTGAGCGCGAAGGCAGTAGGTATTCGATCTGCCTGTCGGTCTGCAGATTAGGCGCAACAATGGACACGCTTCGAATGGGGAAAGAATACAAGGATGACGTCCTTGATGAGTGGCGCCGACGCGACGCTCGCAAGAGGCGTGAATGGCGCGAGCTCGTCGAAAGAACACGTTTCGACGTGAAGAAGACGGCGCAAAAGTGCGCGGACTATGTTCGCCAATTTCTGAGCGGTGAATTCGGAGAGCCTTCGTACAGCGAGAAGCGAAACTTTATTTTTGCCGCATATCAAGGTGACTTTCACGCGTGCAAGCTGTACGCGCTCAAGTTCGGCGAAGTTGAAGGCGCACTCGATTGCCAGATTGAGGTAGATGGCAAGACTGCGCTTGCGTGCGCGTCAGAAAAGGGACACCAGCGTATCGTGCAGCTGCTCGTGAATCGCGGTGCGGATCCGGATGTCCGCGATCGATACGGGTGCACCGCGCTCCATTATGCCTGCGAGGCGGCCGAATTTGAATGTGTCGAGCTTCTTTTGGAGGCTCAAGCTGATGTCGATGCGCGCAACAGGTTCAATGTCCGTCCGCTCATGAAAGCAGCAGAAGCAGGGGATCCGGACATTGTGGACTTGTTGCTCGAATTCGCGGCGACGCCTAGCCATCGCGACAAGTTAGAGAAATGGACTGCGCTGCATTACGCAGCCAAGTCGGGAGACACCGATTGTATCCTGAGTCTGCTCAAGGCTGGGTGTGAGTATTCGAAAACTTCGAGTACCGGTCAGACGGCGCAGGACATTGCCTTGGACCTTCGTCACAAGCGCGCTGCAATCATGTTGGGTAAATGGCGAAGGCGAAAGCTTTTCCCTCAGGGAAACAAGATTTCTGCGCAGGCTCTGGATGAGCTCGAGTGGGGCTTTGGGCCCGACGACTGAACGGGATTTCTCAACGCTCGAGAGTTTCGGAAAGGGGATGAATGTGGTGTGGTGTTCAGCGATACACGATTTGCCGCCGGACGGCCGGTTCACAAGGGGTTGGCTCTGGTGGGTGGCGTATATTGCTGGCATGCATTTTGCTTTAGCGAGACGACACTCCAACGTAAAAGAAGGCGGCCGTCTGGAGCTGGCCTGGCCTGGCCTGGCCTGGCCTGGCCTATCCACCTCGAACAAAGCAACCTGCACATCACCACGAGCTGCGCAAGTCGATTGGCAAAGTAGTCATTAGAAGCTCATTTGCAAATCGTAAGAAGGAAAGATTTATTATCCTTGCTTACTCGGTGAGAAATCAGATCCACCGATCGATCATTGACACGATGAGCACTTGGGCCCGGGACTGAAGAAAGAATATCCCTTTTCACTCGATATGCTAGCTATTTTGCCTCGTAAAAAAGAGAGTAAAGGAACATAACAGGACAGGACAGGAGAGACGGGACGTCGGCCTGCACGTCGCTGACTACTCGTAGTGCATGGCCTCCTTGATGCTGGCAGGGTCAACCTTCTTTTCGAGATCCTTGCGCATGAACTTTTCGATGCCCGGCCAGGACTCCTTGAGTGAGGTCTTGCCGAGAGGGCCCTCGCAGCTGAGCTGGCCGTTCATGGGAAGACTGCCCCACTTGGTCATCGGGGGCGGCTGGTCTTTGGCGCAGGCCTCGAGAAGCTCAATGGTGGTCTCCTTGGTGAGCATCTCATAAAAGTCGTCGTTGATCTGCACCATGGGTGCGTTGATGCAAGCGCCCAGGCACTCTACCTCGAGAAGGGTGAACTTGCCGTCCTTGGTGGTCTCACCATTCTTAATGCCGAGGTGGTCCGTGATGGTCTGCTTGATCTCGCCGGCGCCACACGCCATGCAAGGCGTCGTGCCGCAGAGCTGGATAAAGTACTTGCCAACAGGCTGGCGGTTGAACATGGTGTAGAAGGTGGCCACTTCGTAAACGCGCATCGGGTTGGCGCCCAAGATCTCTGCTACTTTGTTCATGGCGGCTACAGGGAGAAAGTTGTTGTTCTGGCGCTGCGCGAGATCGAGCAGCGGGATGCAGGCCGACTGCTTGTAGTTGGCCGGGTACTGCGAACGCGTCGTCAAGCGACAGAATGTTAGTGATTCAATCTAAGCCACGACCTATACGCTCGCGAGAGCGATATAGAGAAGAGAAGGAAAGGAGAGGAAGGGAAAGGCTTTTTGTTGAGCGTGGTAGAAGGGAGAAGAAAGAGCAACAAGGAGGATAAACAAGTAGTAGCTTACCTTTGCGAGGATGGTGGCAACGCGCTCGTAGTTTTCTGCCGTAAAGTCAAAGTAATCGTCCTGCTTGTTGCCCTTGACAGGCGTGTGCTCGACGGTCTTGCTGTGCGCAAGGCCACGCGTGCAAGTCTTCAAGGCCGGTCCACGCGCGACGGCCGACAGCCGCGAAGCGCCGAGGCGCATGTTCTGGCTCAACATGGCTGGTGTGCGAGGCGAGCGTGAGACGGCGGAGGAGAGGCGGCGGGTGAGTGGCGCGCACGACCTTCCGCGGACGCTCGCTCGCTCGCTCGCTTTGCCCTCGGCGGCGCTCGTCTGCTCCGCAAGAGCAGCAGCAGCAGCAGCAGCAGCAATGACGACTGACAGCCAGCAGCAAAGATGGCTTACAGAGGCCGCAGCAGGCCCGGTTTAGGCTCTGCACTCCTTTTCATTATGTGCGTCGTCTAAGTCTGGGCGCAGATAGACCTCTTTTTTTAGACCGGAGCCTTGCTCTGTGGCCCGGCAGCAGCTGGAACGATGATGCAGTGCGGCGGAGAAGAATTTTGACTGCAAGTAAGAAAAAGGGGGGCTTGGCAGCTTGATTCGAGAGCGTGGAAAAACATACACTATGGTGTCATTGAGAAAGACGATCGATGAATGAATGGGTTGAGGGGATCGAGGGAAGCAAAACAAAAACCTTTTCGCGAGAACCCCGGAGAAGGAGTGACACAGAAGAAATAAAATCAATCTCTCTTGGTGATCACGAGGCCTCCAGTCAGCCGCAAGTGGGGTAAATTCTATTCGACGTTACCTTCCTTCCCGCCTCTCTCCAAACATCGAACATCATTCATAATAAAATTATAATAAGTAGATTCGATGGGCTGTCCGAAGTTCGCGCGCTTCGAAACAAAGTTATCATTACGCGAGGCCTGGCCCAGCGCTTATCATCTTTTTCGTTCTGTTTTGCACCTGTCGAATCGACTGGACTCGACTCAGACGTCTCAGTGAATGGAACGGCGACGACAGCAGAGGCTAAAGCCAGAATCTTGCGAGACAAGAAAAGCACCAACCCTGAACGCCAAAGTTCTGCGAGCAAGGGAAAACAAAACAAAAAAACAGAAACAATGTGATAAGCATACACGCGGTATCATATATTCAAGGCCGCTCGAGATATCAAGTCCTGGTCGGCCGTCTCGCGCAAGAGCGCTTCTGACAACAAAGTTATTGCGCTGATGGCGTTGCCAGATCGCTCGCGACCTGAGAGGCTACTTTCTTGGCAAGCTTCTCCGGAGTTGGCTCGGGAGGCATGATGACTGGAGTGGCGACGACGACGGGCGTGGCGGCCTTGCGAAAAGGAACGCAGCCGTCCAAAACGCCACGGGTGAAACTGCTTGCAAGAGCAGGAAGCTTCTTGCCGAGTTCGCGAGCAACTTCCTTTTCGCTGCCACCAGAAATGAGGCGCTCAATCCTTGCTTGTGCCTCTGGATTGACAAGCCAGGCGTTGATACCGCCAGCAATCAGGTTGGTCAGCGTATCGTGAACCTCGGGAACTTCGAGCATGCTCACCGTGAATCGTCCTGCGCTGCGCACAAGCATGGCTTCCGCCTCGTTGGCCCACTTTTCCATTTTGTCACGGTTGATTACAGACCGCAGCCATGACACAAGAAACACGATGGTGAGCACCGTCCCGATCACAAAGCCAAAGCCGATGTTGATTGTGATGATCATTTTCCTTGTCTTGTCTTGTCTTGTCTTGTCTTTCCTTCTTCACCGAGCAACGCGCTCACGCTGTCGCGTCCTTAGGAAGGAAAAAGTGCCGCTGGCCGATCGTGACTTTCTCCGCAGCCTCGTCTACGCCAGCGTTGGCGTCGGCGTCGGCGTCTGAGTCGGCGTCGGCTCACGGAGCTCCTCCTTTTATCGTCAGCGCGGGTTCTTGAAATCTGGACAGCGTCCTCTTTCCGCGCCGGTCGATGCCGACGCAGGCAGGCGTGCAAGGCCGGCCAGCAAACGAAGGCGCTCGCTCTCGGCTGCTGTCTTCGCGCTTCCCGTCCCCCGCGTGCCCTCGCGCGCTCGCCGGCTCGCGTCCGAATCGGTCGCCGACTTCGGTCTTTGCTGTCTTTCTGCTTTTGCCTACTACCTCGTGTGTCTACGCAAGCCCCGCGTCACCTCTTTCTTACTGGGCATTTGACGGATTGACGGACGGGGTTTGACACACGCCCGCGTCAGCTGCAGCTGCAGCGTGTGCGGCATGCGGATCAGCTATGGCAGCTCGCGCGATCATCCATCCATCCATCCATCCATCCATGCATGGAATGATTATCGAATGATCGCCTCAAAAAGAGAACAACACACGAACGGAGGACTCGGACTCGCTCTGATCAACAGGCAGGCTGTCGGCGACGACGACGACCGACTGAAACGGCCAACGTTTCGTAACGTCCTAACCGAACGCGGGCACATCAACTCCCGGGTCGGGGGCTGCGGAGAACAAGCGAGGCTGGCTGGCTTCGCGGGCACACACAACCCCCAGCACTTGTGCGCGCGAGGGGCCTGGTCGGGGGCCGGGGCCCTCACGGCCGGGCCATCCTCTGCTCCACGCGCCGCTCGTTCCGGTCTGCGCCGCCCCGCCCCGCCCCGCCCCGCCCCGCCCCGCGACGCTCAGCTCCTCCTCCGCTCATATCCCTCGCGCCTCGGCCTCGAGTCTGCCGCGCGCATCGTCATCAAAATCGTCCCCATCCCATCCTGCCTGGCCGGACTCCCTCTCCCCGCGGCGCAGCGGTCCGTCCGTCCCAGCCCGCTCCGCCTCGCCTCGCCTCGGCCGCCGTCGGCGGGAGCTCGCTCTCCTCGTCTCGGCTGCCAGGGATGGTGCGCGGGCGAGTCGAGTCGAGTCGAGTCGAGTCGAGTCGAGTTGGTCGGTCGGTGTCGCGGGGCCTGGCTGGCTCCGCTGCCCGCTCGCCGGCGGTAGCCGCCGGCTACCCGGATCTCTAGCGGTGTGCGTTACGCCCGCAAGCGCCTCTGGTAACCAAGTTGGGAGCAAGCAAGCAGGCAAGCAAGCAAGCAAGCAAGCAAGCAGGCAGGCAGGCAGGCAAGCAAGCAAGCGACGGGAGCAGGCAGGCGCTTCGTTCTCTATCTGTGGACCTCAGGCCGCCGCGCCTCACCCCGCGTCCGCTCGCTGGTGCCTTCCCCGCGCCCCGCGCCGTTTCTCTCTCCCTGCGCGGCTGCTTCCCGAGCGGGGCGTGGGGCAGCGGTGTTGCTCTTCGGGTCCCGCCTTTCTCCGCCAGAAGACGGCGTAGCAGAGACAGCGACACTGCAGAGACAGAGAGGCGGAGACAGAGACAGAGGGGGCGGCGCAGTCCAGTCCACGCCGGCCTCGCGCAGTCCCGAAAGGTCGCGGCGCGCGGCGGGCGGTCCATCGCGGCGGCGCAGAAGGGCGGCGGCAGCGGCAGCAGCAGCGGCAGCCGCGGCAGGCAGGCAGGCAGGCAGGCAGCAGCGCGAGGAGGAGGAGGAGGGGGGGGAGAGCCGCACATACATGAGCGGCAATCTCTCGCGGGCGGCAGCAAGAGCAGCGGAAGAGGCGTGCTGGGCGCAAGGCGTGCCCGGGGGCGATGTGCACGAGGCCGCCGGCAAGCTCGCGAGGCATGCCGTCCAGGTAGACATGAGCCAGCAGGCGCAGGGCCAGCAGCAAATGATGCAGCAAGCTCAATTTGCACAAATGCGGGACCCATACACGGTTACCCTGCGGATCGAGGTCGGCAGCGATTTCTTGCTGCTTGTTCTCGGCATAATTGTGGCGTTCGTCCTCTGGGTGCGGTTCTCAGGCTTCGCGGGCCGCCTCGCAGGGAACATTGCAGACTGGGTAGAGGCGCGCGTTGTAGCCACCTCTTGCAAATTCGTTGTGGCCCTCTGCGAGGACCCAGAGGTGGCTCGCGCCGCGTCCAAGCTTATGGCATCCGGAATCAACCAGTGGCTCGCCAATCCGGAAACCCAGGAGCACATTAGGACTTTTTGGACGCGCGCGCCCGACCGCGAGGTTGCCGCGCAACTCGGCCGCAACACGCCCCTTCTCGTCAAAAGCTTCGTCGATGGACTAGGCCACCAGATCATGTATCAGTTCGCCCAGCGCGTCTACGACGACACCAAGAGTCTTCGCGGCGCGCTCGGTTGGAAGTCTTCGAATGGCGTTGCCTTCATACCATCAGCACCGTCATGCTGATGCATGCAGATATTACATTATTTACAACCTCGACGAATACCTAGGAGTACGCCCCCGTTCGCAGCTCAGACCCTGCTCTCGTAGCTCGTGTGAGGGCGGCAGTCAGTCTTATTTATTATTATTTTCATTATGGATTTGAAGAGTGAGTCATGTAGCTTTTCGAAGATAAAAACAAATCCAGCTTGCGCTCACATGCGCGCGCCGGCCAGCTTCGGCGTTTTTTTTGTTTTTTTTTGTGGGGGGGGAATAGGCGAAGTCACTTGTGGCAAAAGAGCTTCACTGTCAATGCACAAATTATTGAAGCTAAATTTAGCTCTAGCTTGGCCTATCGTAGACTCGCATTCCTCACAAGATGAAGACGTTTGGATATCAAAAAGCGCAACACATTGATCTGTGCACTATTGTCTCCTTACCCCTTCCTTTCCCTCGCTTCTCATTCAGCTCTCTGCAGTATCATGAGCGTTATGTCCAACCAGATCTTTTCATTCCACCGAATGGTGAAAAGAATCGTACGCATCTCCTTCCCTCATCCCTCGAATCCACTTCTTCTCCTCCAACGAACGGATCATACGACTCGGCTTGACCGTTCTCTCCCCTAAAATGCACGAGAGAACATGAAGCAAAGTTTACTGGAACATGAGAGCGTTCCTTTAACTTAAGTGTCATGAATGAACAGAACTCGCGATTCGCTTGACCGACTCCCTTCATTGACTGACTGTGGAAAAAACGAGAGCGCTCTCTAAAGTGTCTTGAATAGACAAAACTCATGATTATTCGCTTGACCGATTTGCCTGACAATGAGATCGCTTCGCCAACCTTCCTCCATCGGAGGATTCTGATCTTCTTTCCTTCCTGACTCGTCGCCAGCTTTGATGGTTGTCGGTCGCCCCCGCCAGCTTTGACGGACGTCGGTCGTCCCCGCCAGCTTCTACAGTCGGTCGTCCGTGCCAGCTTCAATGAGCAGTCGTCCCCGCGCGCCAGAACCCGCAACGTCCGCCGACCAGGCTCTTGATAGAGGCCATCGAGTCGGAACGCATCGCAGTTCGATAACGTGACACAAGCGAGAGCTGATTGAGAGCGCGAGAGGATTGCACGGGAGCACCAAGGTTCCCCGTCGATTCAGCCTTGGCTACAAAGAAGAAATAACGAGCGGCCAGTCGGCAGACACCTAACGACCGCAGGCAGCGCGGGCTCGCGAGCGTCAAGGCGCAGACTCTCGTGGCAGCCCGGAGACGCGCCAGGTACTCTCCCGCCTCCCCCCCTCCCCCTCTCCCCGCCTCGCCCTCGCCCTCTTCTCTTCGTCCTCACGCCGACTTGACGTCGGGTGCCGCTGCCACGCTGCAGACGTACAAAGGCGGCGAGCAGCCTCGTGAGCAGGAGGGCTGGGCTCGCATCGCCAGCGAGTCCAGCAAAGATGGCGGCCGAGGAGGAGCAGGAGCCGGCAGGGCAAAAAGCGTCGCGCAAGAGCATGTTCAGCATGCTCAGCAACAACACCATCGCCCGGATCAAGCTCACCAACTTCATGAGCTACGACGCAGTGGAAATCTACCCAGGCCCCGGTCTCAATCTCGTCATCGGGCCGAACGGCTCAGGCAAAAGCACTCTCGTGTGCGCCATCGCCCTCGGTCTTGGAGGCACGCCCGATCTTTTATCTCGCGCGAAAAATCTCTCTGGGTTCATCAAACGCCGTGATGACGGCACGCAGGCAGAATGTGCGGAGATTGAGATCGAATTGAACAACAGGGGCGGCGAGCCATACATCATCCGTCGCATTCTTCATAGAGCAGGTAGCGGTGGGGGCAAGGCTCGGAAGGGGAGCAAGGACGCCCAGAACCAATCTACTGTCTATTACAATGGAAAACAAATCGATCCCGCAACACTCAAAGATCGTCTCTCGAGGCTGAACATCCGCATTGACAACATGTGCCAGTTCTTGCCTCAAGACAAGGTGAGCATGTTCAGCAGACTCAACGAGCAAGAACTTCTCGTGGAAACAATTCGCGCAGGCCTGGGGGAAAGCATGGTCACTCGCATGGTCAGCCTCGGAAAACTACAGGATCAGGTCCGAAGTTCTGCCAACACCGCCGAAAACGAGCGTGCTGAGCTCGCGCAATATGAGGCAGAGCTCGAAAGGCTCCATTCCGCGCTCGAGGCCTACGAGAGGCTTGAGAGCTTTAAGAAACAGCTCCGATCTCATGAGGCCAAAATCGACTACAAAAAATTTCAAGCGGCTCGCGCTGCGTATAAAGCCTTGAGTGCCCAGGTCAAGCAGCTCAAGAAGGCAAAACAAGCTGCCACGGAAGAAGAGGCCAAGGCTGACGCTGCGCTGAAGGAAATTGTCAGAGAAACCCAAAAGTCGCGCCATGGTGACGCGGAGAAGGGATTGCCGGTACTCCTCAACGTAGCGAAGCATACGAGCAATCTTTCTCGAGGTATTCGTGACCATGCCCAGCGCTCCGAAGCGGCCGCAGACAACATCAAGGACGTCTTAAGTTTACGGCAAACTGCGAAGGCAAAGGTAGAAGAAAAACAACAAGAGGTGGCCAAACTTGACCAAGCCATTGCTAAATGGGAAGAGGAGAATGACGTGAAAGCGTTAAAGGAGGCCAGGAGCAGGGCAACTTTTGAAAGAGACAAGTTGCGTCAAGAGAACAGTCAGGTGCAGGCGCAATCGAATGAACTCAACGCTACCATTGAGGAATTGCGCGCCGTCCTGAACACCACGCAACACAGAGTGCGAGGCCTGCAAAAGGAAATGCATGCACCGGAAAGCGTGTTCAAGCTCCTGAACAAGATCAATGGTGGCATCTTACACCAAGGCTGGCGCATGGTCAAGGAGATGGTTAATGCTGGAAGCATCGGGGGTAAGGTGTATCTTCCGATCCTTTCCATCAAGCCCAAGTCCACGGAGATCGCCTCCCAGCTTGAACGCGTGATTTCACAAAAACAGCTTGTCACGCTAATGACGGAGCACCCGGCCGACAGGTCCAAACTCATGAGTGTAAGGGGTCTGGATTGTTTGGTCTTGAACTCCTCTCGCGAACCACGTCGTGTCGATCCCCAATTTATGAAGGAAATCAAAGCCATCGGCCACGCCGATGAACTCTTTGACGCGCCCGACGTGGTCGTGAGGGGCCTGTGCGACATTGCGGGCATTGACAGGGTGGTCATAGGGTCTGCCGAGACGGAGCAGATCCTTCTCAATATGGACGAGGAACGGCTCAAGCACACCCTTGTCAACATGCGAGTCGTCACACCGCATCACGAATGGAGTTTACGCGCCTCGCGCTACGGCGAAAAGGATGTTTTAATTAACACTCGCATATATCGCGAATTCCCGATGCCACGATTTCTGGGTGCTAGCATGAAGAATGATGAATCCGAGCGTCGCTTGAGGGGATTATTAGAAGAAGAGGTGGCCACGAAGGAACGTCTCGCAAGCGTCGAGTCTGAACTCGCCCAACTCCAGCCTCGTCTGGCTGAAGCAGCGACGAGGCGCGAGGCGATACATCGCGAGGAGCGCAAGGCAGCTGAACGGATCAAGGATTACAACGCGCTTCGCATCAAACATCGGACGGCTGGTGAACAACTCGCCAGAGCGCAGCGCTCTTTGAAAGGCGATCCAAGGCCTGAGGTGGAGGCCAACGTCGAATCTGTCACCACTTCATGTTTAGGCATGGTCGGCGTCATGGAAGAGA
This sequence comes from Aurantiochytrium sp. KH105, assembly GCA_003116975.1. Classification (NCBI taxonomy): domain Eukaryota; class Bigyra; order Thraustochytrida; family Thraustochytriidae; genus Aurantiochytrium; species Aurantiochytrium sp. KH105. The sequence continues at coordinate 126,353 of BGKB01000020.1, read as the reverse complement.
AAGTGGGGGATATCTGCGCGGGCGGAGCGGCGCTTTCAACGATGGCGGGTGCGATCATGCGTAGCGCTGCGGAGAACGCCAAACGCGCCGTGGCGCAGCAAATTCACCAGGTGAAGATGCAAGAACTTCAGAGAGCCCACCAGACTCTTGAAAGAACCGCAGCAGAGTCTCAAAGGGTCAAGAACGAAGCTCAGCAACTCAAGGAGACCTTCAACGAGAAGTGGGGAGGCGAGATCGAACAACTCACCGACGCTTTTCAAAGCATTTCGGATGACATGGACGAGCTCCTGGCCACGGCCATGTTGTTTCGGAAGCGGATAGACAGTGCCACGACTGATGAGTCTGCCATCCGGCGGTATAAAGAGGTCAAGGAAAAGGTGGAAGATCTTCGTCACAAGGAAGCGGATCGCCAAGAGCGGAATGCGAACAACCAAAACAAACTCGACACCGAGCTCGCGGACTGGACGAAGAAGGTGCGTTTACTCATCAGCAGAGTCAATGACAATTTCGAGCGATCCTTTGCGCTCGTGAGCGAAAAGGGGTACCATTGCAAGGGCTCCGTCGCGCTGGAGATGGTTCAAGACAATCTCAAGGAGAGCGGCGTGGCCATCAAGGTGAGCTTCCGCAAGGATCAGCCACCCCGACGACTCGACGTGACCGTGCAGTCAGGCGGTGAGCGGTCGCTTTCCACCTTTATGTACCTTTTGGCTCTCAACGAGGTATCCAAGGTTCCCTTTCGCGTGGTCGACGAAATCAATCAGGGCATGGATGAGGACAAGGAACGCATTTCCATGCAGCGGCTCTTCGACAGTGCGTCCAACCCTGGTTCCGGGCAATACTTTCTCATCACACCCAAGTTGCTCGCGGGCATGCGATACCACGACAACATCACCTTTCACGTCATCTTCAATGGCGATGGAGCGCTCCCCTCGCGGAAAATGCAAATGGCAAAGTTTCTTGCAGCGCCTCGTGACCGCGGAGTGAAACGTTCTGCCTCAGGTCTCGACGACAAAGACGGCAAGCGCTCTCGTGTCGCGGCCCTGCAGTCATGACAGATATGATAGATAGCTCTCTCTCCCTGTGCAATTTGTATCGGCTTGGCTGACCTTAACATTTCTAGAATATTAACGTGACAGCTGTAGTGGGTCATCCACGAGTATCAGGCTATCGCCACCCCCGCCTTGAAGTTCAACCGGATGCCACCACGGCTACCGGTCGGGAAAGGTTCGGACAGATACTGCTTTTCTCCAAGTTCCGCCAATTCTTGTTTCTTCTTCACTTATCCCCTCTGCACACGACGACAAGTCTACCTCGTCCGATGACGGATGGCGGTCCACGGCAGGTCTGCAGTCCTTGCCGCCGTGCAAACGCGACGCACGAGCGTCACGCGCGAGGCGCTTCTGCCGATCGCCGATCCATGTTCGCCGCACGCCAGCACTGTCTCTACCTACTGGGATCGTATTGTTTTTTTCCCTTGGGGGTGCGGTGCCAGTTAGGTTGCGCCGCGCCGCGGTGGGCGGAACCGCGGCGCTTCTCGTGTATACATCAATACCATACTGGTATACGGATAGCCTGAAAACTCCCGGCGCTTGTCGGTCGCTAGAGCTCGAAAGCCGCAGCGGAGGGAAACCCACCTTCGCTCGCTCGCTCGCACGCACGAGCGCCGGGTGCGCGGGCGAGGGAGACGGAGGCGGCGTACTCGCGCGAGACGGGAAGCTCGGGTTTTTGCAATTTGCATTTGCATTTGCGTTTGCGATCGCGCATTGGTGCTTGGGCGCACGCTGTGCACGAGCGGGCGCGCTGACGCGTGAGCATGGCGCCCGAGGACGCGACTGACGAGAACGCGTTGCAAGAGGGTTTGCGCGCAGCAGAGCTCGAGCGCGGAAAGAAGGCGCAGCAACACGGAAGCGCGATGGCTGCGAGGACTGGAAAGGAGGAGGCCCCGGAATTCGCCTTGGGGGCCGTGCGACGGCTGGTGATGAAAGACTTCATGACGTACGAGTCTTCAGTCCTCGATGCTGGTCCAAGGCTTAATCTCATCATTGCCAAGAATGGCGCTGGCAAGTCAACAACGCTGCTAGCGCTGGCACTCGGTCTTGGTGGGCACCCGCGGCTTTTGGGCCGCGCGTCAAACATTGCAGGCTTCATTCGCCACGGACAGTCCAAGGCGCGAGTCGAGGTGACCCTGCATGATCCAGAGCGTAACCACTGTACGGTCATCCGGGAGATCGAGCGCGTGGACCCCAAATCTGCGCGAGCAAAGGAAGCCTCTCAAATCGAATGCGATAATGGCGATGATGACGACGATGATGACGACGATGAGGACGAGGACGACGAGGAGAAGAGGGGTTCCTCGCAGCGCAAGCCCAAGTCATCCTCTTCGCATCGGCAAGCTCGGCAAAAGAAACGGGCCAGCAGACGCAAAGTCAGTGCCGTGTCGACGTGGTGGCTGAACGGCAAGGTGAGCTCCGAGAAAAAGGTTCGGTCCTTCCTCAAAAAGCGGTACAACACGCAAGTGGACAACTTGTGCCAGGTGCTCCCCCAGGACAAGGTGACAATGTTTAGCAGGCTCGACGAGACTCAGCTTTTGACCGAAACGATTCGCGCCGGCATCGGACAAGCTTGCGTGGACGAGCAGCAGGAAATTATCAAAGAGCAAATTGCTCTTTCCCAAGCCGCTGTCACCGTGAAATCTGCTCAAGAGGAGCTCGAGCAAAAGGAAAGAGAAATCGACACTCTTCATGAAAAAGTCAAGCGACTCGAGGAGCGACAGCAAGCAATCGAACGCATGGAACTCTGCGCAAAACGACTTTTGCACCTGGAGATTCTGACGTTAAAGAAGGAGAGCGACGACCTCAAGAAGAGAATGCAGACGGCCTACGAAGCGGTAAAGGCATCCAAGGTACAACTTGCGAATGCAAAAGCAAGACTAGCGGCAGCGGAGTCCAAGATTCAAGGCGACAGCAAGCCACATCAGGCTGAGTCGGCCCTCCATCGCGCGCTGATTTCGATCCCAGATTGCGGAAAGCGCCTGTCGACGGCGGGAGACAAAATGGACGCCACCCTTGACAACTTAAATGACGAACGTCAACTCCTGAACAGGGAAAAATTTAAGCTTGAACAAGCGCGGGCACGTCTTGGCGAATCGAGGGGCGCGCTCGAGGCCTGGGCCGCAGAAAATGACGAGGACGAGCTTCAGGAAAGACGACGTGCAGTGAGCGTCAAGTCGGAAGAAATGAAGTCGAGCCAGCGCAAGCTCGGCCGCGAGCTCGCCAGTATCGACGCGAACATTCAAGACAAGGGTACAGAAGAGTCAGGGCTCCTGCGATCCCGCGACAAGCTCCGAGCGCACCTACAATCCAAAGAGCTGGTCCTGGACAAGTTGCGGAACACGACATTGAAGCGGGCCTGGAGCCTTGTCAAGTCGCGCCAAGAGCAAGGTGTCGCCAAAGGCAATACGTATCTTCCACTGATGGAAATTAAAGCCAAGTCAAAGACCGCAGCCAGTTTCATCGAGCGGTGTGCAGGCATCAAGAAGCTCATCACCATGGTGTCTGACTCTTCGGTAGAGGCGCGCGAGTGTTTGTATGGGCTCAAAGGAATCGACGTCATCGTGGTGCACAAGGTTGCGGAGCCCTCACGGCGGCTTTCTGCGGAACAGCTCGCTCGCTTCGGCTTTGAAGGTTACCTTGACGAGCTCATCGAAGCCCCACCAGCGGTCATTCAGGCCCTGCGGGACATTGCCAGCATTCAGAATTGCGTGGTCGGTCCCGAGAATGCGGCGCGGGCATTCTTGGCGCTTGCAGAGGAAGAGCGTACAAGACTCTTTGAGGGTCTCCAAGTCCAGACGCCCCGCACAGCATTCTCTGTGCGGCGATCGAGGTATGGGGCGCGCAACAGTTTCATGACGACCCACGAGTACGCGAAAGGGCTCCCTCCTGCTCAATTTATCGGGGGCGCGGAGGACAGCGAAACAAAGCGGCGACTCGTTGAAGTGGAATCCAACCTGCAAGGGCTGCGTCGTGAGCTGACTGACCTCAACGAGGACCGAGCTCGCGTGGCAAGCAAGCGCGACGCCTTGAACGCGCAACTTTCGCCGCTTGACAAAGAGAGCGCAAACATTCGCAAGCTGCTCGAGTTTGCACGCAAGCAAAAGGTCCAGATTACGACGAACGAGTCCGATATCAAGAGTCTGGAGACGCGACTGCAGGCACTTGCCGGGAAGCAGTCCCCGAAAAGGACGGCAACGCAAGTTCAAGGCGCCATCGAGGCTTTGGTGGCTAGCGTGGGCGCTATGGAGAAAATGACCGAGAAGGTGATAGCCGGAGTGCCTGCGCTTGACGAGATCGGCCTCCACCGCGTGCGCGACGCTTCGCACCGTCTGCGCCTTGCTACATTTTCCACACAGGTGCACAAGGCGCAAACAAGTCTACAGCGCGCTGAAGATGAGCAGACAATCGCCCGACAACAACGTGATGAAAATCGAAATGCGCGTCGCAACCTGCTAGGCAAGCTGGGCAAACTCAAGGTGGAGGAAGAGAATGCTATTTCAGAGCTCCCTGAGAGCAGGGAAGAGGTGCTCAAATTGCGCGAGAGTCTTCGCGTCAAAGTGGAGGCAATCATACCGGACGACAGTGTCGTCGAGCGGTACGGGAAACTTCAAGAAGAAATCGCTGAACTGCAAACGGAGGTGTCATCCGCCGAGGAGCGTCAAGATGACCGCGTCTCGACCCTTCGGGCCCGTGTGGACGCTTGGACCGCAGAGGTACAAGATCTCGTCTCCAAGGTGAACGCTAACTTTGAGACTGGCTTCCATCGCATCGAGGAACAGGGATATCACTGCGCGGGCCGCGTGCAATTGGACATGAACGCATTTACCGGCAAATCTGCGGCGCAGGTAGGGGGGAGAGGCCCCGAAGGCGTGAGTACCCTTGCTACATGCGGCGTCGTGATTAGTGTCCGGTTTCGCGCCAATCAGGCGCTTCAGAGGCTCGACGCACACGTTCAGTCGGGTGGCGAGCGTTCGCTTACGACGTTTCTGTATCTTTTGGCGCTCAACAATGTGTCCAAGGTGCCCTTTCGCATTGTGGACGAGATCAATCAGGGTATGGACGAGGAAAAGGAGCGGATTTCTATGCAACATCTTTTCTCCACCTCGTGCGACAAGACGGCTGGGAGCCAGTACTTTCTCATTACGCCAAAGTTGCTTACTGGCCTTGCGTTCCCGGAAGCGGCCACGATTCATGTCGTTTTCAACGGCAATGGCGCGCTGCCTCAGCAGAAGGTGAGTTTTGGCCGATTTCTTCGTTCGCGAACCAAGCGATATCTCGCAGACAGGACCAATGCGAGCGATTCCGCCACAGAGTCTGTCTCTGCGCCTGATGCTGCGATCAAGCGCCGGCGCACCTCTATCTCCTGTCGCTGATGACTTTTTAGCCTTCTACATAGCCTGCTCACATCGAAAACAAGAAAAAAAAGAAAAAGATTGTCTCTGTTTTGTTTGTCAACTTTGCGTCTCTCACAACCTAACGACCAACGCCGCAGAGTCAGCGGGAGCTCGAGTAGAGCAAGCAAAAAGGCAAAGCAAAGCGAGAGGCTGCGCAGGGCTGTGCTGCGGCCCGAGGCAGGCGCGCGAAGACGCGATGGCGTCCGCCGCATGGAGCACGGGCGAGCTAGAGTTCGCCAAGACGTTCTCGACGGAGCGCTACAAGCTGCTGGAACTCCAGCCTGAGCTCGAGGAGGCCTTGGCGACCGGCATGCCCGTTGAGCTGCACATAAAAGGCCCGCGTGGGAGTAGCGACAAGGAGCAAAGCGCGACCTTGTGCACGGAGAAGACAACCTACATGATGCGAAAAGCGGAGTCGAGCAACACGCACCTCTTGCTCAGTGCAGAGGAAGCACGTAAAACCATTGCAGGTCAAGTGGACTTTGCCTATGAGTTGATTCGCGTAGCACCTCGCGTTGGACCCGTGGCCCTTCTCCTTCAGGACCGAGCCTTTGGCGAAGAACTGTGCCATGTAAGCACTGCCAGCGTGCTTGAAGATCCGCAGTGCGTTGCTTCGGCTGGGTGGACGTTTTCAGAACTTGCTGCGCGCATCCAGGCCAGCAACGAGGAGATCCGTGCCGAATTGGCGCGTCTTGGCGCATTCGAGCTGGGCGGCCGCTGGCTGACGGTGGACGAAAAATTGGAGTCTGATGTTATTGCTCAGTGTATTTCGGTCGTCGTGGAGACCGGAATGGACGCCAAAAAGGTATCGACACGCGCAGTATCGAAAGCCTTGGAACACCGTTTTGGCGATTTTTGCATTCTCAGGGTTCTCGACCGCTATGCAACGCAGAAAACGACTCGTGAGGATGGCGATGCGATTATCTCGCTTGATGCGAGCAAGGTCGCTCGCTTTTGCGCGGAGGAGATCTTTAGACAGAGCACGGACCCCGCGCTTGATGCCGATGAGTTCCTGCGCTCGTGGGAGCTGGCACTGCCAAAGGGCGTTAGCACGAGCGAGAGCGCTCTGGCTGGGCTAGCCCTTCGTCTTGAAGAAGGCAGCGGAGGGCGCCAAGTGTACAAGTATTTCCCAGCGACGCGGCTCCCCAGTGATCTCAAGACGTGCTTTGCAGAGCTCTTTGCAGCACGCAAGCAGTGGAAGCTCGCTGACATTGAGCCTTACATTGCGCATCTTTTGGGTCCGAGTGTGAAGAAAGCGGACCTTTTGCGCCGTTTCACGCGATCTGTTCGCGTCTCACTCTCTTCCGACGAGCGTGTCTTGACGTCGCGATAGCTCCGCTTCAAATGTACTACAAATCGTTCGATCTTGTCCATTTAAACCGTGGCACACTCATTACAAATAAACTGGTAAACCATCGATTCGACTATGCTATTGCGCGCGAGCCGCCACCCAGACTGCAGGTCCTGATTCCCACATCTCCGAGGCAAAGTCCTTGGCTTTTGATTATTTTTTTTTTTTTTTGGGGGGGGGGGGTAGGTCATGTTTCCTTTTGTCATTGCTATTGAGCAGCCCATCACATGCGTTGCATTCTACCGAATTCGCGCTACGAGAGCACGAGAATCGTTGTTGTTGTTTTTGGCGTCAGGATCATTAAGAGCGCGTGCCGCATTGGCGAGACTCTCTTCGCGAGGATGGTCAGCAATAATGATGGCTTGATCGAGTTTGAGAAGAATATCGTCCATCATGTGCAAGAGACGATTTCGGCGCGCAGGGCTCGCAGTCCAGGCGCGAAAGCTGACAAAACCAATGGACGCACCACGAGCAGCGAGGTTCATGTTTTCCTCAACATCCAGGTCAACCTTGGCTTCGCAGGTGGCGAGCGTGCCGTGCATTCCGAGCGCTCGACACAGAAAGGTGAACCAATGTGAGCGCAAATTAGGAAGGTTCTGGACACCTGCAGGTTGGAACAATTCTATGGGCAAACCGCAATCAAGTACATGGTCAAAGCCGAGTCCGCTCGTGCACTCTCGGACCCTATCAAGAGCGGCAGTCTGCCATTCTTGCCATGCCAGACCACTTGCATCCATATCTGTTGTGGATGCTCCATACGCGTCGAGCCCTGGTATCTCGATCGTCTGAGCATGGGAATCTGTGTTATCGGTTGCAGCCTCTGCATCGGCCTGGGCGGTGAAGGAGAGCATGACCGGGACCGCACCGTGGTGAGCGGCAAGTTGCGCAGCAAAGCGCCCACGCGCAGAGAGTGGATCCGTGATGAGCACGGTGTCGTCTGCCTCGATGCGCATTTTGTAATAGAGGGCGGTATAAACTTCGACTGCGGGTTTAAGTGCTGCAGCGACAAGGGCAGCATCGAGAGCGTGCGGTTTGCGCGCGATCTGGGATTCTTCGACAAGGACTTGTTCGGCGCAGGCTTCGTCATGAAAGAAGAGAACAAAGTCACCGACAGCGCATCGGGACACTGCGTCGCCGACAGCAGAGACCTTGCCAACCGCCTGCCCAGTCAGGATCTTGGGTGAGGTCTCGTGGTCACCATCCGGGTCATTATCCGTCAGTCCGGCAATGTGGCAGGCCGAGACCTTAACAAGGACCTGCTGAGGGCCAGGGCGTGAGCACTCTAACGTCTGGCGTTTGACGTGCCGGCGTCGATTGGTTAGTATCGTGTCGTGTCCAGACGCAGCGTGTATAGATTTGTTTGCACTCACTTTTTCGCAGAGCACGATTGCGCCCGTGGCGTCGCTGGCCAGCGTGCGCATGTTTGTTTGCTCCCAAGGACAAATTCTTTCTCTTCTCCTGCTCGCTCTCTCTCCCTCTTCCTCTCTCGCTCTCTCTCTCTCTCTCTCTTGTTTGCACGCGCGCGCGCTCTCGCAGCCCGGCTTTCGCGTTCTCTTTCCTTTCGCTCAGCTCTGTCAGCTTTGCTTCGGAGCTCGACATTAGGCTTGACCTTGATCGATGTGCTCTTCTCCTTTTCCCTGCGGCGTCGCGGAGGAAAGCAGCAGCGCGACCAGACCAGATCAAGTTCGCTCTTGCTTTGCTTTGCTTTGCTTTGCTTTGCTTCGGTCGCGGCCGGATGTCCGCGGTCGCGCGCGCTGCGGAGGGCGGGAGCGCGCGCATGTCGGGAGCTGGCGCGCCCGGACGCCTAGGTGGCGCCAAGACCGTAGCGGTCGCCTTTGTTGACGGCGTGGTACGTTGGTTAGGCGCGGCTACGACGACGATTGACCTGGATTTGGAGAACAGTCGGTCGAGCTCGCTAGCTACTAGCTTTGTCAGGGTTGGGGTTGGGGTTGGAGGTCGCGCAGGGATCGAGCCAGGCGTTACTGTCATGAACAAGTGTGAGCTAACGCGTTGACTTCACGCGCACAGAACGCTCCATTGTTTCTGAAGCGTTTTGATGATGAGGCCGAGAAAGATTCTCTTGACCTTTTGTTGGTGATTCACAGCGCATTGGATGCGATTGATGAGCTCCGCACGAATCGGCGAAGGGGCTCGCGCAAGTCGTATTTGGGCCTGTTGAATCTCGTTGATGGATATGCTGTCTTTGGCCATGCCTCGAATTCGCTGGTTAAGACAATGGTCGTTTTGGATGCGGAAGCCTGCGGATATGCAGTTCCTGACGACGCTGTCATGGAGGCCTACCTGAGCGTAAGTGAGCCTGAGCATGAGCTGAGCACATAGGTCGTTTTGGACTTACATCTCGAGATGTTTTGTCGTGGTGTGTGAACGACTTTGTCCTCACACGCGTGCGTGCGAGTGTTGAATGACCGACTGATCGACTTACTCTGTCTTGCAAATACTTTACAGTCGCTGTACAATGCATACGTGGACACGGTTTCCAACCCATTTCTGGAGCTTGGCTCTGCGTTGCAACTGGGTAACGAAGGAGACGAGAAGGGAGCAGTGGTGAATGAAGAATCGCCGGAAGGTATTTTGATCGGGCCACCGGGACGAAAGACAGCGCGTCATCCTGAGCTACTTCAGGGTTTCGAAGAACTCGTGGAGAGCCTCGTGCACGATGTGCAGACGGCCCCTTCGAATACAGCTTAAAAGAGAGCGATAGTAATAAAAGTTTCTGTCAGAAGAAAAAAAGAAAGGAAAGAATGATAAGAACGTGATGATCGAAAGCACGCTCAACTGCCAAGTGCACGGTGCACCGTGTGTAGACGTTGAAACACGTTTGTTTAGTGAAGGGCGCAGCCGTCTGGCATGGTATTGGCATCCTGCGTTTGACACTGAGGTGGCGCCACGTCAAAGCGCGATTGCTGAATGAAAGCGGGAGCCAGGCAAGACATAAGAGGAGCATTCCCAGAGAGGCAGACAGTATAAAATATAATTGAGACACAAACACAGACATGCTCGAATGATCCAGAACGGACCGACTCGGGCAAAGGCTACCCGTGACCCGTTTAGGGATCCCCATGGGTGCGGCGTTCTGTTGCAAGACAGGTAGAGAGAGAGATATGATTTCCACAATGGACGTGGTCGTCAAAGTGATTAGCGGGAAAAGTCGTGAGCTGACGTTCAAAGCTGCGCGACGTTGTGAGATTGCATATGGCATTCGCGGACTGCCTAATTGCCGCTATTTGACGAGGTGGAGGGCATGGAAGGAATGGAGGGGATGCCCGGATAGGACTTGTCCGAGTTGAAGCCGTTGCCAAATGTGTTGAAGGGATGGACGGGGGCGGTCTCAAAAAAGGATGTCCGCCGCTGTTGGGCTTGGTCTCTGTTGTTGTAGCTACTGTTGTAGCTGCTCATGAGCGAGGCAAAACTGTCCTCGGGAACAAAGCTGTTTGACCCCGGGTTGGTGAGCGAGGACAGAGTGCTCTGCACATGATCCTCCTCTTGCGAAGGCAAGCCGTAATTGAGATTGCCAAGGAGGTTGCGAAAATCCGCAGTGGTGTTGGGGTCGTACATGGAGGTGGGCATGGCCGAGGACGAGTGGTCGTCATTGTGGGAGTTGTTTGCGCCGGCGAGAGATTGCATGGCTGCGTGGGTGGCGTTGGCACCGAGCATGCCGCCCATGTCGAGGAGCGAAGGCATGTGGGAAGAGCCATTCGCAGAGGAGTTGCTGGCCAGCATGCCGAGAAAAGGCGCCGAGAAGCCACTGAATGATGAGACCGAGTAAGAGCTCTCGCGGCGCTCCTGACGGGCCGAGGGCGCGAGCGAGGCCGAGGTGAGTGGGCCCGAGGGGGAGGAAGACGGTGCCGGGGGCGAGGCATGACTGGGGAGCTGATGATGCTGGGGCGAAGGTGTCTGGCGCCGGGTGATGGGCTTGACATTGGAAAGATCGACGTTCTTTTCGTGGTGAACGGTGATCATGTGGTTCTTGAGGTGGTGCTTGAGCGCAAAGAGCTTTCCGCAGCGCAGGCACTGGAAATCGCGTTTGCGGTTATGCACGGTTTCAACGTGGCGCTTAAGGCTGCCGTTGGCGGAGAACTTCTTGCTGCACTGAGGGCACTCGTAGACCTTCTTGTTGATGTGAACATTGAGAACGTGGCTCTCAAGTCCGGAATTCGTGGCAAAGGAACGGGTGCACTTTGTGCAAGAGAAAGGCTTGGCGCTGTTCTGGGCGCTCGCGGCCGCGGCCTGCTCCTGTTCTTGGAGTAGCTGCTGTTGCTGCTGCTGCTGCATCATGGCGAGCTGATTGGTAAAGGGGGCGTTGTTGGTCGGGGGTGGTGGTGGGGGTGGAGGCGGATTTCCTCCATGGCCGTTCGCGGCGGCGGCGGCAGCGGCAGCGGCGAGGTTGCTGGAGATGTGCATGTTAGCAGGCGTCGCGGGGCTACCGAGAGGGGTGCGATCATCCTCATTTTTGAGCATGTCGAAGGCGTTCGAGTGCGCCGAGGTGTCGAGCTCTGGCGGAATCATCGTCGTCTTTTGCGAGGCGTACGAGGCATCGTCGCTGCGGTGCTTCTTGAAGAGAGCCTTTTGTTGTTGCTGGTGATACTGATGTTGCTGTTGATCGAAGGGGGTCGAGTCCTGGCCGAACGCCCTCTTGTTCGCGTTACCTTTGTTCTTGTTGTTGCTGTTGTTGTTCTTGCCCCCGCTCATGGTTGCAGGTTCTGCAATTGCCTCTCTGTATTCCTCGCTCGCGCTTACGCTCTGCTCTGTTCGCCAAAAAGTGGGCCGCGCGGGGGTGAGGGGAGTTCGTTGTGCAGGTGCAAAAGCAAGCAAGCACCTGTGCGCTTGCGCGTGCGCGTGCGTGTGCTCGCGTCGCTACCAGTCTCGCACCTGGGCTGGCTGCGCTAGCTCGCTGGCTCGCTCGCGAGCGACCGCGCAGTCCGTCTGCGTCTCCGCCTGGCTGTCTGGCTGTCTGCCTGCTTGCTTGCCTGCCTCCGCGCCTGCCTGCTGACACCGTTGCGGCTTTGGTCTCGCACCGGGGCGCCCCGCTCCAGCACCGGCACTCGCGCTCCCTCCCCCTCCCTCTCCTCCCTCTTCGCGCCAGCACCGCCGCCCAAAGAAAAGAAAAAAAAGGATAAAAGAAAGAAAAGGAAAGAAAAAAAGGAAGAAGGGGAAAAGGAAAAGAGGGATTCTTTCTTTGCCTGCCCGAAGCAAAGCAGCACCGCGCCCGCTCTCTCTCCCCCTCTCGCTCTCTCCCCCGCACCTCCCTCCTTCCCCCCTCTCACTCGGGTGCGCGCCCACTCACGCGCAGGCACTCACTCGGGCTGCGACCGCGCCCTCCGTCTCCCACAGTCCCTGCAGCGGCGGTGCGGCGGGTCCCGCGCGCCCCTCCGACACCGCGGTGCGCGCCCGCTGCTGTCCCGGTGCGCGCGTGCGTGCGCAGGCAGCGCAGCTCGCTTCAGCTCGCTGTGCTGCTGCTACTAGCTAGCTGCAGCTGGCTGATGACAGCAGTGGCAGGGCATAGTGCGGGGCGTGCGAAGCCGTGCAGCGAGCGAGCGAGCGAGCGAGCGAGGGCAGCTGGGAGCAGCCGGCAGAGCAGCCAGCCAGCCTGCGACGCGGGTCCTTCCCTTTTCTAAACCCGACTCCTTTTTTCCCTTTCTCTCCCATTTCCTTTCTTTTCAATTCTCTTTCAATTCTCTTTTTCTATTTTCTTCTCAATCTCCATCTCCCTTCCTGCTGCTGCTTCCTCCCGGTCTGCAGCTCTCGCTCTCGCAGCCATCAGCCCGGCTCAACCCAACCAGACCTGCAGCTAGCCCAACCCGCCCGCGCCGCGCCCACCAGCCACGCCAGTCAGCCAGCCAGCCGGCCGCCCGCGCTGCTGCCGCTACCTGCCATCCTGCTGCTGCCTCCCCGGAGCCGCCCTGCCGCCCCGTCCAGCGGCCGCCCTCCTTCCCCAAGTCCTCGTCCACCTCGGTGCGGGGCGCGCGCGACGAGACGGGAGCCGAGACCAGTCGAGACGAAACACGGCGCGGCGCGAGGCCGAGGCCGAGTCCACTCCGGCGGCCGCGCAGGCACATAGGGAGGGAGGGAGGGAGGGAGGGAGGGAGGGAGGGCGCCGCGCGGGACTGGCGGCGAGCCGAGCAGCAGCAGCGCGCGGTGGCACGGCGGCGTGAAGAGGGGGAAAAAAGAAAGAAAAAAAAAGAAAGAAAAGAAAGAAAAGAGCAAGGCACATTGACTCGCTTCGAGTCCGCGGCGCGCGATCGATCTCTGGCTGCAACGAGGGGCTGGGAGAGGGAGCGTGCGCGAGGGAAGGGGGGAACGAAGGGGCGAGAGGGCGAGGAAGCAGCGACCCTGCTCGTGCATGCTTGTTTTTTTTGATCGTCCAGAGCGCTGCAAGGGGAGAGGGCTGACTTCTGCTGCGGCCACAACGCGGGGAGCAATTTCTTTTTATTCATCATTCATTGGATTTATTTATTTTCATCTATTTTTATTTTGAAAAGAGCGGAGCAGCGGAGTGGACAGAAAAGGAGGAAGAAGGGCGGAGGAAGAAAGAAAGAGGAGCGACGCGGAGGGAATGGAATAGAATAGAATGGAATGGAATGGAATGGAATGGAATGGAATGGAATGGAATGGAATGGAATGGAATAATTGGAATGGACGCCTGCACTGGCTGCGACCGGCGACAGCCACAGCGAGCTGCACCGGCCACTGCGGCGGGCCAGGGCGATCGAGCCGGCGCGTCGCGGCCCTGCGGCGCGTCGCGGCCCTGCGGCGCGATCGAGCGAGCTAGCTCTGGCTGGCCTAGGCGGGGAGAAGCCACGCTGAGCGAAGCTAAAAGCAAAGCCATGCGAAGCTAGGGCGTAAAGAATCTGACAAGGGTGGAGCATGTTAGGTAGTGGTCGGCGTCCAGAGTCGGAAAAGTGGACTCTCCGAGTCTCTCTCTCTCTCTCCTTCTCTCTCCGAGTCTGTCTCTCTCCGCTTTTCTCCGACTCCGAGCAAGCTCGCTGCTTTCTAACTATAACTAACTGTAATTTACACACGCGCAGTCGTCTGTCTCTCTCTCTCCGTCTGTCTGTCTGTCTATCTGTCTGTCTGTCTGTTTGTCTGTCTATGCCTTCTTCTGTGTAGAATATGCTGATATGCATGCATGCATGTGAAGCAAGTGCCAGGTGGCTGCGGGCTTGATTGACAGGACAGCAAGCAAGAAAACCCGAAATGAATGAATCCAGTAGCAGCCACACCGCAGTGGCCGCTGCGTAGAAAGGGAGAAGGGGCTGAGTAGGGGAAAAATTCCACCGCTTGATTGGTTGCTGACCGTGCCGCACGCAGCCGCTCCAGCAGCCCAGCCAAGCCCAGCCCAGCCCGGCACGGCCTCGGCACGGCACTCCCGTCAAGACCCTGTCGTTCCGCTCCGCTACCCCCTTGCGCCCCAGGCCTCCCGGTCCTCCGCAGCGCGTCTGGAGCCGCTGGTGCAGCCGCCGCGCGAGACAAGAGCCCGAAAATGGCGAAATTGCTTTCATCACCTCTTCGGACCGGCAAGATCGCATGTTTTGACTCGCAGTGTCCGCCTTGCACTCGCCATGGTCGGAGCGCTACACTGCTGCACTGCTTGCTTGCTCGCTTGCTTGGTCCGGTCGATACAAGCGCCGCCGTACCGCGAGACGAGCACCGCGAGACAACTCACCGCAGTATGGGCGCTCGAGAAGGGTGAACCGCCCCGCCTTCGAGGCAGGCAAGCGAGCAAACACTGCAAGCTAGCTTGTGATAAAGCGACAGCAGGCAGGCAAGAAAGCAAGAAAGCCTAGCTGGTACTTAGTAGGCGTAACGAGCCCATGCGCCATCTCTGCCTGGCGCAGATGTCGCGGCGGTCGCAATCAAAGTAGGTGGTATTGAGAGAAAGCGACGAGAAGGCATGGCATTGCAAGGCGCAGGAGCAGCAGCAACAAGCGAGTGAGCAAAAGCACCAGCAATCATGGCCCTTGGCACGCGATGCGACAGCAAGGACTGAGCTGGGATGGATGCACGAACAGCTCCAGAAGCTGTGCAAGTGCGAGGCAGGAAGGGGGCTGCACAAAGAAGTGGATTCGTGCACAAGCGGTGCCAGAGGAGACGATCTACGCACGTCCCCCAGCGCGCAGGGCCGTAGGGGTTAACGCTATTTGCTTCTAGAGCATCTGCCGGTGGTGGCGTGCACACGCGCGGTGTCCACGCCCCGCATGAGCGTCACTGGCCCGCAGCGCAGCACTTTGCAGTGCACCGCTCCGTGCACCGCGGCAAAGTCGACGCGAAAAGTAGCCAGGTGCGGGGCGGCAGAGGGCGTCCATGGAGCCCGTGAGGAAGGGCACGCGCCCCAGGTGTGGGTGGGGCCGCCCCTGCCTGTCCGGCTGTCTGTCTTGCGTCTGTCTCTCGCCGCGACGCCGCCACGCGAACGTTCTGCAGCTGGTTGGCCTGCCGCGC
Source organism: Aurantiochytrium sp. KH105 (assembly GCA_003116975.1). Classification (NCBI taxonomy): domain Eukaryota; class Bigyra; order Thraustochytrida; family Thraustochytriidae; genus Aurantiochytrium; species Aurantiochytrium sp. KH105. The sequence continues at coordinate 111,099 of BGKB01000020.1, read as the reverse complement.
AACTGTTCGTTGTCGCCTCTGGAGCAGCACTTCTGCATGCGTATAACGTCTTGCTGTCGGAGAGGTGAATGTGCAGCTGACACTGTCTTGCACAGCAAAAGCGGCAGCCATCCAGGCTTGAAGGCCGGGATCGCCGGCTTTCGCCCCTTCTTTTTTCTTTCCTTTTTTCTTTCCCTTTATTTTTCTTCTGTGGCTGCTTCGAGCAGCCAGCAGGCAAGTTTCCTTTTTCCCCCTTGGAAAGGAGAAAAAGAGAAGAAAAAGAAAAATGAAAAGAAAAATGAAACTCCGATGGTCGACGATTGGTCGGGGTGCAACAATCCGGTCGCCTTACCACGAAAAAGCAGCCAAGCCTCTTGAAACAATCGGTGGTCCTCTTCCCGGCGAACTTTTCCCAGACAGGCCGACGATACCTCCTGCGATTAGCAAAGGTATTCTCTTTCGTGCCGGCCGCAGCTGCACCTCGAAGAGGCGTACCGAAAAGTGGACGCTCCCTCGGCGGCCGCAGCCGCGCCAAACATTCCTTTTCTTTTCTTTTTTCTTCTTTTTTTTTTCTTTTTTCTTTTTTTCCTTTTTTTTTTTTCTTCTTTCTTTTACGCAAGTACCAGTGGCAAGTTAGATTGGAAATCGCTGGCCTTGTGGGCTGCCACCTCTGGCTGGTGATGGTTGGCGCGGCGGCTGCGATGAAATGAATGGACGTACGGCGGAATGGATGGAATGAAATGGATGGATTGACGGATGCGTGCATTGGCGAAGGATGGATGAAAGATGAAAGGAGTGAGATGGATGAGTTTGCTTGCATGCGCTGGTTGCAGCCAGCAGTCGGTTGCTGCCAGCACAGCTGCTGCATGGACGGGTGCGTTTCGAGAATGCAATCGAAGCTGCTAGCTTGCACACTGGTTTCCACTGCGCACCAAGTCAACTCACTGGCCGAAGCGCCAAGTGTCGCCTTGTTATCGATGTCTTCACGTGCCACCATGGCCAGTGGCAGTAGCGCTGTCGGCATCGGCAGCCACACCGGCACTGCCTCCATGAGCAGCTAGCTGCAGCAGGGCCACCGCAAGCAGCAGCAGCAGTAGCAGGATCAGCAGCAGGTAGAATGAGAAGGCCCCCTGGCTGCTGTACTAGCAGCAATCTCTACTTGGCAGCTGTCACCGCCTGGCAGCAGCTGCAGCTGCAGCTGGCGTTTACATGTTAGTTGGTTGAGTGGTTGGTTGGTTGGTTGGTTGGTTGGTTGGTCGGTCTCGGTGCCAAAAAAACTTGAAGTTGGAGTCGACAGCCATAAACTAACCTTAGCTCACCAAAGAGCTCAAATCAGCCAGCTGTAGCTTAGCTGGCCCCGGTGAGCCACGAGTGGTGTGAATAGTGGGCAAACCATTGTCTTGGTGGTGGTGGTGGTGGCGGCGACGGCGGCGGTGATCTTTGTCTGGGAACAAGAAGGTCCAGTGAGTAGACACTGTGAGTGCCTTGTCGGGACGGCATCCATGGTCACACGGTCACAAGCGACGGTTTGACGGCGTCCTTGGCCTCTCTACCAGTGTGTCGTACATACAAGTGGCAATGCCGGGCACACCTCGGCGTGATCTTGCAAGAAGGAGCACAGTCACAGTGTCCGACTTGACGTAGACCAGACGCTGGGCCCCTCACCATAGGCTGCGCCCCCGCAACGTAGGCTACCTCTCGATGGCGCGCATGCCTCGGCTAGGGCAAGAAGAAAACGACAAGCGCAGAGGACCGCGCGCAACTGCAACGAGAACAGCATTGGCCGCACACTCGCGCATTGACCCCCTGGTACCCCAGATCCGGGCAAACAGGACCGGAGCGTAGAGGCGCAGCCTACGAGTCTTGCGCCACGAACGACGGCTCGCGTATCCATAGTGGCCGCTCGGACCGCGGCGAGTACCACTCACCGCGACCGCGCGAGCTCGGCTGGATAAAGACTGTCAGGCGCCGCCAGCAGCACCGGGGTGCAGGCCATGCCGGAGCCGAGCGCAGTCTTGGCGCTCGCTGCACCTGCCCTCGCATGCACTAACATCGGGTCTCCTTTCTTTCTGACAAGGATACCGCGTACCGGGGTGTGCGAAAGGGGCCGCGAAGATTAGGAACTACGAGAATTGGGCCGTTCGTCCCAAGGACTCGGATGCGCGCGATCTGGCGATCAGCTAGTATGAACGCGAGCGCCGGAGCAGAGCTGCTTCGAGCGAGCGGGCGTGCGAGGCGAACTGTGCCCAAGCTGGCGTTGACCGCGACACGCAAGCGAGCGAGCGAGAACTAGCACGCTGCGCTGCGCTGCGCTGCGCTGCGCTGCGCTGCGTTGACTTGGTGACCAAGCGAGCGGCGAGAAAGAGACCCGCGGGGGGCAAGCATGAACTCGGACGCGCACACGTGCGCGTACAGCGCAGAGGAGATCCAAAGCTGGGATCAGAGGACGTCCATGCGACCGGCGCCGTACAGATTTGCCATGGCGAGACCTGCAAAAGGTCTCAACGTCGCGGACCCACTCATGGCTCGCGTCCCGACCAGCGAGCTCGTCTGTCATGGCAAAACGTCACCAAACCTCCCTCGCGACCCCGAACCGGACTGGGTTGATTGGGATCTTGTCGAGCGCGGGCAGGTCGTGTGGAAAGAACAGGTCGCGCGCAGCTTTGCCGGACTCGGTCTGGCCCTGCTCAGCGGCTTCAGCATTGCCAGATTCGCAGAGATCCTCTTTGTCAATGGCTACGCCAAGAGCGGCGAGACGGCCATGCAACGCTACCGTGCCACGGGATTCTACGTGACCGACTTTTACCGCAGCTCCTTGCGGGATCCCAAATCCAAGGCGCGCCGCGGAATCGCCAACGTCCGCGCCATGCACGAATGGGCGCGTCGTCGCAGCAAGAAGATCTTTGATCAGACCAAAGGCGAAGGCGTCGCCCTCTGCCAGCTCGACATGGCCGAAGTCCAGCTCGGCTTTTCCGGCATTTGCATGGACATCATCGAGCGTGACTTTGGCGCCGGACCAATTTCGCAAGAGGACGCGGAAGCCATGGCCCACTGCTGGCGTCTCATCGGCTACCACCTGGGCATCATGGATGAGTACAACGTATGTCGCTCGCTCGAGGACCTACGGGCCTGTGTCGACGACTTTATGGCCTTTACACCCCGTAGATTTCAAACGATGCGCCCTGCCACGGTCGAGCTTCGCCGTACCGCCATGGAGGGCTTTGGAATGGAAACAGGCCTCGGCACGGGCTTTTGGCACGGCCTCTTTCTGACCTACTTACACTCGACCCAATATGATCTCAAGCAGCTCACACCGGACGTCGTCGCGCACCCCGGTATGGGCATTGTCGCGCATCTGTACATTCAGCTTTTTCGCTTCGACACAGTCTCTGCTGTCATGGGCCGCATCTTGCTGGCAGATCGCGATGCGTACGAGAAAGACTCGGATACTGCCAAGCGCAAGGCTGCACTCCGCAAGTCTTTGGCGCGCTTCCATGACGTCTTTGTCTGGCGCTTTACAGGCATGCTTTACATCTTGCGACATCTTCTCCTCGTGCTTGGTCTCTGGCGCATTCTCCGCCGGGCCTGGCGCACCCGTCTATCGTTTCGACAAAGGTAGAATTTTACCAAAACAAAGCCACCTATACTAGGCAACTGCTTTTCATTGCACCGTGAGGGTTCGTCGTCGCAGGTCAAGCGCACACACTTACTATTCACTAAAATCCAAGTTCTGTCACTGATTTCTCCACGTGCTTGTTGGGTCGAGAGATCAAATCGACCACCAGTTATTTTAAAAACAGTTGAGATCTGCCGCTTACCAGCCTTGCAGAGGCTCGGCGCCTTTGGTATTGTTTTTATCCGCGACCTCTTCGGAGGTCTGGCGCCTTCCTTGCAGTGAACATATCTCTTACGGGTTCAATCAAGCCTTGTCTGTGGTGCGGAGGGCTGCGAAACACTCTCCGCTGACCAGGGCTACGATGGTTTGTCCGCTGCTCCTGCCAGCCCCTGCGTCAGCGTGCAGATGTGTCGCTAAACACCCGCCGGCCTCCGCACTATCCTGAACTGCGAGTTCCCGAAGATCTCGCTACATCACGGCTTGGGTCCGGTGAGTCAAGAAAGAAGGCAAGCGAAGCGAAGCAAAGCAAAGCAACGCAAAGCAAAGCGCCAAAGAAGAAGACGAGAGAAAGCACCACAAGCTGAGGCGAGAGTTCTCCCGGCGTGCACGGCAAGATGGAGCTCGAATTCGCCGCCTCGGCGCGGCGACTGGAGCGTGAGCGCCTCGCTCGCAAGCGCGAAGTGGAGCGCAAGAAACGCAAGCAAGAAAAATTAAGCCGCGAGGCAGACGCTATGCAGGCAAGGGTCGCACGTCTCGTGGAGGAACGCCGACGCGCGCGCGCACAAGAAGCGCGAGAGGCTGCAAGGCTCGAGGAGCAGAGCCAGGGTATCCAACTCGATGTCAATCTCTGCGTCAAACCACGCGCAAAGGCTGATACCAACCGTATTGTGCTGCCCAAAAGCGTGCTCGAGACGCTCGAGGCGCAGCGCGCTCTGGACATTGTCCAGGGTCCGCTGACATTTGCAGTGTCTGTCAATGTGGACGGGGTCGGCGTTGTGACCACGCACTGTGGCGTTGACGAATTCACCGAGGATGATGGCTGCTGCGCTGTACCACCGGCCGTCGCACTCTCTCTTACCGGGGGTAATCAGGTTGACTGGCTGGTTGGGCGCCAGGTCCGTGTCCGCTTTGCGCAGCTTCCGCATCATGCCAAGGTCAAGGTCGCCTTCCAGCCGCGAGGTCAAGGCTTTCATCGCGGTGAAGACGAAGTCGTCAACATTGACATCAAAACTGTTCTTTTGCGAACACTTCGCGACATGCTCACGCTTACCGAGGGCGACGTGGTGCCAATCCGCAACGAGGGCGTCACGTACGAACTCGTTGTGCGGCACATTTCTCCTGACCCGGCTATTCTCATTCTTAACACGGACGTCGAGGTCGATTTGATGCCTAGCGAGCGCGCCGAAGAAGAGCTTCGTCGCCGAGAAGACCGCGCCACCTGGCTTGCGGCGCGCCGCGCGAGAATCGACGCCAAGCAAGCTGTTCTTGAAACCGCCGACAAAGATGAGGACGACAAGAAGAACGATGGTGCCCCAAAGCGCTTTCCGTTGCGTTTGCGCATGCCCAGTGGCAAGACCTTCACGAGAACCTTTCAAGCAGATACGCCTCTCGAGCAGGTACTCGACTGGGCCGCCATCAATCTTCCTGAGCCACCCTCAGATTTGCCTCTCCACATGGAAAACAACGCGGAATTTTATCTTGTCCAAGCCCTTGCAGGTCGCACACAAGCTCGATACGACGTTTCAATGGCCGCGCGCTCACTCGCTGATCTCGGATTTGCTGGTCGCGAGTCGCTCCTCGTCAACTGGAACTACTTTCCGAGTGGCGAAGCACCTTCACAGGCAACAGAAGAAAACGTGCCAGAGGAAGGAAAAAGCGGTACGGCTTCAGCCTCCGCATCGAGGCCTCCTGCAGCGCCACAAGAAACGCAAACTCCTTTGCAAGATATCGACAGCGACGAAGATAGAAGCGTCGGCAACAGTGCGGAACCCAAGGCTACAGCAACATTTACAGATGCTATGCAAGCAGCAGAGGCCCAGCTGGACCGCTCGTTGGAGGAGGAGAATTTGCGCAAAGCCATGGAGGCCTCGCGCGTTGATAAAGGCCCCAATGCCACGGAAGAGACCGCGGCCGACAAGGTCCATATTTTTCATAGTCTCGTGGCCAAGGGCGTGGCACCAACAGAAGCTGCTCAGGCAGCTCAAAAGTACCCTGACCAGATTTTAGAGCTTGAGACAATGGGTTTTGTCGATCATGCCCGTAATCTCGAGCTCTTGGACCGCTATCAAGGTCGCCTCGAGCGCGTCGTCAACCTTCTCGCCGGCGGTGACTAATCGACTGCCAGCCAGATCAAGAAAGAGTCCGTGGATGAATTATTATACTATACCTTTTGTACGTACTACCTGCCTGATGATTGTCTGAAACCATCCTCCGACACATTGTTGCTTGCCATGGTTGTTGCTGTTTCTGCTACTAGACAGTGAGTCCACAGTTTCCGCACGGCTGAAAGCGCGCGCGCCTTGCGCTGTCCCCTGCAAGTCGGACTTTGGCGAGTGAAAGTTGCCCTTTCGCAGGCAGGCGATAGGCCGCCTCGATGGGTGCAAGGGTCGAGTCCAATCTGCACCTGGCCGGTCTTGCCTTCAGTGAACCCGGAGGGGAGGGCTCAGCTTATCGGACGCGATGCCCCTCTGGCACCACTGCCCCGCAATAACTCCGGAGAGAGGAGGCCTGGCCACAGAGTCCGCAGAGGGGGGCCGAGGAAGAAGCAAATTGTCGGCTCGTGCCGCATCGTCGCTCGCCAGTTTCGCGCCACTGTCGCGTGCTGCGGCGCGGCACGCTGTGCCATGTCAAGTCTGAGGTGCTTTGCAAGGTTGTCGCAGCAGTTCAAGGCGAGACGAGCGCTAGCCTCTTTCTGCATGGTCATCATTCATTCGTTCATTCATTCACAGTCAATCATACTTTCTTTCTCTTGCGTGCGAGAGTCAAGAAGTGTCGGAGATGAATCCCATTTTTTATTATTGTACATTCTTTCCACCGCTCATTACAACCGCACCAAGCCAGCCAGACAGTACGCCGCACACGTAAAGTCCACTTGCAGGGCCTGCCGCAAGTGGGTTATCGCCGCGCACGACCCTGCATCGCATCGCATCGGCCCCAGCGGCGAAGAACGTGTGCGCCGCTCGCCCAGCCGGTCGGAGCCGAGGCCGGCGAGCCCGCAAGGCAAAGCAAAGCAAAGCAAAGCAAGGCAGGCAGGCACGCGAGGGCAGCAAGCATCGCGGGCGGCCGGCCCCGGGCGGGTACGTAGCAGTGCTCGCCCGTCGAAGGAGGCAGCCAGCTGCAGCTGCGCTCGCTGCAGCCAGAGCGGGCGGCACGCGCGCATGCCTCTCTCTCTGCCCCTCTCCCCCTCTGCGCCTCTGTGGCGTGAGAGAGAGACAGACTGTCTGTCTACGCGCGTGTGCGTGTGTGTGCGAGCGTGCGCGTGTGCGCCCGTGTGTGCAGGCAGGCCAGGGCGGGGGGAAGTGGAGCTGTTGGGCTTGCGCAAGTGGATAGTTGACTGTAGGCGCGCGCGGGAAGTGGAGCAAAGCGCGGCCAAGGAGAAGCGGGAGGCGAGGAAAGCCGAGCGAGACGCGGAAGAACAGGAAGGAGAGAAAGAAGGGAAGGAAAGAAAGCAAGCAGGCAGGCAGGCAGGAAAGAAGAAGGCAGAGCTGCAAGTCTTGCCTCCGCAGAGAGCGAGCGAGCGAGCGAGCGAGGGAGCGCGTACGTGCCGGGCGCGGCGGCGGAGGCGGGCGCGGGCGGGCGCGGCGAGGCGGACGCGGTGAGGCGCGAGGCGCGGCGGAGGCAAGCGCCGGCGCTTGCGGCGGCGGCGGCGCGGAGGAAGGGAGAGATCGGGGGAGCCGGAGGGAGCGAGCTCGGCCGACAGGCAGGCACGCGCGAGCACGCGGACGCGCGCGGGCAGCGCGACGCGCGGGAGGGCGGGCGCGCGGGAGGGCGGGCGCGCGGGAAGGCGGGCGCGCGGGCGAGCGGGCGAGGAGGTCCGGGAAGGCGAACGGCCGACTGACGAACGAGGAGGGCGACGAACGACTCGATACGCTTACGTTTTGCAAACGCAGCGCAGAAAAGCGCACGTCGTACCGCGAACACACAGGCAAGATGCCCATGGGCCGGGACCTCAAGTCCTTGAACGAGGAGCTCCACGCTCTCGAGGCGGAGCTCAAGCTCATCGAGAACGCGCAAACCACGAGCGAGCGCTGCGAGGAGATCGCAAAGTATGTGAGGGAAAACGAGGGTTACGACGCGCTCGTCTCCAAGACCCCCAACAACCCGTTCACTCAGGCACGCAAGACCGGCGGCGGTGGCTGCTGCGGCTAATGTGCGCGGTGTCTTGCGCCCGTGCGTATCGCCTTGCGGTTCTTTCAGGCGAACCTTGGTTCGTCCGAGCGAAGTGAAGTCTTGCAGGAAAGTCTACATGCTTCACGTTAAAAAAGCCTTCTCCTCTTCCTACCTCCTCCTCCTTCCCCAAAAGAAGAAAAAATACAACAAACAAGAATCGCTCCAGGTAGCCCGAACCCTCGACATCATCGCACAACAGGGGCGCCCCGTGTGTCTCGCTGCAATGGCGCAAGAGACTTTTTTTAGTCGGTGCCGCGCTCGTGTTTAAACAGCTTGCGTTCCGGATGTAGATTCCCCTTTCCGGGAGCTTCTTCCGGAGCTGCTTTTCGCGATTGCGTGCAAGATTCCGGACAAGTCTCTTTCGTCAAAGCTATTCCCTTCCTTTTCTGTTCATCCATCATCAAAAATCTTACAAACCATTTGCTGCATAGAAGCCAAAATACCATTAATGTTGTCTGCTTCTTTGCAATAAGTAAAATTCTTGTTCTCGCGTGCGGTAATGTCCATGGCCAATGGAAGGCATACGCATGCTTGCTTGATTCCCTCGTAGAAATCCCAAGCACATTTCCACTTTTCCGAATTAGAGTTCTGCAAAACACAAACAAAACAAAACGCTGGCTCCACGCGCGAAGCCCAGACCTACTTTTCTTCTTCTTCTTTCCTCACCCTTGATCTCGCATCATGACGATTGCTTAAAGTTAGAGTGAATCCGGGGACACAGGCCTGCATCCCAGTTTCGATTTCTGCACAAAAAAAAAACTTTTCAAGAGTAAAAAGTACATCGGTTCACGCCCTTTTTCCTTTTTGTCTTTCTTGTTTGCTTCCTCCATCATCTACCATTCTTTACGCATCTTCGGGCGACGGTTCCTTACCGGCCGGCTCGATGGAAAGAATCTCAACCTCAAACACCAAATCCGCGTTGGGAGGAATGACACCATTGCCCGCACCTCGCTCACCGTAGGCGTGCACGCTCGGCAGGTGTACTGTCGCCTGCTCTCCGGTCGTCATGGACATGATCGCATTGTCGAGACCGATAATGAGCTGACGGTGACCCGCAGAGAACGTGAGGGGCTCGCCACGGTTCCGGCTCGAGTCAAAGGGCTCCTCCGAACCGTCAATCCGTCCCGTGTAATGCATCGTCACACTGTCGCCCAACTCCGGCTTTGTCGACCCGGTACCTGGCTTTGTTACATCAACACGCACAGGGGGCAGGCGCTCCACATCGACCACGCGAATGTCAAAGCGCAGGGTTTCGCCAGCCAAGGGATGATTCAAATCCAAGACGGCCAGCTCCTCCTCCTTGAGAATCTCCTGCACGCGGACCTGCTGACCCGTCGACATTTGCAGCCTCATGCCTGCCTCCACGTCCTCCGGCAGCCGATCCAAAGGCACCTTGGCAACCTTGCGGTCGTCCTTTTCGCCGTACGCCAGCTCGGGCGCGATGAGAACCTCGGTGCGTTCCTCCCCGGCCTCCATGCCGCGGACCTCGTCCTCGATGCCGGGAATGACCTCTTGACGGCCCAGGATGAACGACATCGGACCATGCTTTTCGCTGCTGTCGAGCACCTCTTCAGCGCCGGCAAGTCGCAGGGTGTAGTCCATCTTCACGCGCATCTCATCGTCCGCAACGAGCTTCTTGCTCTCGTCCGAGGAGTCCCCGCTCAGGAGCCGCCGCTGCATCTGCGCCATCGCGGGCATCGCTGCGGACCGGGCGACCACTGTCGATCGCGCCGTAGAGGTCATCGAGGGCATGCGTCCCATCGTCGCGCCCAGCACACGCCCCGAGATCGATGGCTGCACCAGCCTGCGCACGCCGAGAAGCGCCATCTTTAAAGGTCCACGGAGGTCGTCTCCGCGAAGAGCAAGCAATTCGCGGTCGTGCCGAGTCTTGACACGAGCTGAGGTCGGCCCGCGCGCTCGCCCTGCCTACGCACTGCTCCTCTGCCTCTGTCTGCTGCCCCTCCTCTTCTTTTCGCCGCGCGGACGCTCTTGCAGTTGCTTGCACCCTGCTGCGCGCACGCTTCAAAGAAAGGCCTCGTTTGGATTCTGCTGCTGCCGACCGCACCATCTCTGAAAAGATAGCTTGCAAGATTACAGGTGGTCTCACCATTAATCTTATTATTCACAAGCAATGAAGGAAAGGCCTCCGAGGAGGCTCCGAGATTTGCGTGATCGTTAAGCGAGCTAGTAGGCCTAGTAGCAGCTGCAGCAGCTGCAGCAGCAGCTGCAGCTGCCGGCGTTGGCTGTGGCTGTGTGAACGGAAAACAACAAGATTGCCGTAGCCCTACTGACAGTGAGTGCGATGCGAGCGGGAGCAGCAGCTAAGGGGGACCGACAAAACGTCAACGAGGTAGAATATCGATATCGACAGCCAGGTCGAGATTGCAGCTCCTTGACTGTGAGAACTTTCTTTTGGGGATGCGCGAAGCGAACACGTGAACAAAGGCCTCAGGTCGCTCCATCTCAAGGTCATGCAAACTGAAAAAAAACAAAATAAAAAAAACAAAGAAGAATCGCAAGATCAATTTGTAAAACTCAACGCAAACCCCTCGAATTACATTACGCATAGCGAGGACCTAGCTCCGAACAAAGAGCGTCGCACTCGTTGACGTTAGTGGCAGCGGCTGCGCGGTTCGAGAGTCAACAACAGAGATGCAAGAGACAGCATGTAATCCCGCGCGCAGAGGCAGCACCGAAAAAGTCCCCGAGAAATATGCCTCCGGCGCCAAAACGCCCAGAGTATGTGTTGTGGAACCGGTGAATAAGAGGCTTCCCTCCGGCTCATCGTCGACACGGAGTTGGGCATTGATTTCCGCTCGGGACGCGTTCGTGACCGAAAAGGAGACCTCTGCTGGTTCTCCGACCCTCAGAGGCTCCCTTGGCTGCTTGAGTGACAAAACTACGCCATTGGGTCGCACTTCATTCCACACTAGCGGCTGCGACTGCAGCCGACCCTGCTCCGCAAAGTCTGTCCGCCAACGCGTAAAGACACGCGCCACAGAAGCGCCTGGCTTAATTAGCGTTGTTCTCTTGGCTTCTACTTCATATAGAACATTATAGGTACCGCCAGGCGGTACGATGCGTGGAGATGACAATGCCCTTGTTCTCAAACCTTTCCTGCTCGGCTCTTCCAGGCCCATCACAGGAGACGCCACAGCGTTCTCCTCATGTAGTTCTACAGGCTGGCAGACGACATTTTCCAGCATTGGGAGCAGTGAGAGATGCGGCACAAAGAGATCGCGGTCTGTCAAATTTGTCATGGTGATCTGCGCCAGCAACTTTTTGGCGCCAAGTGCACTTTCTTCCTTGCCGGTCAAAACCTTGCTAAAAGCGCAGGTGAACGAGATGGGCTTTTCGACGGGAAATTTGTAATGTTTCCGGATCGCACGCTTCGATCCCTTGAGGGATTGACTATCAAACTCTACGCTCACGCGCAACGTGTGCATCCCAATATTTACCAGCTCCTTTTCTACAACGAGCGCAATAGTATCGCCAGCACGCGCAACCGCTTTGAACCCGTAGCTGCTTTCCGAAGCCAATCCTTCTTTAGCGTTTGCGCCAGTACTACTCGCATCGCTAGTTCCTTGCGCATTGGTCGTATCACGCCGGTCCAGCAATACATGGCGAGTTCCATTCGCTTCGAGCTCTGCGCGAATCGAGACGTTGTGCACTGCTTCGCACAACCCGTTGTTACACACACTAATGTAACATGCAAATGTCTGGCCAATGTAGATCTTCCCCAATCCGCTGGGAAGGAGCAGAGTCCCGGCAGGCCCTTGCGTCCATGCGCGAGCTTCCAGGCCATGCAAACCAAGACCAAGTGGTGCCTCCGTCATGCGGGGCTTGTACAGCCGCATGACTTTCAGTGCCAGCGACTGCTCCTCTTCGGTAATCGTCTTGGCCGAAGGCGAATGTGCATTTGACACGCGAGCTTGTTGGTTTGGATTTCCGTCATGTGCAATTTGCCGAGTTTGCACGGGTGCTGCCGGGGACTGCTGTGCTGCTGTCCCACCTGGCCTTCCTCCGGCTGGAGGAGGCTGCATTGATGGCGAGAAAGACCCTCCCGATCCTGCTCCTGATGTTGTTGCCGGCATAGTAGTAGAGCTTGTTGTAGTCGAAGGATGAGGCGCAGGACTGGCATTGGAGGACATCAATCCTCTTGGACCCTGACTCGGCGAGTAGCTTTGCGCGAATCCGCTTCCTCCAGAGAATGAGGACGCCTGCGCGCTTGCAGCAGGCGAACCTCCACCAACAAAAGGCGTGGCGGGATAGCGGTGTTGTAGTGGTCGCGGCCTTGTCTGTTGCTGTTGTAGCGGCGGTGGTGGCTGCTGCTGCTGCTGCTGCTGCTGTTGCTGCTGCTGCTGATAGAGTGGCTGCTGCATTTGCGGCTGGTATGGTTGTTGCTGTTGCTGATTTTGTAGCGGCTGCTGCTGCTGCTGCGGTGATTGCGCTTGATGATAAGGCTGCAGCCCTTGGGGTGACTGAGCGTATGGCGGCTGCCCCTGCTGTTGCTGGAGACCCCCCTGGTCTCCTCCTGGATACGACATGCTCGAGCGACCTTTCTTTATCAGTAATAAATCAGTGAAGACAGGTTCGACCGTTGTCAGCGCCAAGAGAGCAAAAAGGACACAAATTTGCCGAGCCGCTGGCCACTTGACCGCGAGCGTCCACACAACACTCGCGCCGTACGGCCGCGCCGCGCTGAGGCGGGTCTGTGCTAGCGGTCTTGCCTCATCCGCGCTAGCCTAGTAAAAAAAGACAGAAGAAATTAAAAGATAAATCTATTTTACACTTCTTAGTTCTTAAACTAGTTCATCACTAGACGAGCACTGCGCCGTGAAAATGAAAAAGTGTCCGTTTGCAAGGCGACTCCTTCAAGTTCCTTTTCTGCGGCCCCAGCTACACGAGCTCGCGACAAGGAGAGGGGCTCTTTGGGCCGCGCAGCCAAGCGTACGTAGACAAACCCCCAGCCAGAAAGAGAGAGAGAGAGACCATCATCTCCTTCTGCCTTGGCGGGCGCATTCGTGGGTGGACCAGAAGGGCTCATGATGCGAGGGCGTTGAGCGCTGACAAATACAGTGAGAGAGTTTCATTCGCACAGGAGTCTGTCTGCGTGCAAGACACAGGTAAGCAAGCAAGCAATCAGGCAATTAAGCAGCCAGCGAGACCATTTGGCCCCAATCGGGTGACCAGGCAAGATGGCGGAGAAAATGGTGGGCAATGCGCCCGAGGCGATCCGCCAGGCCCGTCTCAAGACTATGCGCGAGAAAATTCACTTTCTCCGCGAGTCAGACGGCTTCGAGGTGTTCATCCCTCGATTCCGGCTAAAAAAGGAGCACGTTAATAAACTCTTTGGGGACGAAGTCGAGCACGTTCACGACCTCGAGGGAAATGTCATCCTTCCTGATGACTATATGTGGCACTGTCTGCCTCCGCCGCTCAAATATTTTGTCTACCATCGCGAACGTGTTCCACTTCCCCCCGATGACGCCCACGATCCATGGTATATTGGCGAGACCCAGGTCGTAGTCACACGTGCGCCTGCCGACATTCCGGCCCACGCTCTGGTGGCCTGGATTCGCAAGGGTGTCGAACGCGGCGATGAACGCTATATGCAAGCCAAAAATGCAGTGAATGATCTCCATGAACAACTGAAACGCAACAAGGAGCGCCAAGATAACGTTCCCTTTATGAAAACCAATGCAGAGTCCGAACAAGGTATGGCTGGAGAGCGCCTTTACGTTACCAAAGAGCTGAAAAAGAAGCGTGCCGAGCTCGAAGATCAACTGAAAAAGGCACAAACCCGTCTCGACCGAGAAAATGCGAGGCGCAGGATGCACGAGGTCACGGTTGAGTGCATCCGGGTCGATGACAAGCGCAAGGTCACAGACTGGATGGCCTATTTTGGAACGCGGAGAGAGGAGAATGCCGCCATCGATATGGACCAGTGGCCTTCTGTGCGCGTTTTTCACAAAATGGAAAAGGGTGGCAGTCCCACGGCTTATTGGGACGATGAGCTCGAGGCCACTGATGAAATTCTGCAGGACCCTGACCTCGAAATCAACATGCGAGGCGTTCAGCTTCGACGCATCAAGCACGGTCTTGGGGCATTCACTGATTGGCAGCGCGGGGATGCGTACAAGGGTCGCTTCGTTGAAGGCAAGCGCCACGGACAGGGAATTTTGTACGACCGCGTCGGTGTCTATCGTGGCGAGTTCGAGGATGACGTGCGACATGGAAAAGGCATTCAGGTCTTTGCGAACGGAGACGTGTACGAGGGCCCATTTGAATTCGACAAGATGCACGGCCCTGATGGTGTGCTCAAGTTTGCTGATGGCTCCGTGTACGAGGGTGATTTTGCCATCGGCACGCCGACCGGTCAGGGAACCTACAGTAGTCATGAGTCCTGCGAAAGGATCGCCGGTGACTTTTCCGATGGGGTGCTCCACGGCATTGGACTGCACACCAAGCCAACGGGAGAGCGCTGCGAAGGTGACTTTATACTTGGAGACTTGCATGGTCGCGGTTCGTGGCGGTCGCGCAAGGGCGACACTTGTGATGGCGACTTTGAAAACGGCGAACCACACGGGTACGCGCGATATAACTTCCGCAAGGGCCCCATGTACGACGGCTTCTTTCGGGATGGCTTGCGCGATGGCCCGGGCTCCATGGTGTACGGCAATGTGAGCGCAGTCTTTGATCGTTCAACGGGCAAACACGGTTTGCGGCATGACTTCAAGTACGAGGGCACGTGGCTAGCAGGCCGGATTCAAGCGCGAAACACCCATGTTACTGTGCACGACAGATTTCTCCCCATTGAAAAGGAGACGCCGCAACCTGGCTACGTGTACGAGCAGCTTGATACCCTTGGTTTCACCACCAACTCGAGGTCGTGGGCGCGATATCCTTTTTTGCACGCGCTCGTCCACAAAGAGGACAGCAAGCGCGAAAAGCGATTTCTGCGTTCGCGAGCGCTTGCGCGCAGAGAGAAAAAGTCACTTCGCCAGCTCCGGAAGCGCAACTTGGCATCTTTCAAACAGAAGCGCCGTGACACGATTGCTCTCTTTAAGCGAATCGACCGTGCGTTGCAGTCTATTCACAGCGAAGCGGAAGAGGCTGCCCAGGCGCGGCGTGAAGCCGCTGCCAAAGCTGGAACTGGACAAGCATCCGACCCACAAAAGAATGAGGGTAATGACGAGGATGGCCTTGGAGGTGGTGTCATGGGGGGATCCAAGAGACAACTGGATGGTGACAATGCAAATCCGCAGGAATACGACGAGGTCAGTGAGTACGGCGGCAACGGAAGTGGAAGTGGCAATGGGGAGCGTTCGACGAGTCGAAACAGCAATTCGAACGACCGTAGAGAGACCTTGTCTGCAGATGACGAAGACGCTTCCTATGAGTCAGGCTCGTCCGGAGATGATGATGACGATGATGAAGATGAGGAGTATGAGGATGACGATGAGGACGAAGAGGAAGACGAGGACGGCGATGAATGGGGCTATTACGACGATTCCGACTGGTACTCGGACGAGGAAGACGAAGATAATGAGGGTCTGAGAACGCGCGCGCAGAATGCTGCGTCATCCTTGCCCAAGTCTATGTCCAGCAATCCAGTGTACCATGATCTGCGACTGTCACTTGTAGACATTTTCGAGGACCCGCCCCCTACCGATTCCAAGGCTGGCATTATCAGTCTTCGGGCCGCACTTGAATATTACGCTCAGCGTGAGCACAAACGCAAGCTCGAGGATCTCTTGCGCAAGCGCAAGTCGGGCAGCGGCGGATGAGATCTACTTCATACTAGGCCTACCACATAATGAATAGGAAAGGAAACTTGTCTTTCTATCTGGTCTGCCTGCTTGCCTTTCTGCCTGCTTGTCCATCTGCCTGCCTGCCTGCCTGCCTGCCTGTCTGCTACGACCGCCTGCGACTTGCGAGCTGCGCTGCGCTGCGCTGCGATGCGATTCGTTGCACTGCGATGCGTCTGACCGGCCGACCGACCGACCGATCGGTGATGAACGAGAGCGAACCGGTCGACCTTATCATGAGCTTGCCAAGGCGGCGGCAGCGACGTGCGCACAAGAGACCACCCATCGCCGTCCTCCGTCGTTCGCGCCGTCGGTGCTACAAGCAAGGCCTACCTTCTTCTTCTTCTCCCTGCTGCTCCCTCGAGCCCGCAGGCTGAAGTCAAAAAGGTCCCAGCTTCCTTCAAGTTGCGCCAGGGCAGCTAGCTCGCTCGCCGTGAAGTGAAGTGAAGTGAAGTGAAGTGAAGTGCGAGACGGTGGCGGGCGCTCTCTCCCTCGCTCCCTCCCTCCCTCCCCTTGGCTTTTCTGCCGCCGCCGCTCCCGGTCTTTTCTTCCCGCGAGAAGAGCGAGACAGTCGTCCGTCCAGCCGCCGCACGCAATAGTCACCAGCAGAGCAGCGCGGAGCGGAGCAAAGCAGAGCAGAGCAAAGCAACGCAGAGCAGAGCAGAGCAAAGCCAAACGCAGCGCGTGCGGCGCGGCGTGGGCGCGGCGTGGGCGCGGGCTCGGCGGCGCGCGCGAGCATGGCCTGCGAGGGAGGCGTGCGCGCGCTGGCGCGGCAGGGCAGCTGCGCAAGCGGCGGCGGAGACCCGGCATGGCGGCGCGGCCGGCGCGACGTCGACGGCGCCTGCACGGGTGGTGGGCCCGCGAGCGCGCGAGGCGGAGCTGCGAGGCGGCGAGACGGAGCGCCCGGGCTGGGCCGCGGAGGAGGGCGAGGAGGAGGAGGAGGAGGCGGAGGAGCCGCGGAGACCCTCTCCAGCGCCGCGACCCTCGGAAACATCGTGTGGCGGAGCAACGCGGCGAGCTGCATGTCGAGTGCCGCAGCGGCACCCGTGGTCCAGCCGCTCGCGGCCAGCCAAACGTGCGCAACAAACGCAAACGCCGGCATCGCCACGGTGCAGCATGTCTCGTACCCAATGCACCGCGCAAACTCGCTGAGTCGTCGACGGTCGCGAGCACCCGCTGGTGCCTCAGACCTTGCAGGAATGAGCAGCGGCAGCAGCAGCAGCGGCGGCAACCCCCAGGGGGGGGCAGGAGGCCCTGGCGGCGATCGGGCCAGCACCGACTCACACTCCTTGGAAATGGTCCAGACGCATGCCTGGGCAGGCGCTGTTGCAGGAATGGTGGCAGAGACCTGCATGCACCCTCTTGACACGATTAGTACGCGTCTCAAGGTGCAAGGCGTCGATGTCGCTGAAAAGGGTTACCAGGGCGTCTTTGGCACGGCGCGCACCATGATTGTGCAAGAGGGCCCCGGTAGCTTGTTTCGGGGTGTCAGCGCCACCTTACTCGGGGCAATGCCCTCGAGTGCTCTTTACTTTGCCGTGTACGAAACATCAAAGCACTACGGCATGCAACACATGTCGTCCATCACGCGAGAAGCGAATGGCGGCGAGGATGTCCCTCTCACGGAATGGCAAGAGGACCTTGTCCATCTAGGCGCTGGTGTCGCGTCAGAGCTTGGCTCGTCGTTCGTTTGGGTCCCCTTTGAAGTTATCAAGTCTCGTCTCCAAATCTCATCGCCGGGGTACACCGGCACCGTTAGTGGCCTGTGGAAGATCGCGCAGCAGGAAGGCATCTCAGGCCTTTTTGCGGGATACCGGGCCTGTCTCTTTCTCGATTGCACGGCTTCAGGTCTGCAATTTCTGTTTTACGAGCGTATCCGTCGCGGGCTCAAGAAAAGGCGCGAGGAACGTGCCGAAACGCGGGGCGAGACCATCGTGGACGACACCGTCTCGTGGCCGCTGTTTGCTGCATTGACTGGATCAGGGGACCTGCGTGAGTCCGTAGAGGAGACCGCAGAGGACCTCGTTGCGGGCGCCTGTTCAGGTGGTCTGGCGGCTTTTTTGAGCAACCCTCTCGATGTTGTCTCCGTGCGTCTCATGACCCAGCGTGAGGACATTGAGGCTGCTTCATTGCGACGCCATCACTACAAGGGCTTTTGGGACTGTCTTGTCTCTGTGGCGCGCCACGAGGGCGTGCGCGGATTGTGGAGCGGGTCGTTAGCGCGAACCCTGTCCATCCTGCCTCTTAGTGCTCTGCAGTTTGCCATCTACGAGAAGATGAAAACCTGTTTTGCTTGATGTCAGTCGAGTAAATTGACCATGTCACATGATGAGAGTGAGCGATTCTATTTCGCTCTTCTTTCTCTTCTTCATTGTATCTCTGATCATGTGTCGTCACTTGATTGTTGGATAACTACTGTCCAGCATCACTTGGACTGAAAATGAATCTGCTCTGATTGATTGGTGGATTGATTGATCGATATTTTTTCACCGTCGCCCTTCTTCTCTAGGTTATCTCTGTACTGCCTCGTCTCGACTTAGACCTGACCTAGATCGAGGAATGCCTCGTGCTCAAGCAAATCCATGAAAATTGACCTGCGCGATGGGACGGACGCGCTGCCAGATGCAAGTTTTGGGGGCACTCTCTCTCTTTTCCCTCTCTCTCACACACTCTCTCTCTCTTCCTTGCTGCTGATGAAAAGAACAAATATGGTTTGTGTACATTTTTATGAACATTTGGCGTTTCTCCCAACGACGCTGTCGCCGGCCCACGCTTTAATTTTTGCTAAAACGAAGTGAGATGGCCCGCTTCAGGCACATCTCTGTGCAGGACAGACAGAGAGCTACGTGCACGAAGAGCTCGTCGAGATTTTCGAATAAATATTACACGGAGAGCTCGCCGAGACGATCCTGCACGAGTTCCTGTGCACGTTTCATGGAATGTGGAGGAAGAGCCGAGGCCGCTCTTTCGTGCAACGCAAGGACCTCGCTGCGAAGATGTGCAACGGTGCTTGCAAGATGCGCACGTTCCTCTTCACGACGGGATGCCTCTTGTTCGAGAAAGTTGCGCGCAAATTTCACAGCACGCGCATGTCCCTCGCAATCTTGACGCGCGCTCTCAAGCTGCAGCTGAAGGCTCTGCACACGTTCGCGCAGACCAGCTTTGACCATGCGAATGTTCACCGAATCGTGTGAGAGGCGGACGCTTGACGCGGATAAAAGCGAACACGATGACAAAGAAGAAGAAGAAGAAGAAGAAGAAGCAAGTCGGCGCCGGATTCGAGCGTCATCGAGGCGCAGCGACAAGTCGCGCAGCTCCCGTCGTAACCGTGCGCGCTCCTCCAACGCCACGCGCTCAAATTCCTCTTTGTCCGCCAAAACCCTCTCGATCGTACGTAAAAGTTCGTCCTTCAGACCTGCTCGAGCAGCTTCGCTGCGGTCGTACACTAGGGATGCAATGTGAGGAGGCAGGCACGAACCTGGATCCAAAAAGATATCATCTTGTTCATTCTTGAAGTGCTGTGGTCCACCTGGCGCAGCCGGCGCCGAAGCGCTCTTCGCCTCTTCGTCGACGCTTTTACTTTCGTCGATTTGCGATTTTGTTTCGCCTTCTTTTCCTTCGCCTGGAAGATGAAAAGCAACAACAATCTTGTTCAATTTGTTGTTCTCACTGTTGTCATCGTCGTCGTCGTCGTCATCGTCGTTGATTTGCTCTTCCTCTTCGAGATCTACGTCATGAGCTTGAGAGTGATTCGGGGATGCAGGGCATGTTTCTTGCCTGAAGACATCGAGAGCATGCGACGGAAGCTCCATCCATTCAAGCTCGTCGCCATCTCCGCCATAATCAGATGGAATCTGCTCACGCTCGATGAGCGCTGAAAGGCTCGCATATACTTGGCGTGTGTTTTCGGGAACGATGGTGATTTTTCGCTCCGTTTGAGGGGAAAGAAATTTGCGCACCACTTTCCAGACGACGGTGAAGAAGATTGGCGCGTTGATAATAATCATTTGCCCAAAGAGGCCAGGAAAGTGCTTTTGATCAACCTCAGCCAAGAGACGGATCAAGCCATAAAAGTTTCCATTCGCCTGCGCAAGTCGCGAGCCTCCCAAGTCCATGACCGCCGTGTAATACGGTGCGCCACCAGACTGTGCTGCACTCGCGCGACGAACCGCCGATTCGCGAAGCCACACCTGATACAAAATGAAGGCTTTGGAGGACGTTGCCTGGAGGACTGCGATCGGCAAAGAAGGATTAAAATGGTGAGTATATCGTCCTTGACCGGCCTCACCAAGAAAAAAAAAAGATGAACTAAAATGGCTCGCTCGAACAACAGCGCGTCCTCTTTTCTGACGACAACGACTTACCAGCATCAGCATTCATTCCCCGCGCATTGTAGTAAAGCACCGGCCGACCCGTGCGATCGGTGCCAAATTCCTTGCACGGGAAACGCTTGAGCACAAGCGCAGGATCGCAGCCCAGAATTTCGCCAGGAGAGAGAGTCATCAAGTTGTCCATGTGCACTTGTTCACGCCAACGGAGATCGTGCACCAGGACCTCTGCCGCCTCGCTCACGTCACCGTCGCACGCGTACAGGAATCTGCCCAGCAGATTTTCACGAGGCTCGGACGTAAACCTCTGTACCAGCTGCGCCGTGGCCGTGCGCCCGCCGCGCAACTCGATCTCTCGCTCGAGCGCGGCCAGACGCGTTCGAGTCCCAGGAGTTTTCGACATTCTGCTCATCGTCAACACGGCTCGGCAAGGCTTGGCTCGAGCGTGCGCTGCTGCTCTGCAGCGTCCGTCGCGCGCTGCCCGCCTGTCTGCCCGCCTGTCTGCCTGCCTGCTTGCGCCTGCCGGCCGCCTTCCTTGGTCGGCAGGCACCGACGGATGGATGAATGGGCTTTGCAGGAGAGCGGAGCTCGCTGATCTCTTCTTCCTTCGGCCTGATTGCGCAATGGCTCTTGGCTTCCTTCCATGCCGAAGGTGTGATCATGCCGGGACCACACCGACCGGTGGCTGGCTGGCTGGCTGGCTGGCCGGCACGCTTTGCGCACTTCTGTCTGTCAGCCAGACCGAGTGTGCACCCCGCTGTTTTGCAACGCTCAACCAAGCTTGGCCGATCCAGCATTGCCTCTGTCGCCGACATGTGAGCCGCAGCCACAACGGCATTCTATCTTGTGAGGCCTTGGCCTTCTTTCAAGTTGTAGGCCTAGGCCTACTACTCACAGTCAGCAAGACCTACCAGCGAAAACCATCCTGATGATACGTACTAGCCTAGCCTAGGCCTACTTCCTCATGACCCATTGCAACGCGTTCCGTCCACGACACGACTAAGCTAGTCTCTCGTTTCAAGCGAGGGCGAATGAAACATCTCGAAAGTACAACTCCGAGTCATTGAGGCAGCGTCAGAGCAAGAGGATGGGGACTCTGCGCGGGACTGACATGAAAAATATCCGATGAACTTACAGTAAAGTATGTCCTCCAATCAAACGCTTATCCTTACCAACTTCGATCGTTCATCGTCTATGACTCACGCCATTAATTTCAAAGCCCAAACGAAGGTTTTTTTCGAGCAAGCTCCTTAAAAAGGTTTTCTACTGGTGCTACGATTGCTTCATGCCTTGAGCGTCCCAAGCGACTCACTTTGACGCATGCCTTTTTTGATATACTACATTCCCTTCCCCTGCCTCTAAAGCCAACTACTCCTACTTCGATGAGGATCGCAAACACCGCCCTCCCCAACGACCGGACCCTGGGACCGGCCGCCAAGCCTGCCTTCGCTGCGTTGTTTGCCGCGTTGTTTGCGTCACGCAGCAACGGAGCAACGCAGCTAGCTGGCTATGGCTAGCTAGCTGCGTGGTCCGCGTCCGAGTCGCTCCGTCCAAGCCCAAGTCCGTTGCTCGCTGCCAGCAGCAGCAGCAGCAGAAGCTAGATCGCTAGACTAGCTAGCTGCTTGTGCAATCCGCCGTTCGCCGCGACTAGGCCTAGCTCGAACTGCATGGCTCTCGCTGTCGCATCGCATTGCGCATCGCACTGCGCATCACATCCCATCCGGTCTGTCTGTCCCCTCATCTCCTAAGCCAGGCGCGCATCAGTCCGATGTGGTCCGCTTGCGACGGACAAACGCGGCGGAAGCGTGGAGGGGCGCAACGAGCATCCTGGGACCGCGGCGCTGCAGTCGCCTCGACAGAACCCGATCGCCGCGCGAGAGATCGACTGACGCGCGGAGGATCGAAGCGGGTCGGACGAGGCAGAGAACGGAGGCGACATGCCGCGCGCAGTTCTCGTGGGCGTGGGCCGCCTGACCCAGCGCCGCCCGGAGAAGCTGGACGATGCCGACGACGCAGTGCGTCTGAGCGCCAAGGCCGCGCGACTGGCGCTGCAGGACGCCGGTGTCGGCACGGACGACGTGGATGCCGTGTATTTCATTGACATGTTTGGCGAAGGCCGGGTCTTCCCGAGAAAAGGACCCACGTACAATGACCCTGCCAAAGATGTGGCCAAGGAGCTCGGCCTGCACAAGGTCAAGCCCGAAAACCTCTTCAAGGGGCCGGTGGGCGGAAACACCCCACAAGCTAGTGTCAACATGATTGCGGAACGCGTCGCCAACGGCGAGGTCGAGTGCGCTCTCATCACAGGCGCCGAAGCCCTCGACACCTACACGCTTGGACGGAAAAAGAAGCTTCAGCCTCGCGCTGACGTCGAGCGCACCAACGAGGCGGAAAAGGTCATGCGCTGGGGCGACAATGAAGAAAAAGGACAGGTCTGGGGGGAAAAGCTCAAGATGAGCTCCTCGCAGGACGTCATCCATGGGATCGCGCAAATGCCGCCCTCGTACGCACTCTTGGAGCAGGGACTGCGCCATAGCGATGGCGTTTCGGAGGAAGATCGTCGTATCAGCAACGCCAAGCTCTTTTCGGGTTACAACAAGGTCGCCTCGGCGTCGGCAAACAAGGACCAAAGCTGGTTTCCCGCTGCGCACTCTGTCGAGGAAATTGCTACCGCCTCCAACGACAATCGCATGGTCGCTTACCCATACCCAAAGTACATGTGCGCCGTCATGGATGTGAACCAGAGTGCTAGTGTGCTCATCATGTCTGAAGAGCGCGCTCGCGCGCTCGGCGTTCCTCAGGCCAAAATGGTCTATCTGCATGGTTGCGGAGACTGCCAGGATGCCGCTATCCGCGTCCTCGAAAAGCCGTGCTTCGATCGCTGCTTTGGCATGAAGCTCGCGGGCGAGGCCGCACTCCGCTCAGCGGGCGTCTCCGTGCAGGACATCAAGTACTATGATGTATACTCTTGCTTTCCCGTCGCAGTTCGACTCGCCTGCCGTGAGATGGGCATCGACAAGGTCATCGATATCGAACGCGAGTCGCACCGACTCACAGTAACGGGCGGCCTCCCGTACCATGGCGGTCCTGGAAACAACTACGTTACCCACAGCATCGCCGCCATGGTTGAGACCCTTCGTGGTGACCCCGGCACATTTGGCCTTGTCACCGCCAACGGTGGCGTCACGTCCAAGCATGCTGTCGGCGTCTACAGCACCTCTCCTCCCCCGGAGGATCGCCCATTTGAGCGCCCTGACCTTTCCGGCGCTCTCAAAGAGGTGCAAGCGCAGTACCCGCCCCGTGTATGCGCTCGGAACCCCGGCGACTGCACGGGCATTGTGCGTACCTTTACCGCTAATTTCTCCAAACACGGAGATCTGCCCGACTCGGTGACCTGCGTTGGCGACATCACCTCGGGGCCTTGCAAAGGCGATCGCTTTATCGCCATCTCCCACGAAGCCTCGGAAATGCGTCCATTTATTGAGTCTCCTGACGCCTGTTTTGACATCGAGGTTGCGATAACCTCCAAAGGCGGCGCCTTGGGTCGCAAGGACTGGTATCAGTCTACATTTCGTCGTACCAGCGGTCAACGAACAAAGCTTTAGGCGGCTTCGTCTGTCCAAGAGAAAAGGAAATATTCTTTGGTGGGGGTCTCTCTCTCTACCTAGGTCCAAGGCTACGTGTTCTTGTGGTCCGAGAAAAGAAAGTCCCCTTGATCTGGTTTTTAAAAAAAAGGTTGAACATTCTCCCATCATCGTTTCTGTTTTGCCGTCTTCGGCTTCCTTGACCGAGCAGCCGAGGACGGCCGCAACATATTTGTCGAACTACTGTGCGTGCGCGCGCGCCCGTGCAAGTCAAACTCATCTTCTGCATCATTCGATAATTTGCTCAATTGTTGCTGCTGTATCTCGACTGCTTTGGGGACCTCATCGCGTTGCAAATCCGCAAGAATCTCATACATGTCTGCCTCGAGAGTCTTCATGTCGATCCCCATCGATGCCTCGACCACCTCTTTGGTATAAAAATGCGCAGCGACAAGAAATCCGATGCGTCTGTCCGTAAGAGCACTATTCCCGAACCGTGAACAAAAGTAGCGAATTTCCTCGAGAGAGAACTCTTTCTCCGTAATCGTTCTGATGTCCTTGCGCTTTAGGAAGTAACCTCCAACGCGAAGTTCTGTTCGATTGTGTGGGATACTGTCCACCTTGCCCTGGATCGCTTGCGCCAAGCGCATTTCTTCGACACGATAAATCTGTTTGCGTTGTCGAGGCTGTCTTAATGTAGACAGTGCCCAAATTGGAGCGACTTCGCGAGCCGTGGCTGATATTGAACTCGGAAGATGCGCTGGTTTCGGTCGGTGGGAGCTACGTCCCTGAGAAATGACCAATTGGTTACGCACCTGCACGTAATTGTCGTACTCATTCATGCGCTCGCGATACTGCTCAGGGGACACAGACGCCGCTTCCATGGACATTTTCCCCCGCCGGCGTTCGCGCATTGCCTGGCGCTGTGCGGATTCGATGCGGTCCTCAAGCTCCAAGAATGAGGAGTGCCGCATTTCAGAAAGGTCTCGCGCCCGCTTGGCTGCAATTTTCTCTCGCGCGGCTGCCTCTTTGGCCCACTCGAGCTGCATCTTAACGCGTAAAGTCTCTCGTTCTTGCGCATCGGCTTGGCGCGCTACGAGTGCTTCGCGTTGCCGCAGCTTTGCGACCCGTTGTCGCGGCGATTGATGTTGGCCTCTCCGTGGGGATGTACTCGGAGAAGACGCCGATTCGGGTCGTATTGCGGCCACTCGAGCCTTGTAGGCAGCCGCCTTGCGCTCTCTTGAACGAGCCTGAACTTCGGCAGCGTCGCGCTTGCAGACTCGCTGCGGGACTTCTGGTGCGGGGCCAATGTTGGCCGGCGTGAGAATTGGAAGTGCTGTGCCCAGCGCTTTGGATAAAATCAAGAGCTCCTGCTCCATGCAAGGACTGCTGATTAGCTTTCTGATGGTTTCTTCTTCAGCGCCATTGGCTTTGTCTGCTGCCGCAGGGCGCATCATTTTCTGTAACACGTGAACCCTCCGGGCCGTCGATCCAATTTGCGTTGGGTGAGCTGGCGCGTGGGGTCGGAGACGCCCGACTTTGATCCGCGCCATAGGCATGATTGTAGCAGCGCCACCTGTTTGCGCTTCATCGACGGCACCGTCCTCTTCCTCCCTCTTGTCCTCTTCTCTCTCCTCGACGGGGTCCGGAAAGAGAATCTGGCGACAATGAGCAAGTATCTCACCCCACGAAATCCAGTCGTGATTGCATTCGCCTTGGCCCAATCGGGAAGCAACGACGGCTCGCGCTCCTGGAACGCTCTCCGAACACATGACCAACGATCGTACCTGGAAACCTGGGCGAGGCGCTTCGGTAAAGCCTGAAAGTGCTTGGGCAGTGCCGTAATCTTCTTGTCCAAGAGAACCCAACACAGCCCAACGGAGCGCAGGAAGAGCCGGCACTTGAGCATCACCACTAAGCGCTTGGCATAAGTCGATGCGGCGCACAAAAGAAGGGCCTCGAGTAGATCCTGAATTCGCTGGGCGCGCGTTCATTCCCCTGTGAGACGATAACGTACGCATGGTCTCTCGAATCAGCGATATAGCTTTTCCTCCGCCGAGCGCGATGATACGCGCCTCCACTGCGTGGGAAGTATAGGCGGTAGCAACAGGCCACCACATCACCGTCGAACCACCCTCTGCTGCATTGCGCAGATAGTCCTCGGTCAATAGATTGTCCAATGAGACATTGGCATTGTCGTCATCAGAGCGGTCAAGGGGGCTCCGGTCCCGTTCATCGAGATCTCGACCCCAATTTGGAAAGCGAGCAATTTGGTTTCGGGCCTCAAGAAAACCCGAAAGCGTTCGCGAGAGGGTTCCTGCGTCGAGGCGACGTCGAAGTACTGCGAGAAGTGAATAAAACGGAACGGATGGTACCAGGTCGTCGAAAAGCTTGTGCGTGGCGTCATGAAGAGCTGCTGCTTCGCTGAAAACATCTCGAAGTTCACCGAGGCGATTCCGCTCGAAACTCGCAAGCTGAGGTCGTGGGCTTACCTGCAGCGTGATGCCCACAACATGGTTTGCAGGATCGAGATCGGTCAGGCTGTATACTTTTGGATAAGTGAACGTTGAGCTTCGAAGCGCAGATGGTTTGTCCAGCGTCTCAATGCTTTTATAAAAATGATGCGCCGTTGCGACAACGCCATGTATAAATTGTACCGTATCCTCGTACGTCGCTGTGGCATTGTGCGCTCGACACCAGTTCTGATACGTACTTTTAAGTTTCGAAGTGACGGCAATAAGTCGGACGCCATTCACGGTGAGTCCATTGAGACGACAGAGCATGCGTTGGTTTCCAAGATGCATGTGAGCAAACTCGCAGAAGAACCGGGTTGCGTAAACACGCAGTGATTTCACCTGCGAAAACATATCTTGCTGCATCTCCGCAAGCTGATCTGTGCTGAGGACTTCGCCCAAAACGTCTTGCATTGAAATATCGCGAGCCAGAACTCTTAGAAGACCCTCATAAGCTTCCACTCGGTAGCGCACATCTGTTCCGCTGATCGCAAAACCTCGCAAAAGGCTCCAGGTCCGCTGCACTCGCAAAGTCTTTTGCTCTTTGCATCGCGACGCAAGCTTGGCACGGACAAAACGCCCGCGTGCGATTTTTTGGATCTCGATCGCTGCCATGTTCCGCTTATTACTTTTCTTGGCGGCTTCGTATTTGCGAAACGTCGTTTGAAAATGCACGAGAGCGCTCAAGAGATCCGAGGCCCCGCCTTCCTCGTTTTCTTTTTCCTTTGCACGGTCTGCTTTGCGTGAAGATCGACCTCGGGTTATTTGGCGTCGTTTCTTCTGTACCACGCATGTGCTTGCTCGACGGAGGAGGTTGACTTTTGGCGTTTGATTAAGCTCCTCATCCCTGAGATTTTGGTCGGAGGAAGCAAAACCGCCGCTCTCCTCTTTCATCTTTTGTCGCAAGCTCCCAGATGTATTGCCACTTTGCCCCTCTTCAAGCTCGTTGCTGGAATATCGACGTGAGGACGCTTCGTTTGAATGATGCTCACGAGCGTCCTCATGCTCAGAATCCTCGTCTCTGCTCGCATCGGACTCGACCTCATCGTCGGTCTCGACCCAGTAAGGAATGAGCTCATCCTCCTCGTCTTGTCCGTCGTGCTCTACTCCGTAGCCAAGCGGGGAATCCTCTCCTTCTCGCTCGCGCTTGAGCAGGGCAAGTCGTCCTGCATACGAGGCTGCATAGGCTTCGAAAGTGCGGCGAGACTCAGGGTTCATCGCAGACTCGCCCACGGGTGCGTCCAGCGCGGGCGCATTCCTGAATCGCAATTTGCTCTCTTTCTCTCAGACAGCTTGACCATCTCGTGCCTCAAATTGAGCCGCGTGCCGACGATTGATAGCACAGCTAGACATACATACATACATACCGTGGTAACCTTAGTAAGCAGTGAGGCCGATGACAAGCCCCACCCACCTACCCACGGTCGCATAGAGTCGAATTCGGCTCTCCACAATATAAACCGCACGTGTCTGCCTTTGTGCTTTGAGTCGAGAATGGTTCTGGAAACGCGGAGTGGCGGCAGCCAGGCGGCTGTCACGTGTCTTAACGGACAAAGTTAGAAAAACGGTGTGTACTCTTTTCTTTTTCTTTTTCTTCTTCCTTTTTTTCTCATTGTCTATGAAGGACTCATGATGACGATGCAAGTCAAAGAGCTCATGCGCGCGCTTGGCGCGCTGGCGTGCAAGCGCCCGCGTAGCGCGCTAGCTTGCAAGCGCTCACGACGCCCGTAATTGAAGCGCCTGGCGCTCGCACGAAGACATGCAACAACAACAACAAGAATCAACGTCGCCACAAGAACTAGAAGGTCGAGTGCTCCGTTCGTTCGAGCATGGCACAAGGCGAAAGCGAGATGCTCCGCACATCGCTGCGGCAGAGGCCAACGAAGAGGGTAAAGACGACGCACAATGTGCCCTCGACCGCGAAGCATTGACATCAGCCCATTCGCCCTCGAGCATTCTTGAGGAAGACAACGACTCGAGCATATTGCACTTCGGCGTGTCTAAAAAGCGTCCACGTACTGTGCGCAGA
Organism: Aurantiochytrium sp. KH105; assembly: GCA_003116975.1. Taxonomy (NCBI): domain Eukaryota; class Bigyra; order Thraustochytrida; family Thraustochytriidae; genus Aurantiochytrium; species Aurantiochytrium sp. KH105. Next base: position 82,850 of record BGKB01000020.1, on the reverse strand, counting down.
GAGCTTCCGGGTCTCGAAGAAGTACTGCAGGACTTGGAAAGCGATCCTTGGTTTGCGCTGCAACAGCAGGAGCAACAACAGCAGCTAAAACAACATCACAATGTTGTACACGTGCAGACAGAGGAGGCGGATGCACGAAATCAAAACGTGCAAAGCGATCCTCAAACAAGGATTTATAGCCAAGAAAGCAACCAGGTCGAAGACGACACACCGGAGGCAGTCATGTCCAAGCTACGCAGTCTTGCGCCGCAAATCATGCAAAGACGTTCCAAAGTAGGCGATGACACAGGAAGCATCCGACGCCGTTGGGTAAAGAAAGCAGCTCCTCTGGAACTGCCAACAATGACGATGATCACGCCTCGAACACGAAAAAAAATTGAGAGTCTACCACGGCCCGGGCCTGCAGAATTGGCACGACTCGCAGAAATCGACGAAACTTTTCTGAGCATGGATCAAGAGCGCGAGATCGGCCATGCAGCAGGCGAGAAACAAACCTTGTATTCGAAGCTATGGATCGTGGCAAGGAAACGAGCCTATGATCTCCACATGCTGCCTCCGGTACCTCTGCGTGATCGTGTAAAAGCCGCGAATCAACCTCTTGGTAAAAAGCGTAAAGTAGCGAAAGCGCGCGAATCCAAAATACCCGAGGCACCAAAGATGCGGCGCTCGCCTCGCAGAGATCAAGAGCAAGCTGCCGGAGACTTGCAAGACCGAGAAAATGAACTGGCCTTTGCAGAACCCCGTGTCTCAATGCTTCGAGATCGCCTGCAGCGCGCCGATGCAGCCACAGAAGCAGCAAGAGGCCGTATTGGGGAGCTATTGCAGGAAACCCGGAGCATTGTTCCTGCCACGGCATTATTCGAGCACCGCCTTAAAAACTTGTTGTCGGCGGCTTCGCGAAAGAACCAGAACAAGTTGCAGCGAATGCTCACTCGCCTTGTTCGCAAATACCAGCGTGCTCAGCTCCTTCCGAGCTGGAACAAGTGGCGTGGGGCCATCGACTCTCTCCGCATGGAGGCCCAAAACGCTGCGGCGCGGCGCATTCAGTCGCTTTTTACGAAAGCAAGCTGCAAACATGAGCTCGAAGAGCGTGAACGTCAGCAAATTCGACAGCGAGAGCGCCATGAAGTTCAATTGGCGCATCGAATTGAGCTCCGTCGGCGAGGCCCTGAACCCTTGCAGCGAGCATTTCGAAAGTATTGCGCGCGACGAGAACTGGCGTATCTGCGACGCCGGCGCGAGGCCGTTGTTTGCGTGCAGTGCGCTTGGCGCGCTCGGAATTGCAGGATTGTGCTCGCTGCCCTCCAAGCTGCAAAGCTCCACCGCAACCAGAGCGCAACGCACATCCAGCGCGTTTTTCGTGGTCATTGCGCACGGGTTCGAGCAGGCCTCTTGCGCAAAATCGAGGCCGTGACGGCCAAAGAGCGCGCTCGTCTGGCCGCGCAAGCCGCAATTGAAGCACGGCTTATGCGCATCGGCGCTGCTGCACTCATGCAAGGCTGGTGGCGCAGTCTTCAGCGACGCTGGCTCACCCGCGCGATGGTCATGGTTATGAAGAGACGCGCAGCAATCCGAATTCAGAGCTTTTGGCGGTCAGTGTGGGCTGTACTTGAGCTTAAAAGGGCCATCGCGAGAAAGCGCGATCAGGACGCTCGCGAAAGCGCAGCGGCAACCATGCTGCAAAAGAGATTTCGCATCAGACGCGCTCAAGCGCTTGTGGAGCGCATCAGGGTAGAGGCGGCCGAGGCAAAGGCCCAGCGGGACGCAAGTCGCATTGAGAATATGCAAGACCGAACCATGAACATTTTTGGGCGGACGCTCAATGTTACCAAGAACCGCCGCGCCTTGCACGAATTGCGGAGCAAGATCGACCCATTCATGGCGTCACGACAAGAACGAGCCGCGACACGGATTCAGCGCGTCTGGAGAGGCTATCGTGCTCGTCGTCGCGTGAAGCGCCGACGCGCAGCAGAAAACCAAGTACTTTCCAAGTTACGTCGCGACAAAGTCCGTGCCGCAGCTTTGCAAATGCAAAAGCGCTGGCGAGGCATTCGCGAGCGCCGTCGACTTGAGATGGAGCGCCAGAACCGCGCGGCCTCCTTGATACAGGCAAAGTACCGTGCTCGCATTGGCAGACGGAACTTCTTGCTCATTCTCGAGCGCCACAAGGCTGCCAGCAGAGTGCAAAAACGTTGGAGAGGGCGTCTAGCGCGAAAGATGATGGTCCTTTTTCGTGAGGAAATGCGAGTGCAGAATGCAGCTGCGAGGGTATGCCAGCGCGCGGTGCAGCGTTATTTGTTTCGAAAGGGCTATCGAGATCGTCTCGAAAACGAACGCACCTGGTTCGAACTCCGTCAACAAGGTGCGATTGAAACGATCCTGGCCAAGCGAGCCGAGGGGTACCGTATGCTTCTTCATTCGGGCTTTCTTAATAGCGCCAAGGGTGGTGGCGAGCTGCGAGCACTTTTTTGTGAGCTTTCAGAGCCGCTGGCACAGCTCTCTGGGGACAAGTTCGTCAAGATGGTCCTCGCTTGTCCTGGTCTGGCCCATCTCGAGCGCAAGACGCTTGACATCATTTTTGCCAAAGCTAAAAAGCCTGACAGTAAGCTGCTTGGTTATCCCGAGTTCCGTGAGTCTCTCATTGGCTTGGGAATGCACCTCTACGTTGCAGAGGGCGTCGATGCCAAGATTAAAGCGTACAAGGATACTGTGCAGGCTGAGCGAGCAAAGGCCAAGCGCGGAAGGTTTAGTGGTGGTTCATCAGGTGCGGCGCAGAGCGCAGAGGCTGCACGTGCACAGCGGCAAGCGGAAAAGGATGCCGATAAAAAGGCGGAGACGCAAATTCGGGATGAGGCCATTGGTCAATTCACCTTTCGTCGTCATCGTGGACGCCGAGGTCTTCTTTTGCGCGTTCTCCATGAGCACATCTGGAACATGGAGTTTGCGCAACGACACCGGGAAGCGCTTGATGCCCGTGCCGCGCGACGAATGGAATGGGCGTCGGTGATGGTGCAACGACGCTTTCGTGGAGTTGCGAGCCGCAGCATTCTCGATCGTATTCGTGAGCAGCGACAGCATGAGATCGAAGCAGAGCGACAGCGAGCGGCTAGTACTCTGATTCAAACCTTTTGGCGAATGTGTCTTGCAAAACGTAGAGTTCGTGCACTTGCGCGCCGGTGTCTGCAAAAATGCATCGACGCAGAAACGGGTGATCCGTACTGGTTCAACACACAAACGGGAGAAAGTTCATGGACAAAGCCCAAGCTGCTTGGCGACGATGAGGCAGAGGTAAGCATTGTCATGCCTCAAAAAGACGACGAATTCGTGATCAAGTGCGCCAAGTGTAGAGCAGAAATGGCTACAGTCGCCTGTCTCGACTGCGCGGACCCCTTTTGTGAAGACTGTCACAGGCAGGAGCACCATGGCGCCACGATGCACACCAATATTCCTATTCCTCTCTGTACGGAGTGCAACTTTCAAGCGGCAACGCGGAACTGCACGCCGTGCCAGCGCAAATTTTGCTGTAGTTGCTTCGAGATGGCCCACTTTATTAGTCCTCCATGGCAAGACGAACCTGTGTGCGCACAGCCGAGTGAGGAGCAATCGCAGCTGGCAGCGCACAAGTGGCAACCTTTGATCAAAGTTTGCGCCGAGTGCGATGCTCGAGCAGTGCGATGGCGGTGCGAAGAGTGCGGCGATGACTTTTGCGCACGCTGCCTCAAGGACCTCCATCGAAAGGGCAATCGACGCCTCCACAACTTTCATCCGCTGTCTTATCACTCACTGCAGCTCGAGGTCCGGGAGCGCCAGGTGCGCGCTAAAAAACGCGCCATTGCAGAGAAGGAGCGACGCAAGGTAATGCAAAAACAGGCCGAGCAAGACAATATGGAAAAGGTCGCTCTCAAGCTGCAATCTCTCTATCGCGGAAGGCGAGATCGTGCTGTGGGAAAGAGCTTGCTGCGCGACGCCCGTCTGCGAGAGCGCAAGCACTGGCGACTCGTCAAGCACGATATGGCAGAGAGGAAAAAGCTCAATTACCGTCTTCAGGCTGCCGTCGGAATCGCTCCGATTTTGGAAACGGACGATGACGAGACAAAGGACAGGAAGCGCATGGGATGGAAGGCAACCCCCTGGGGACGCGCGGCAGTCGCTGCGGGTGTAGCTCTGCCTATTGGAGAGCCACTACCTGGCCCAATTAAGGTTCATGACAATGAGACTCTGTTCATTCATGTAATCGAGGAGTGGCGCTCTCTCATAAGTGTGGATGAATACATTCGTCTGGACAATCAGTACTTTCTTGTCAAGCACATTGGCGAGCAAGACGAAAATGACCCCGGCAAGCCCGTGGACACGGTCCAGATGATGCGAGAAGAAAAGCTCCGCAAACGGCAAGAGAACGACCCATGGGCAGTCGCTGCTGCTTCCGAGGAATCGTCAACTGCAGGCGAGACCGGGAAAAGCAAGAAAAAGAACAAGAACAAGAAGAAGAAGAAGAAGAAGTCAAAAGATCAGAACTCGGGAGAAGATCAAGACGGTGAAGTTGGCCCTGAGGGAGTTGAAGATGATTCTTCTGCGAAGGAGTCTAAAGCGACAGAAAATGAACGCGAAAAGAAAAAACGCGCGCGTCGAGCAATCATGAACAAAGCAAAGCAAGTCAAAAAGAAAGGGTTCCAGGCATGCACACTCCAGATACACCTCGATGCTCCTTACAGCGGAGAGATTCCTGTCGAAGTACGTGGTTTTTTCGTTGGCAGTTTCAATCTCGCTCAAGATGCGATTGTCAAGGCGAAGCGCGCGGACAAGCAGGCCATCAAAGAGAAGATGGGGGGCCGACTTGCCGATGTGATGGCCAAGACCAAAGAATTCATTGCAGAAAAAGCAGATGAGTACATTGATCCTGATACCGCCGCGCGTCTCAATAAGCGGTTCACTGGTGTAGCAAGACTCGTTGGAAAGCGACGAAGCTCGATTGCGTCTATTGAAGATATGGACGACGAGGACTTGGGCGAAGCAGAAGAGGCCCAAAAAGTTTCGACTCCCCCAAAGTCTGCAACCCAAGCCGCGAAAGCGTCCTTGCCACCGGGTTGGGAAGAGTTTCTGGATGATGCAAGTGGAACGCCTTATTTCTACAACCATAGTACGGGCGAGTCTGTCTGGGAGCGTCCCTCCGAGTAGAAAAGACAAGGGCACAAGCGCGAGCAACAATTTGCAAAGAGGCCGAATTTACAAAACAAGTATGAACAACATGAACATTTTTATTTGTAACAAATAAGGAGCTCCTGCAAGGAGAAAGGAAAAAAAGAAGAAGAGAAAGAAAGAAACAAACGAACAAACAAACACGCAAACAAGCAAAGTAGACTTCTCCTACTCGCGACAAAGGGTCAGTGTGCGTGTGTTGCTTTTAATTTTCAGTGTTGCGACTGCTTTCGACGCATTAAATGGATAGGATTCTCATACTCGACCACATCCTCATCCTGTGTCGCACCATCGAGATCCTTGATGAACCACAGTTTCTTGTCGCCTGCACGAGCCATTCTCTCTGTCTGTGCCTCGTCCTCATCAAACATAAGAGACCGATGGAAAGCAATTGCGATGGGATGTGCTACACTCACACTGCAGCGCACAAAGCGACAATCCCGGCCGCGACAAGCAGCGAAAAATCTGCTGTACAGCGAGCGACCAATGCCTTGACGCCGCGCCCACGGAAGTACTGCGCAGGCATCGATGGATCCGCACATTTGTCCAAAAAGGACAACCAATTTGCCCATAATGTAGCCATCAATCTCACCGGCAGAATTTTGTGAGACAAAGGACATACCTTCGCACTCGTAGTACATGTTACTCGAATGATTCGGCATGTAATGATCCGTAGACGACGGGCTCCCTGGCTCTTCCCAGAACTGCTCCAAGGTGCCTGCCTGGGAGATTGCGTTGAAAGCCTCGGGAGTCATTGAAGCACAAGACACCCCATACGTGATGCCCGGGACGCCACTCGTCTTGGAGGGCCGCGTCTTCACTGTCGAAAGTTTGCGCTGATTCCGTGAGCCGTTGGAGCCCCGAGGGCCATGCCCGAAGACAGACTTGAGCATGCCCGTCTTGGAATTGCGGCTTTGAAGCGGCCTCGACGCGATTTTCGGCTGAACAGCATCGTCATCGTAGTCCAGATGCTCGCGACCTGCGTCCGGGTCCGACGAGTACGAGACACTTGTAGCCCGCACAAGGGAGCGTTTGCTACCCCCCATCTCACCAGCGCTGGCGGCCGACTCGGAGGCGCTCGCGTCGATGGACAATTCGCCGCCCGGACCCTGGATTTTCAGCAAGTCAATCTCGTACTGGACCTTGTATACCCACTGCACACGATCCTCTTCGTTCTCGCAGCCAAGTGTAAAGGTGCGCATGTCACCTCGTTCCTTGCCCTTTTTGATCCAGCGGTTCGTACGGATCGTGAAGCAGTACAGAGGAGCGGGGCCAGCACCGGGCGTAAGCTTGGATTCAATACCAAAGTAACCAATTGGGTCAATGGAGACTTCGGAAGTCCGCTCAATGATGATGGTCTCGAGGCCCTTAGCCTCCTCGCTGTCGTAATACTGCACGAGTTTGTGGCCACGCAGGTGACACCAGCGCGGTTTCCAGGGGCTCATGATGTTGCGCGCGTTTTCCTTGCGAATTTGCAAAAAGCCGCTGTGTTCGACCTGAAACGTATTCTCTGCTGCCTTTTCCAGGTGCAAGAGCTTTTGCTGTTCCTCCCACTCCTTTGTGATTCGCTTCTTGGCTGCCACAAGCTTGCGCTTTTGCTTGTTGAGCATACGGTGACGGAGAATTTCCACCATCCATCCGGACTCGAAGCTGAATTTCACCTTGTCGGTATCCTTTCTCTCCGCCATGCCCTCATCGCGGCGAGCGTAGACGATAACGCCCGTATCGATGAGTTTCTGAAAGTTCTCCTCGAGCTGCTCATCCGTGTGTTCAATCGGAAAGATGGACTTGACGAGTCCGAGCGTGAAGACGTCACCAATAATGGATGCCACCTTGATGATGAGCTGCTGCACGAGCGTCATCTTATCGATGAGAGCGCCGACGATGGCCTCCACGGACAAGGGAATGGGCACGGCATGAATGTTGGCGAGACGCTCGAATTCATCGCCAACAAAGGCGAGAACCGGTTCCGGACTGGTTTGTCGTTCGATGAGCTCGAGCTCTGTGTAGTACGCGATGGCGTCTGCAATGTAGAGTGGATTTCCCTTGGTCTTTTTGCGGATAAAGGAGATGAGAGCTTCAGGCATGTTGTCCACTTGGGCGCAGTTGCAGATAATGTCAAAGGTGTTGGACGGGCGCGCGGCAAGCACAAGATTTTCTACGCCTTCGAGCTCGGTCAGAGACTCGAAAAAGAGCACAGCCTTTTCAATTTCTGTTGCCATGGAAGCGCGTGCCTGTAGCTGTTCCCTGACCGCAGCGGACATGTGTTCCTCCCAGGCTGCGTGCATCTTGACGGGAACCGGACGAAACATGGACACGCGTTCGTTCGCATTACCTTGTGTCAGGCTTTCGTCTTGCAGCGAGAAATGCGAGAGGCGACGCAAGAGAATGATAAAGACATTGGACTTGTTCCACGTCGCGACGATCTCCTGAAAGACAAAAAGGGAAAAGGTGTCGAGGTACTGGCTGTCGTCCACCACGACGGTGAGGGGAATGCGGGCAGCAAGGCCGCCGAGAATGGTCGCAAGGATGCGAATAACGCTCTCGGCCTCGGGATTCGCCACAAAAGCAGCGACAGTATTCGTGAAACTTACCGACCTTCGAAGCGAGTGCCGGATACGTGACACCTGCGAAGCGAAAGCGCCCGCGACGCCGCTGCCGGTACCTGCTCCTCCCGCAGAGGCTGCGCCGGCGGCAGCTCCCTTGCGACCGAGGCTGTCCTCGCTGTACGGAGTCCAGTTCATGCCGAGCGCCTTGAGGCGCGTTGGCTTGCCATTCGCGCCAAAAACGGTCTTTGACTTGGCCAAACCGAGCGCCTTCTTGGTCTGCTTCGGGGCCGCGCGCCCAAGCGTGGAGCCGGAGCTCGAGGCAAGCAACGAGGAGGCAACTTGGCCTGGTGGCACCTCAAAGCTGGTACTGAGGATGTCATTGAGGAGATAAAGCCGGTCCTCGATGTCTTCGGCAACAACTTCGGGCCCGTAGGAACGGCGCGCAGCTTTGATGGCGCGGACAATGTGATCCTCGCGCGTCAAGGACTTGTCATCGCCTTCTGCAGAGTCGAGAAGCTCGGACATGATGTGCGTCCATACCGCAAAGGGGCGGGCGCGGCGACCGGTCTCAAAAGGGTTTCCCCGAGCATAGGCAAAAATCGCCTCGCCTTCATCGTAGGCAGCGCCATCGTCACTAAAGAGAAAGTTCTCCACAAGATGCGTCTTGCCGACACCCTGCTCGCCGCTAAGCACGACAAGACGCGAACCGTTGCCAGCAAAGACGTCTTCTTGAAAGCCGGCAAGAGCCGAGCGAATGTAATCGGTGCCATTGGGGTCTGGACCATTGCGCGAGGCAATAATGTTGCGCCGTGACTGAAAGCGCGTGAGAATCATGGTGAGAACCTCGGTTCTGGAAAAAGGAAGAGTCGAGAGCATACGCTCCGGGTCAAGGGTGGTCCGCTCGTTGTCCCGAAGCCAAAGCAGCTCGTAGTATGCCGGATCAGACGCGCTGGTGTCAATAAAGCCCTTGTTGATGAGGTTGCTGATGGCCGCCTCAGTGAGGTCGAGAACGGTCTCCATGCGAGTCTCGGAAACTGCAATGGTGCATTCGATTTCATCACCTTGATTGCGATAGCGGATGCGCGCAAGGAAAACATCATCATCCGCGTCCTCGTGGTCATCTTCGTCGGCTGCAAAGTGTTGCAAGTGCTGGGTTGTACTTTCGGAGAGCTCCTTGTCGTGACGACGATCATGCTTGCGTGCCTTTGCGGCGCGCCTTTTGGCGAAAAACCCGCTCGTGTCGTTGAGAGCCTTGACTTGCTGTTCTTCAAGGCTCATCATCTCCTCTGGACTGACAACGACGTGCGAAGGGTTTAGATCCCTCCAGCGCGTCCTTTGCTGGGTCACGCGAATGTTGTGTTGCGTGAGGGTGCCGAGGCGGGCAAGGTGAACAGAGTGAAAGTCGTGGGCCTCAGGGTGAAGATGAGCCCCGCTCCTGATTTGAAAACAGTGAACGGGTTCGCGCTTTCCCTTGACGGAGACGTCGACAGGGTAAAAATCCAGGGAAGAGTTGGTGAGGCGTCCCTTGGTCGTGCTGTCAATGAGGATGGTGCTCTTGCGTGAGCGTGCATTCTGCATGAGACGTGCCGCAAGATTGACCGAGTCGCCAATGACGGAATACTCTCGGCGGTTACCCGAAGCGTGCCCAATAATACCACAAAAGGCGAGACCGGTGGCGATGCCGACGGCGCCTTGTAGCTGGTAATTGGAGAGCTTGTAGAGCACCTTGAGACCACTGAGTACGCCGCGCAAAGGGTCGTCTTCGTGACCAAAGGGGGGAAGGCCAAAAACGGCAATGAGGGTCGCTCCCTTGTCGTCAACGAGGAACTTATTGATGGTTCCCTCATAGGAGAGAACGACGCTTTGAATCTTGTCAAAGACACCTGCAAGCATTTCGTCCTTGTCTCCCTTCATGATTTCATTCATGTTGAGACCAAGACTGAAGAAAAGAGTTGTCACCGTGCGAAGCTCGGGTGCCCAAAACGCGTCGTTGGATACAAGCAGGTACGGCATGACAGCATTTGGGACGTATTTCCAGAGCTTGCGCTCCGTTTCGAGGCCAGAAGCGATGGTCCGATCGTAAATCTTCCACGCGACGCGGCACTCTGCGCGCCAGTCCTTGACGATGACGTGGCCGCCGGAAATCCTCTTTTCCTGTACAAAGAAAGACCCAACCTTGTCCCAAATTGTGCTGCTCACCACAACCTCGCCGGGCTTTGCGACATTTTCACTATCAATCGCTTCTGCAAGTGCTTGTCCAATGGCCAGGTATTCAAAGCGTTCGCGCTGGATGAGGTCGTCGTGACCGCCAAGATGCATAATGTTCAGGGATCCACAACCGAGGCCGAGCTTGACGCGTAGCGTGCATTCTTTGCGAGGTGCCTTCTTCCCATCAGGCAGAGTTTCAACGTCTCTAAACTCGGTGTCTTTTTCGTAGACGCTAAAGACGAAGTTGTCGAGGCGTAACTGGATCTCTCGAGCGCACTGGACGGCCCGTTGCACACGCTGCGTGTAGTCGCCCTCGTCGATTTGCGGCCAGAGAGTGATGACGGCATCGCCTGCAAACTTGAGGACGTCGCCGCCAGACTTGCTGACCGTCTTGACGATCTGCGTCACGAATTTGTTGAGATTCAAGGAGAGTTCCTCGAGTCCATCGGGTCCGAGGCTGCACAGCTCCTCTGTGAGCGAGGTGAATCCGCTCATGTCTGCAAAGAGGCAGACGATCTCGTCAAAGTGCTGCGTCTGCGGCCGAAGAGGACCATCTTCGTCGCGCTCGGTGTTGGCAATATGCTGCGCCACCACGGCGGGCAGGTAGAACTGCAGAGCGTCCAGCTCCTTCATCCTTCCTTCCGGGGCACGCTGGAGGCCAATTCACCCGCGCAGAGCTCCGCGCTTTCCTTTCTCGAGCCCTCGGAGCGTGCGCGCGCCCCCTTTCCCTCGCTCCCTCTTTGCGCGGGCACGCGCGGCGCTTGCCGTCGTTTGAATCTCCGCTGGCCTCGCTCGGCCTCGCTCGGGCTCGCGACCGCCTGGGGGCGGCCGGCAGCCCTCGCGGCCAGGCCCGACGCAGGTACGCGCGCGCGCGAGCGAGCGCGCCCTGCCTGAGCGAGCGGGGGACCGCGCGCGCGAGATGTGGATGGATGGATGGATGTCTGGGATGGATGTATGGATGGACGCGCCCCCTCCGTCGCTTGAGGGCCGCGTCGGCGCGCCTGAGCGGGGCTGCTGGCCGCGCGCGAGTCCGATGCGCTGCACTGCGCTGCGCTCGGTCGCTCGGTCGCTCGGTCTTGCGCGCGCGCGCGCGAGAACGGGCGCCGAAAAGCGGAAAAGCGGATTGACTCGAGGTATTCTACTCGTCGTCTGCCTTTGTTGTAAAAATTTCCCTTTTTTTTTCTGGTTTTTTATTCACTTGGCTGCGTATGCCGCACTTGCGCGAGCTTAGGTTCCACTTACGGGCGCGTTTTTGTTGACTGTGAACGCGCACCGATTCGACTTGCGCGCGCGTGCACTTGGCCGTGAGTGCCCGCTCATTGTCCGTATAGTGGCCCCTCCGCGCCGGAACGTGTCTGTGTATAAAGAGAGAGACGAGCTGAAGGAGGGGGTACGGCAGACGAGTTTTCCCTTGCACGTGCGTGTGCGCTCCGCCGGGGACGCGCGCAGGAATAGCAGCTGCAGCAGCGGGCTCAGACGAATATATGAATGGATGGATGGATGATTGCAGCACTGAAGAGGATCTGCTGCTCACTGTCACTGGCCTGGTGAGCGTGTGTGATGGACGCGGCCGCGATGGCGACTTCCTCTTGGTCGCGAGAAGCTTGGCGAATCTGGGTTTTCGTTGTTGCAGATGCGACCCGGTTTGCTGAAGCTACCTGGAAGCGGAGACAAGAGAGAGGGAGAGAGAGAATAGGAGTCATCGCGCGACAGGTATACTGCGTCTGGCTTCCGCATGGCGACAACCCACCGCGAACGCATGTTCTGAGGTGCAATCGTTCGGTGCATTGCGTGCGTCATTCATTGGCGTGGGCGTGTGTGTGTTGCACAAGTGAACAACGGCAACGCTCGTTTATCGTGGCTGGCAAGGCATTGGCAGCGTGCAGTTCTGGCCTTCTAACTGCGCATGCGCATGCGCATGGTATAAGATGAATGAATCGGGTTGAAATGGCAAGTTTTTGCGCCGAAATAGATCATGAAAATCGGTTTGCTGATTGCAGAAAAGCACGATCTCAAGCATTCGATTGGGAAATCATGGTATAAGATGAATGAATCGGGTTGAAATGGCAAGTTTTTGCGCCGAAATCGATCATGAAAATCGGTTTGCTGATTGCAGAAAAGCACAATCTCAAGCATTAGATTGGGAAATCATGGTATAAGATGAATGGATCGGGTTGAAATGGCAAGTTTTTGCGCCGAAATAGATCATGAAAATCGGTTTGCTGATTGCAGAAAAGCACGATCTCAAGCATTCGATTGGGAAATCACTCTACGTCTCAAGCACAGGATTTTGTGATCTCTGCAGAGAATACCACAATGATTACCTTTATATCGCAACCCCCGCAAGGAAAACACTTCTCCTCATGTGCAAGAAAAGCCATCCGGACCCCCCCCCCCCTGTTATGGTACGATGGTATTCCCACTGCAGAGCGATTCTAGTCTTTTAGCTTTTTTTGTCTTTTGGCACACAACTTGCAGTATGCAGCATGGTTTTTGAGGTGTTTTTAAAGCTCTCTGGCCAGCCGAAAGTCTTGGCCAAGCCCATGGCTTTTGAGGTGTTAATTGCACTTTGGCTAGCCGAAAGCCTAGGCCAAGCCGATTTGAAAGAAGAGGATGGCAAGCATCCCAGCGAGAAGTCCAAGAAGAGCCCATAGCGGGATATTTGAAGTGGACACAGGAGAGGCGGCGGTGGGGCGGCCGGGCCACTCTTCCTTGAGCCACTTGATGGTTCGGCGATTTGCCTCTTTGATAGAGAAGAGCGGCGAAAACCCGAGATTGTGGAGTGCTTCCTCGTCTGTAAAGGTCATGTCATCCACGATGGCCGACACGGATTCGGGCGTAAAGCTGTTCCTAGGGCGAAGTGCTCGCGGAATGAGCGAAAGGAGGAAGACCACGATGTGAGCGAGAACCGACATGATCCATGCGGGTACCCGGCGCGTGGGAACGGGTATGTCAAACGCCTCAAGAAAGGGTGTTATTGATTCATAAAAGGACCTTGGCTCTTCGTGTGAGAGATTAAGTGCGCGTCCTGCGATTCTGGAAATGCGATTTTGATCTTCGCTTTGCAACACGTTGATCGCGCAGAGATGCCCGTAAGCGGCATTGCCAATATACATGTTATCTTGTTGCGGTTCGTTCATGCCAATGCGAAAGGACATGAGGCCTTGAAGGCCAGCTTGAATGACTTGTGGAACCAAAACTTGGTCGTGCTCACCATACACGTTGCGCAGACGCAAGGCGCAGGTACGAAGCACTTGGGGTTGCTTTGCAGCGTCTTTTGTATCTGAAGAAGTTTGTACGCTGCAAATACTATTGTCAGCCGCTACACAGAGCGACTCGGCAATGGCCTTGGAGAAGGCATAAAGGCCTCCACTGTAATCCTGAGGAGCTGCAGGATACGGTGCGTCAGATTTGAGGTTTCTGTTGTGACCCATATGGGAGATTGCGGTCGTGGAGCTTGTGTACACGAGCGAGGAGACGCCGGAGGCGCGGCAGGCGCGAATGACACAGCGCATTCCCTCAACATTGACTTGAAGCAGCTTTGTCGGCGAGAGATCACCCGTGCCATAGTCAATAAGGCTTGCCGCATGAATTACGACATTGCATCCCGCAAAGGCCTTGCGCAGGAGCGTCTCGTCGAGCACGGATCCGGCAATGTACTTGAAAACGGGGTGAGAGGTACTTTTGCTCTCATTCGCGAGCAGGTCTGTAAAATTCGACCCCGCGGGCTTGACGAGGTCAAGCGCTCGGATCTCGAGCACTGGCTTAGCAGTGTGCTGTTCGCCGAGCAGTCTGCAGATCGTGGAGCCCACTCCGCCGCAGGCTCCCGTAACGCAGACCACGAGGCCTTCTGCGTTGCCTTCGTCGCCGCCGCCTGCCATCTCTGGTGCGCTCGCCGCCCTCGCTCGCTCGCTCGCTGGCAACGCCTTCGACCTTGCAAACGCCGAGCGCCCCGGCGAGCGCGCCGCTTCCGCGCGGCGCCGGTAATGCGCGCGCGGTCGACGCGGCAGGGCTCGCTGCCGCGGGCGGTGCCGAGTTCGAGGTCCAGCGGGCGGTAACTCGTTTCCGTGTTTCCCTCGATGCAGCATCTCTCTCTTCGTGGTCACGCAAAACCCGTTCGCAGAACTCCGCCGAGGCCGCGCGGCAGACGCGTATCTTTGCGCGAGCGAGGGCCGCGCGGGCGGGCGCGGGGCAGCGCGGGGGCCCTCGGCGCGGGCCGGCGCGCTCGCTGGCGCGCGGAGGGAGCAGGGCCGGAGTTCTCCGGGGGAAAAGGGAGTCGAGCGCGTCGCTCGGTTTGTCGACGGACGCCGCGCGAGATGGCGGCGGCGGTGGCGCCGCGCGACGCGGCGGGGCGGCCGACGCGCGACATCGTGCGGAGCGTGGGAGGGGACACGCTGGACGCGCACGACCCGAGGTGGTCGCTGGAGAGACGCGTGGTCAAGTGGGTCTTGCACCAGGTCACGGGGAAATGCGAGGTGCAACGCATCCTGGACGGTGAGGCGTGGCACTCGGTACGCATGTCCCGCGCTCTGAGCAAGAGCCTGCAGCTCTCCAAGCAACTCAAAAACGTGCACGAGACCATTTACGTGGAAGTGAATGCGGGGTTTAGCATTGACAGCGTCACTACGAACGTGATCGACCTCAAGATGATCGAGAGCGAGGCGGCGCGCTTGCGACACTTGCGCATGTGTCTCGTGGATTTGCGTAAGGCGAACACGTTTTTGACAGAGCTGGAGAGATCTCGACATGTGAAGTTTGACGCGAGCGAGCCCAGTCATGCGGACCTCTTGGAGAGGCTATGGAAGGGGCTTTTGCCGGGGGAAAAGGCGCCAGTCAAGACGGACTGGAAACGCGTCGGCTTTCAAGGCGCAGATCCCTCATCTGACTTTCGTGGTATGGGTTTGCTCGGTCTGGAAGCCCTGGTCCATTTTGTTGAGCGTAATCAGGATGCGGCTCGGCTCATCATGAATCTCTACGAGGAGCTTGGATTTGCCATTACTGGAATTAATCTTGCCGGGTTTACGCTGCGGATGTTCGAGACACGGCAGCTGGATCATATCTTTTTTGCAGCTCCCGAATCTCTGCAAAAGCCCAAGCCCAACAGCTCTGCAAAGGAAACGGCGAATCTTCTGGAAGGATATGATGATGGTAGTGACGCGGCGGCCGCGGACGATGTTCGAAAAGATTTGCACGATCGTGCTGTTGCGATATTTGCGGAGCAGTTTGGGCACTACGTCCGCGAGTTCTTTTCGCGACAATGGCGAACGAGCGATCGAAACATTATGCACTTTGGCATTCATTTGGCAACCTTTGAGGCACGCGTGCGATCGCGTCTTTTTCGCAACTGATGATGACTCATTCCACGGTCGCTATTCTGCTTTCGTCAAACGACTTTCAGATTGACTCTGTGTATGTGTGTCTCAAGTGGCGTTGCCTTTCAGAATTTATTGCAAAGAACACGTCTATACACCCTCTTTTTAAGATTTCCTTCTGACTGTAGAGTTTGGCGAACCAAAAAGTAACGTTATGATAATCAGCTAAAAATTTTATCAATTACAAAGGCAGTCTCTTGCTCGAACTCTTGGACATTTGTGCATTTCTTCGCGTTCCCGAAGTCGATGAACTTGATAGCGAGCATCGGATCGCTCGCATTCTCGTTGACAACAATGTTTCGCGGCGCCATGTCCTGGTGCAAGATGCCATGGGAGTGAATGAGCTTGAGAGCACGACGTGCACTTGCGCGCAACTTTTCTTTTGAGAACACGTTGCCACTATGTGTTTGCGCCAAATACTTGTCGAGTTGAATGCCTTCACTCGACGTGATGATAAATCGACCACCAAACCCATCGTCACCGCCTGCAATCAACACTGGTACTGCGTTTCCCTGAATCGAGTGAAGAACAGAATAGCACTCGAGTTCGTTGTCAAAGGTTTTGATGGCTTGGTCATTCGAGTAATCACCCACGCGTCCAGACTCGTTCCAAACCATCGTCTTCACGTATGAATCGAGTCCCATCGTTGAAGTGCGATGGATGATCGTGAACTCGTTTCCAACGATGGTTGGACCATAGTCAAGTGGCGTTGGTAGCATGACGTTCTTGGATTGCAATGGAAATAGGTTTCGAATCGAAGAATCGCTGGCTGTGCCTGAGACATGTGATGACACGAATCGCGCAAAGTTTGCTCTTATTTGTGGTGTCGCGAGGAGTGGCTCAGCTTGTGACGTTGCTTGGCCTGAAAGTGCGCATGCGAGGTTGATGTTGCGTGATGCGACTCGAACAAAAAGCGGCGACCCTGGCGTTACTCCCATTCCAACCGAATCCTGGTCGCGTAAAGCAAGACGGACCATCGCAAAGTACGCACGTCTTGTAGAATGACGACCTCTTTCGCTGCCTTTGAAAGGTTTTGAAACAAAAAGAGCGCCTCGTCCATCGCGACGCAAAAACCACGTGTATTTCGTTGTTGACAGTACGCCGTATTTGAGTGCGTATTGGATCATGTAAGTGTAGACTTTTTGCAATGGTGCTTTGTAGAGAGCCTCGTAATTGTTTGGTATTTGATGTGTTGCAACAACATGCGGGAAGCGATTCCACCATTCAACGACATCTGGAATCTCTTCATCAATTGAATCACCACCATCTTGTTTTACGCGATGAAATGGAAATGTGGATGTCGACTCGTGCTCGTGCACCAAAAATGCAGTTCTCTGCTTAGACATTGCAAAACGCGAGAAGACATTTGCGAGTCGTTGTTGGTGTTCTGGATCTTGTTCAACTTCAAAGTCGCTCTCGCCTGTGCCAATGAGCGCCTGGTCTGAAACAACCCATAAGCCATCAGAGCGAAATCCAAATGAGTTTAATTCTCCGATTGCGAATCGAAACGTGTCGCGACTTGCGTCTGTTTTTGGCAGCGCGAAACGAATCAGTGGACTTATCACTTGTTCGATAAATGACGCGAAGAGCTCTCGCTCTGTGCTCCCAGCGTCTATCGAATCGAGAGAGATAATGGATGACTCTGGTATTAGCGTTGTGTTACACATCGTCTTGACCTTGATGCCAGCGTCTTCTCCAAACGTAGTCCATGGTTGAACACTCGATGGTGAGAAGTATCTTGGTTGTACTCCAGATGAAGGTGGCGCCGTGGTCCGACAGCTCTCTGACGTGGCGCCTTCGAGAAGGTCACGATAGAGTTTCTCTTTGAGAAGGCCCCACACGGAGACGACCGTCACGAGCCTTAGCGTGCCTTCGTCGGGCGAGCTCTCCAGATCGGAGTCGGAGGAGTCTGACATGGTTTGTTTGGTTCTTTGTTTATTCGCTCCTCCATCGTTGGTCACCGATGCTCACAGTTTTTT
Organism: Aurantiochytrium sp. KH105; assembly: GCA_003116975.1. Taxonomy (NCBI): domain Eukaryota; class Bigyra; order Thraustochytrida; family Thraustochytriidae; genus Aurantiochytrium; species Aurantiochytrium sp. KH105. Next base: position 65,546 of record BGKB01000020.1, on the reverse strand, counting down.
TTTGTTCATGAAACATCATGAAAAGAAAATCCGAGAAAATCGGAAAAAATAATAATAATGAACTTCTTCACTGTCTTAAGATGATCGTGCGAGTCTCTCTCATGAACGGAGGCGGATTGCAAAAACCTGTGCAGTAAACTAGAGCCACGCACGGCCTGTGTCGCAAAGCAGTACGAACAACTACAAAAATAACATTTATTATTTTCGACTGATCAACGGGCGGTCCTGATGCGCTCGATGAGCTCCTTGTAAAAGGCCTCTGCCAAGTACCGGCGACGTTGGAAAGGTATGGACTCTTTCCCCTTGAAGAGATGCTCGGCAGACCGGAGCAGCGTCAATGTATGCGGAGAAATTGGCAAACCCCAGGACGATTCGGATCACTCTCGTGCACAACCAAGACAGGTTTCTCCTCTTGCAATGCCGTCTCCAGCTCCATGATCACCGCGCCCTCGAGCACCGTCTTGGATAGGAAAACGACATAGCACTTGGACTCTCGGATACCTTGCTTCATTTCATCTTCTGCGAGGTTGCCCTCGGCCTCCTGGTCGATCCAGACACGAAGTCCACGGTTCTGAAGCTTATCCGCCATCAGATTGCAAGCATCGCCTGCGTCATACTGGCGATGACTCAAAAAGACGTGGTACTTGAGCCCAGCAGCCAGCGGGATATTCGCCTGTTCCACAATTCCCGTGTCCTGTTCGTCTTCGGTCAATGAACCATCCTCAAAGAAGGGGTCGAAATCGGCGACAGAAGCATTGATCATGCCGACTGACGCAACCACACGAGACTTTGCCTCGCGCGACTTGACCAACTCATCGTACTTGACTTGTGCCCATGGGTCGCGAGGTGACTGCAAAAGCAGTTGCCAGGGCAAATCCTTGAAAACAGCGTCGCGAGCTCCGAGGAACATTCTAATGAGCGTCTTGATCGTGTTAGCCGGACCCTCAGTTTCTGGAACCATGATAAGTCGGATCTGGTTGTCTTTTTCCTCCAGCGCAAACATCGTCAAATCAAATCGGATGACGGCTTGGTGGCCTGCGAGACGCGGTGCACCCCAATGTGTGCTCAGGTCGCCGCTGTGCTTGGCACAAAGCGAGAGAAGACGCGCAAAGACACCATCAGGGAGAAAGAACTCGGAAAAGTCCAACACGCATGTCAATCCACTCTGAATACTCGCAATGTCTTGTTCGAGTTTGCGGTCCGTCGAGTTGTTGAGCAGACTGCACACCAAGAAAAGCGTCTCGTCTTGGCGGCCCCTTCTCAGCGCCCCTTCTGGAAAAGCCCAGTTGGACATCAGCATCGTCTCGTGCATAATCTCCCGCAGCTCAAATCAGAAGCTTCTAACATCTGTCGACTATGTTGTTGGAACACTCCTGAACGAGACCACGCGCAATCTCCATCGCCTTGTGGCGAGGTTTGCATGCACTGAGATAGAGCGTACATGCTTTGACGGGTACATCGACCACGCTCGAAACTTTTTGGAGGTAAAAAAGCGTCTGACCACATGCGGAAAGCTAATGGCTGCTGCGACACCTATAACATTTGCTATGCTCTTGCTCCGTCAGACTGTCCAAGCGTCCGGTCGAGTGATGGTAAGGAGTATTTTTCTTCCTGCGGCGCGTGCAAGCTTCCGTCTTAGGTCATAGCACAGCTTACGAGCCTCATTCAAAGAAACACGTACATGATTGGCAAGAATGACGAGCAAGATGCGCTGCAATATATTTCTGATGTCGAGACCAAGTGGAAATTATACCACGGTCGAGCCGCTCGGTGTATTGCTCAAGAGGATGCCATTGACGCACACCTGCAAGGAATGAGCACACGGTGCGTTCAAAACTGCGGATCCAGTGAGGCGCTCATAATCGAAGATTGGAAGATGAAGGTCCTTGCAATGTACGCAAAAGAGACTACGCTTGGGCACTATACCAAGCGAGGCATGAGCTTGCACGGGGCTCTTGTCGTCCTCTTTGACTATGACCCTGACTCGCAGACAGCAGTTCGAAAAAATGTCATCTCGACTCGATCGTCTTGCGAGGGAACCAGCAAGGAACAGACGAGGTCGTCGCAATCAACGAAGCAATCTTTTCGAATTCTCACAACATCCCCACTCTCAAGCACATCAAGGAAGTGTCAATTCAGTCTGACAACGCAGGACGCTATCGAAGCTTACTTTTTCTTCTCGGCGTAGGCCTTCTGAATGGCGGCTGCGGAATCACCGTGAATGATCAAGTCTCCACGGCAGCGCTGCAAGAGCTTGCTTAATGCGCATTTTGATCAGGTTTCAGCAAAGTTCACTTCATTTTGCCGCCAGAGAAACGACATCACGACGCCGGACGCAGTTTCCGATGCATTGAAAGCAAATGGAGGCATTCCAAATACAGTCACCGATCTTGTTGATTTCAATCGAGAGACCGGTACCTGGGCGCATAACCTGCGCACTCTCGCAAATAAAACCGATGTGCGCGCGATGTTAATGCTTACGGGAAGGGTCATGGACGCGTTCTTATCTAATGTGCAATTGGACTTTACATCGCCAGAGAATGCTGCAATGACTGTCGAAACTTTCGAGTACTCTGGACACGCAAGTTCAAAGGTCCGTATTGACCTGTCGCAGAAGAGTTGCCGTCACCTGAAACGCTCAGACTCGACACCATCATCGCCAACAAAAGCTGCAGATTCGGTCGATTCTGTCGAGGGTGAGTATGAAACAGACGATGAAGAAGCAAGCCAGCATTCTACACAAGCTCCTGGTGCGGTGAGCGATGACATTATGTTCGAGGAAACGCTTTGAGTAGTACACTTGCTAAATGTATTTCGTTGTGGCACGGTTCCTGGTGCTCGTCGGCCTGGGCATCATGTTTCACCGAACGGTGCAATAAACGAAGGTTCTGACAGCTTGCCAGGCCAACATCGATCGCAGCAGCAAGCACAGCAGCAGCGATCGGCAAACTTTGTCGATTCCGAGCGGCAAGATGCCGTTGCATACGCAGTTCGTCGCATGGTGGAGCTGATGGGCCAGAGTGGGGACTTTCTCATGCGAGCCACGAGCTCGACTGGGATTGACTTGCGTGATTATGCCCACGTTGACGATGATACAATTGAGCAAGCGTGCGAGACGATCGGCGTGGACAATGCAACGTCAATAGCAAACAATGACTCGCAAGCAATGGTGAGCCTGCGAGGCGGGAGAAGCGATATGCCAGAGTATGAGCTCGCGGAACACCATGCTCTTCCAGCGAAACCTCAAGGTTGGGGGCGGCGGCCTCGTCAGGGCTCGACTTACGGTAGCGACTACATGGGCCCTTATAGGGAGCGAGTCGAAGAGCTTTGTGGACTAGGCGTCAAGAACTCGTCGCACAAGATGGGGCCAGGTGCGATGCGCGCGCATCTTGCGAAGAAGTCCCCAGGACGATTGTGTCTTCCTTCTGAGGAGCGCATCATCGGGTAGCTCTGCACTCAAGAGAAGGCTTGAGAGCAAGCTGAAAGAATGGCAAGGGCAGCAGAGCTTGCATCGAAGGACGCAGCAGCAGTTTTGCAGTCTGAGTCATCAGGAAGGGGGCGAAAAGGCATGGAAGCCAAATTTGCCAACAAGATTCAACTTCTTACGGTCACGAAAACAAGAAAGACACCCAGGCAGATCATGAAGACTTTTCTTGATCAACACGGTGGGCCCAAGCCAGCTAGCTTCCTACAGAGACCCAGATCAAGGCAAAGATTGCCAACGTGAGGACCAAACATCGCAAAATGCAGGCAAAACCGACCAACAACAATCCTGCGCTGGTCCATCTTCGATTATTAGACGCTTGGGGTGAAAAAGGGAGGTGACACAACTTTACGACAAAAGCTTGCACTTCAGGTCCGCCGGGTGTTCTGGGCAGCCAGGCGGCTGCGGAGCGCGCCTGCGCGCCGTCAAGGCGATCGGCTGAAGTGCGGAATATCACGAGTGCCAAATCTCTGCAAGACTGTCTTCAGGTCTGACATGAAGACAGTACGAAAGTGGGAAAGAAAAAATACAGTAATTCTTGCTCATAATAAAAAGAAAGACCCCAGGTCTTTCTTTCTCTTGTCGCCCGATCTTTGAAACAAACAAAGTCGATGGCGAAATGTATGCTTGTTCATGGATGGAAAATCCCGCAATGCCGGGAGGGATAGAGATTAAATGTTTCAGTTGCGGTTGCGAAGAGGACCGGCCTCTAACGGCCAGCCCGTCAATGCGCCACTTGTGCCTCTCTTTTCTTTTCTATCTGCCTTTCCCGTTCCTTATCATTCCATCCCATTCTCGTCTTTTCCTTGGCGCGGATGCAGATGCGCACGAATACACACACGCACAGACACGCGCAATTAACACATTGACGGAAACACATTGACGGAACGCCTTACCACCGGCGGCAACCAGTCCTTTTGCTTCCCCGAGAGCAGGTCGAAAGAACGACTTACTAAAGGCTTGATTGGATGGGGCGGGAGTCTGATGGGAAATGATGCTCTGCACCCGATGCGCGCGAACCCCCTTGTCGCATTGCGTCTCAGCAGCATCCTACTCGGCATCCCAGGACCTTCTAGACATAGGACGCACGCAAGCGCACGAACCCCGTCTCTGCGCTCCCCTTTTCTTTTCCTTTTGTCGCGCGCGCGTCGGCCGCTCGGCCGTTGGGCCGGTCGATGGGTGGGTGGGTCGACCCAAGTTAAGCTAGTGCTCGGCCTTGGTTGTCGTAGTCGCTTCGGCCTTGAGTTGCGGCGGGGAATTGCCTTTTCTCGTTTTTTTGCTCACCGGACCGGTGCTATCGAACATGGGCGGGAGAGAGACGACGCCTTGGTAGTGGTCGGTGACATCTTGCATGGATAATTTGATGAAGACGCCCTTGGGAGAGGGGCCAACGATGTGGGCGCGGTAGCGCAGGACGAGGGTGTTGCCGTTCTTGGCGTCGACGAGGGAGTGTCCCCAAATCTTTTGTCCCTGCGCCAAGCGCTCCTCCACGCCGCACTTTTTGAAGGCGTGCACCGACCATGCGTCGTAGAGCGGGGACGTGGAGGCGAGCAGGGGCCCGCCGATGGGGTTGACGCCGGTGAGGGCCTCGAACTTGGCGTCCATCTCGAGACAGAGAAAGGGAGTCCCGTCGTTGGCGTACTCCACGAGCGCGTCGAATGTGGGGCGGTCCGGCAGAAAGGAAGCCTCCTTGGGGCAGATGAACTCAAAGTCGAAGCGCGGGTCTTTCTGGCGGAGCAGCTCGTTGAGACGCATCGCGATGGGGCGCTCGAGGAGCTGCTGGCAGATCTCGTACTTGCGCGCGAATCCCTCCTTGGGCAGTGCGCAGAGCGACTCGAAGACCTCGTACGCGACGACGAAGTTGGCGTCCTCGGGGGCGGGCGCGGCCTCGAGGGGAGGCGCTGCGTGGTCTGCGGTGAGCAGCAGAAAGGACCCGTCGACGTCAGCGTCGTCGTCATTGTCGTTGCTGTTGCTGTTGTCCTTGGTGCCCTCCGCGGCGGCGCTGCGCTGCTCCTCGTCTGCGCGCGGGTGATGGCGCGCGAGCGAGAGGTCGGTGTGTCTGCGCTTGGCCCCGGCGGCGCGCCTCGTGGTTTCGCCGCCGGTCGATGATGCTGACGTTGACGTCGACGCTGCCGCCAATGCCGCGGCCGCGGAATCGGAATGCGCACTCTCACTGCGCTCGTGGCCGCCGCGAGCGGTATGCTGCTGGAAATCTCGCCGTGGATCGAGCTCGAGCTCGTGCTCGTGCTGGTGCTGGTGCGAGGTCTCGTGGACCTGGGACTTGGACTCGGCGGTGGACGACTGCTGTTGTTGCTGCTGCTGCTGCTGCGTCTGGGCCGTCGGCAATGATTGTGGGCCGGCGCCGTCGGGATGGCCCGTCGGGAAGCTCATGGACGTGGCTGTCATCGTGGAGGTTGAGGACGTCGCCGAGGATGACCGCATCGTGGGGTACGGGGGGTGGTCCATCATGAAGTGAGAGGCGGCGAAGTTGGACGGCTCGCTCGAGGCGGCGCGGATGAGTGTCCTTCCCTGACTTTGGCGGCGGTTCTCGAGCGTGGAGGTCGGCGCAGGGGCACTCGAGCGGTCGATGAGCTGTCGGTGGTGCGGGTGCTCGAGGTGCGCCGAGGCCAGTGTCTGGAACGGGGCCCCCGGGATGCCGTGTGCGCGGGGAGGCGGGTGATTCTGCGTGTAGTCGTGTTGGTTGCTGTGCTGAAAGTGCTGGAAAGGTTGTGATTGCTGCTGCTGCTGTTGCTGCTGCTGTGGCGTTGGCGGGTAGGGAGCGTAGGGGCCGCGCGAGTAAGGGGAATAAAAGGGCTGCTGAGGCGGGTAAAAGGGTGGTGGTGGCCCGTCAGTGAGCGAGCTAGGCGGTATCATGGCACTTGCCCACTCGTGGGGCGTGGCGTTTACGTAGCTGGTGTTGCCGGGCGTGCGTTCCATCGTAGAGGGGTCAGCGGCGCCAGCGTTGTTTGGCGAGGTCGATGTCACAAGCATGGGAACGTAGTTTGGCTGTTGTTGATGTTGTTGTTGCTGCTGCTGCTGCTGCTGCCGCTGAAGGTTGGCGTGGGCACCCGCAGTCTGGTTATAATCTCTGATGGCGGGACCAGCTTGTCGTTCGTGATAGCCCATGATTTTCCACCCGCGCTTGCCGATCTGGACGGAGGGGTCTTCTTCGAAGCAGGGCCAAACCCTTTCAGCCCGGAGGTGTCGCAGTAAATCGTGCTCGACGGCCGGCGGGAAGGGTTTGCAGCGGTTGTTGGCCATGACGATGGACTTGAGCGCGTCTTTGAAGGCCCGCGGGCTGTCTTTGGGGAGCGAGCGGCGCGTGCGCAGCCACGCCTCGTAGCACTCGCGGCTGAGGATGCCGGAGGCGTCGATGCCGTCTGCGGCCGCGCCGCCCGCGCGCGGCTTCACGAAGCGCATAAACACCTCGAACGAGGTCTGGCCGCTGCCGCGCCCCGCGGTCCTCTCCGCGGCGGCGGCCGCTCCCGCCGCGGCCGCCGCCGCCGCCGCCGCCGCTGCCTGCGCATCGTCGCCCTCGTCCATGCTCGGGGCGGCGAGCCACCAGCCGCCGCCCGCGGCGCCGCGCCTGCGCTTCCTCGCGGCCCAGCGCTGCTCTCCCGGGCGCGGCGCGGGGCCCCAGGGAGCCGCCGCCGCGCCCCTGCCGCTCAGCTCCGCCGCCGCGCCGCGCGCCCGCGCCGTGGGCGCCGTGGTGCCTGCTTCTGCGTCTGCCTGCCCGCCCTCTCCGCGCCGCGCTGCCCTCTCCGCGCCGCCCTCCTCGCGCCGCCCGCCCGATCGCCCTGCCCGCCCTCGCGCCGCGTGCGCTCTCGCTCTCGCTCGCGCCGTTCTCTCGCCGGACCCGGCCGCAGTCGGAGCCCGCCCCGCCGCGCTCTTCCCGCCAGATCGCGCC